>JARHVA010001478.1:1102500-1702500 GCA_037957365.1 Torreya grandis
AAAGTTGCCACACATAACAAAAATGACTGTAGATAATTTTGAAATTATAATTTTTATATTGAAAGTTAACTTATGAAAATCAATTTTTTACATATCAGCAGGAATAGAATGATATCTAACAAGTAAAATATCAGCCCTTGTGTCAAGCAAGACATCCAAACTATATGGTTTAAAACCATCTCATTTGATCTGAATTTCACATATTAGATTATTAGTAGTATATACTGATATTTGATGTATATTTAAATTTTTATGAGAGATTATCCCTTCTCAAAATGAGATTCTATCTCATTAATTACTTGGAATAATTCTTCTTCAAAGAGTTGTTCATGTTTATCGGTAAATGCTTTTTCTTTCATAAGTTTTTGCGATTCAATTTAAGCTTTAATTACAAAGATCTGGTGTTGATAGATACATTTTTTCATCAAGTAGCTTTGTCATATGTATTAGGTTGATAAGCAATGTCAACCTTAGGCACTTTAAGGATTTTAGACTAAAATTCTTGGAACAAAGTATCCTTTTACCTTTTTTGTTGAGCTAAGTATAGAGAATATTTTTGCTCAGTAGCTACAATTTGTCATTGTAAATATATTTTTTTAGAAATCATAAATGCAGGAGTTTTAGCATATCTTTCTTTAAGGAAAGATATTTGTTGAGACAAACTCAAAGCATCCAGAAATGGAAAAGAATTCATATGAATCTGAAATCTTATGTCAAAATCATAATCAAAGGATTTATTTTTTGATTCAGTGTCAACAAGATTTATATTTATTTGATTATCAGATTCATCATTATCTGATTCTTCCCATAGAATATTTGATTCATATTGAATTTTATCTTCATCAGAGATTAAGACATATTCATCTTCATTGATTCCATAGCTATTTAAAAAATTAATCTTCTTAAATTATTTCTTCTTGTTAGGACATTTATTTGCATAATGATCACTTTGACAAATGAAATATTTGATTAATTTCTTTTAGAACCCTTTTTTTTTTAAATATCTTTCTAAGATCAAAGTGTTTTTCTTAGATTTATATCTAGGCTTCCAAAACTTCATATAAGTAAAAAAAATGTGATGAACATTTGTAAGAATAAAATTTTCTTTTCTTTTTATATTGTCTATATCTATGCACATCCATACAACTAAAATTATCATCAATGGAACTACAAAATTTTGCACCAATCTGTTTATAAAACTTCATATTTTCTTTATGTATTTTTTTCCACACATAATCTTTCATTAACTTCTTTAATATTTTAGTTTATCCTTACAAAAGACATAGTTGGGAGATCATCACCCATAACAGTGTTATACTTGGTAGTAAAATATTTAAAAAAATATTCTATATATTTGATCTTATATGTTGAATTAAAGATTTCATCAGTATTATAGAACAAATTCTCTATATAACACATATATTCATCTAGTTTGGTCATATCATACAATTGTGCTTTAAGAAACTTTGTTTTGTTTGCTTTTTTATCATTATCAAGAGTGCCAACAAATTCAGAAAGTAAACCATTATAGATTGCAAAAATAGGTTATGGATGAGTGTATATACTTTCATGAAATACTAGACCACTAGCATCCCATCATTCTTTGATATTTTTTATGAACCCATTTGTAATGTATTGAGTAACACTGAGGGGATCTTTCTTAAGACCATGAATTTGTACGTTAGCTCAAGCTATCATTGCATGAATTATTTCTTCCCTTCTTTTTCATGGTTCACAATTGAATTTTCAGAAGAAAGATTAAAGATTCAATGTTCTTATTTGAGAATCTAATGGAGGTTTAGACTTTGAAGATTCTCTTATATCAAAATAGCTTTCAGTTTGAGTAGGTTCAATCTTAGCCATACCTACTTGAAAGATCTTATCAAGAGTTCTTTTATAATCACGTAACTTTTTTATTTAAATTTTTTGAATAATTTTTTTTGTAGTTTTATAAAATTTTGCCAAGAGTGAATATTTGTAATCAATATGTTCTATAACAATAATTTTTGACTGATGAACAAAGTCTGGTTGTTGAGAAAATTATTCTTTATCTTTTAATGTATCTAGAATATTAGGAATAAAAGATAAACCAAAATTTTGGTTTATAATTTCTCTAGCTATGCTATCAAAGGTTGAAGATAGCTATTTGATTTTCTAATATAATTCTTCTTGATTTGTCTTAAGACTAACAATTTAATTTCTTAAATCTCTCTCAATGAAAGTCATACTAGTCTTAAGTTGATCTTGACTTTGACTAATAGTCTTTCTTTCAACAATCATATCATCTACCTTTATTTCAACTAATTATTGTTGTAGTCTAATACTGTTAAACTCATTATCTATTTTTGGATAAATTAACTTTGATGGGTAGTAGTATATCAATCAAAATATTAATAGCTCTAGTAATTTCTCTTTTCTGATATAACTCAATGCTCTTTAACATTTTAAAACTCTGATCAAGACTTTACTACATTTTTAAAACTTTATTATTTAAGCATTTAGTAGCAAGATTATTTCAATTCATAAGTTTGACTTCTGTAGACTGATCAAAACTCTTATCAGTGGATTTAAGATAATACATATGTGCTCTATATTTTCATCTAGTGAGTATTGATTGAAATCAACAAGATTTGGGAATCTCTTTTCTATGTATGATTCATCTCCTAAAGGAGTTTTCTATATATGACATTTTTCTTCTTCCTTTACAGAGTTTTTTCAAAGGTTCCTTCTATATTAATTATTTTGGCTTCAGTAAGTAATTTTTTATTTTTTTCAAGTAGTATTTCTAAAGTTAAATATCATTTAACCATATGAATACTGGATTGATTTGTATGATTGATGATTTTTTGACAATCAATACAGTAATATGAATCTACTTAAGGGTCGTGGATTTTCTTTAGATGTAGGGAGTGAGGATTTATTGGAGACAAGGGTTATTGTAATTGTATATTTACCATATGATCTTTTAGATCATTCTAAAAGTCAAATTTGATAATAAATTTATTTGGTAAGTCTTTTACAGATATAACAAATGATAAAAATTTATTGAGTTTCTGAACAAAGTCTATGTCTATAATCTACTTTCTGAGAAACTTAAAATCAAACTAAGAGATTGATTCAACTGATATTATTTAACTATTTTTTGTGGCTTGACACACCACATTTTTGTCTTATATAGGAATGTGCTTTACTGCAAGATGTAAGGTGTTAGGTGATACATGATCTAATATTTAATAGCAAGAGGATAAGATCTAGGGATCATATCTTATCCATGAATTTGGAGAAAAAGTTTTAAGATTTTATTTAAGTTTTCTTCTTTATGAATGGCTATTGGGTAATTTCGATAAATAGTTGTAAAAATTGGATCATCATGAAGACCAGTTGTAACAACATTCTGTAAGTAAACACTAAAATTTGTATGTCTATTATCAAGCAAACATTTTAAAACACTAACATTTAATTTTTTTTTGAATAAAGGGAAAACATCAATAGTAACAACTCCAATATGTAAGAACTTATATTTAAACTGAGATTTTAACTGTCGAATAGTTTTATCAACTATTTGTAAGTAGTATTTATAATTGTCATTATGTTTGACTTGGATAATATTTTTACAAAAATTATAGTGGTTTTAACAATTAAATGAAATGGTGAAAGTTTATCATAAATTTCTGTGGTCTTAAGAGTTGGGAGTTGCCATTCAGGACTGAGATTTTTTTCATTAAATTTTAAGTTATTTTATTTACAAAAAAGAATGAACCAACGGATATATCATAGAGTATACAAACATCAGATGTATCTGTAGTATCTAGAGTTATCTAATTTGATGCATCCATAGTCTTCATATCATCGGTACTATACAAATCCTTAATCATGCCTTCTTCACGATTTTACAAGATCATTTCTTTTCTTATTGTCTGAATATGATACAAAAATAATAGATCAAAATAACAATAAGATAGATACAAATAGTAAAAGATGAAAGAAAATTTTATTGATATATCAGAAAAATATTACAGAAATAACATGTTTCGAGCATAATCTTGACAGAATATTGACATGGCTCAGATACCACTATAGACAAGATCGACACATACAAACTACACAAAGTGATTATAGACAAACTATTACAATATATAGCAAAGTAATTTCACACAAGAAACATATCATAAACATCATTTTAAAAAAAAAAAATTGATTCACAGGATCTTACAGAGCAAGCAAGCGAAGAGCATACATTTTTTTACTAAGACTTAGACACAAGACTATGCATTTGATGCTTATGACATGAAGAACTCTCATATTTATATGATGAAATAAGAAGATAAATGATCGACACAAAGATGTCAAATCAACGAAATTCATAGTATAAAAAATATTTTTGCTTAGCAACTATAATTTATTGTTGTAAAAATATTCTTTCAAAAATTATATATGCAGGGGTTTTAACATATATTTTTTTAAGAAAAGATATTTATTGAGATAAACTTAAAATATTTAGAAATAGAGCAAAATTCATATGAATATAAAATCTAATATCAGAAACATAATCAGAAGATTCATTTTTTGATTCAATGTCAACAAGATTCATATTTACTTGATTATTATATTCATCATTATATGATTCCTCTCATAGAATATCTAACTCAAATTGAATTTTTTCATCAGAGATTAAGACATATTCATCTTCATTGATTCCATGGCTATTTAGAAAATAAATCTTCTTAGATTTTTTTTTTAAGATATTTATTTGCATAATGATCACTTTTACAGATGAAATATTTGACTGATTTCTTTTAGAACCTATGTTTCTTTTTTCTGAATATCTTTCTAGGACCAAAGTTTATTTTCTTGGATTTATATCTAAGCTTTCAAGGCTTCATATAAGTAAATTCTTTTTCTGATGAACATTTACAGGAATCAGATTTTTTTTTTATACTGTTTATATCTATGCACATCCATACAATCAAAATTATCATCAATAAAATTGCAAAATTTTGTAGTTAATCTATTTATAAAATTTCATAGTTTTTTTGTGCCTTTCTTTTTGTACATAGTCTTTCATTAACTACTTTAATATTTTGGTTTATCCTTCCAAAAGACATAGTTGGGAGATCATCCATCCATAACAACTTTATATTTGGTAGTAAAATATTCAAGAAAAGATTTTATATATCTAATCTTATATGTTAGATTAAATATTTCACCAGTATTATAAAATAAATTCTCTATAAAGCACATATATTCATCAAGCTTGGTCATATCACACAATTGTGTTTTAAGAAAATTTGCTTTGTTTGTTTCTTTATCACTATTAAGAGTGTTAATAAATTCAAAAACTAAAGCATTACAGATTGCTGAAATAGGGTCTGGATGAGTGTATATACTTTCATGAAATACTGGACCAATAGCATCCCATCATTTTTTGATATTTTTTATGAACCCATTTGCAATTTATTGAGCAATACTGAGGGGATCTTTTTTAATACCATGAATTTGTATGCTAACTCAAGCTATCATTGCATGAATCATTTTTTTCTTTTTTCTGGGAGTTCACAATTGAATTTCACAAAAAAAGGTTGAAGATTCAATGTTTTTATTTAAGAATCTAATGAAAGTTTAAACTTTGAAGATTCTCTTATATCAAAATAGCTTTTAGTTTGAGTAGGTTTAATCTTAGCCATACCTACTTGAAAGATCTTATTAAGAGATTTTTGATATAGATTTTTTGAATGATTCTCTTTGTAAATTTAAAATATTTTGCCAAAAGTGAATATTTTGACTGTAATCAATATGTTATGTAACAACAATTTTTCATTGATAAATAAATTTTGGTTGCTAAAAAAATTATCTTTATCCTTTAATGTATCTAAAATATCAAGTATAAAAGATAAGCTAGAATTTTAGTTTATAATTTTTTTAGCTATGCTATCAGACGCTAAAAATCATTATTTGATTTCTTGATGTATTTTTCTTACTTTATCTCAAGACTAACAATTTGATTTCTCAAATCTGTTTCAATAGAAGTCATACTAGTCTTAAGTTGATCTTGACTTTGACTAATAGTCTTTTTTTTAACAATTATATCATCTACCTTTGTTTTGACTGATTGTTGTAGTCTAATACTGCTAGACTCATTATTATTTTTTTGGATAAACTGACCATGATGGGTAGTAGTATTATGAATCAAAACATTAATAGCTCTAGTAATTTTTTATTTCTGATATAACTCAATTTTTTTTAACATTTTAGAAACTTGATCAAGACTTTATTGTATTTTTGAAACTTTATTATTTAAGCATTTACTAACAAAATTATTTCAATTCATAAGCTTGACTTTTGTAGACTGATCAAAACTCTTATCAATGGATCTGAGATAATACATCTGTGCTTTATATTTTTCATCTGGGGAGTATTGATTGAAATCAACAAGCTTTGGGAATACTTTTTCTGTGGATGATTTACCTCCTAGAGTTTTCCATATATGACCTTTTTTTTCTTCTTTTGCAGACTTTTCACTAGAAGTTTCTTTCATATTAATCTTTTTGACTTCAGCAAGTAATTTTTTTATTTTTCTCAAGTAGTCTTTCTAAAGTTAAATCTCGTTTAACCATGTGAATATTAGATTGATTTGGATGACTTATGATTTTTCGACAATCAATATAATAATATGAATCTACTTGAGGGTCATGGTTTTTTGTCAGATGCAGGTAGTGAGGATTTATTGGAGGCAAGGGTTGTTGCAATTATATATTTAGCATATGATCTTTTAGATCATTTTGAAAGTCAAATCTGATAATAGATTTATTTGACAAGTCTTTTACAGATGTAGCAAATGATAAAAAAATTGAGCTTCTGAACAAACTCTGTGTTTACAATTCATTTTTTGAAAAACTTAAGATTATACCAAAAGATTGATTCAGTTGGTACTATCTGATTATTTTCTATGACTCGACACACCACGCTTTTGTCTTGTGCAGGAGTGTGCTTTACTGTAGAATGTAGGATGTTAGTTAGGCGATACATGATTTAATATTTAATAGCAAGAAAACAAGATCCAAAAATCATCTCTAATCCATGAGTTTGGAGAAAAAGCTTTAAGACTTTATTTAAGTTTTTTTCTTGATGAATGACTACCAAATAATTTGGATACACAGTTATAAAAATTGGATCATCATGAATATCAATTTGAACAAAATTCTATTAAAAAACACTAAAATTTGTATGTCTATTATCAAGCAGACATCTTAAAATATTGATATTCAAACCTCTTTTGAATAAAGTAAAAACACTAATAATAACAGCTCTAATATGAAAGAATTTATATTTAGACTGAGATTTTAACTGTCGAATAGTTTTATCAACTATTTGCAAGTGGTATTTATAATCGTTATTCTGTTTGACTTGGATAATATTTTTTAAAACTTTTATGGTGGTTTTAGCAATTAAATGAAATGGTGAAAGTTTATCATAAACTTCTATGACCTTAAGAGTTGGGAACTTCCATTCAAAACTATGGATTTTTTAATTAAATTTTACATTTATTTTATTTGTAAAAAAGAATGAGCTAACAGATATATCAAAGAAAGTACAGACATCAAATGTACATGTAGTATCTAGAATTCTCTGGTTTGATGCATCCATAGTCTTTGTATCATCGATACTATATAGATCCTCAATCACATCTTTCTCACGGCTTTACAAGAACATTCCCTTCTCTATTGTCTATAGTGGTATCATAGTCATATATTAAAGTCAATATATATGATATTATATATAATAAACTTAATATATATATATTATATTGGTATATGTTAGGGTATCTTATATATGATAAACTTAATATATAAGTTTATATATATATATATATATATATATATATATATATATATATATATTACGAGAGCATTTTGTCTATAATGATATCTATCATGATGATTTTCATAAGTTGATTTTCAATACAAAAATCATAGTTTTAAAATTATTTGCAGTTATTCATGTTATGCTTGGCAACTCTATATAGAGCACAAATGTATTATCTTAGATCCATCAATAAGAGTCTTGATCAATTTACAAAAATTAAGCTTATGAATTAAAATAATTTTGCTACTAAATGTTTAAATAATAAAATTTCAAAAATATAGTAAAGTCTTGATCAGGGTTTTAAAATGTTAAAGAGCATTGAGTTATATCAAAAAAGAGAAATTACTAGAGCTATTAATGTCTTGATCTCATTAATTATTTATAAGAATTCTTCTTCAAAGAGTTGTTTATGTTCATCGACAAGGGCTTCGTCTTTCATAAGTTCTTGCAATTTAGTCTGAGCTTTAGCTAAGAAGATCTAGAGTTGATAGATATGCTTCTTTTGTCAAGTGGTTCTGTCATGTCAATACTCTGTTAGGACTATGCTCGAAACATGTTGCTTTTATAATATTTCTTTGATATTTCAATAAAAAAATTATTTCATCTTTTATTATCTGTATCTATCTTATTGTTATTCTAGTCTATTATTTTCATATCATCTTCAGACAATAGGGAAGGGAATGATCCCGTAAAGCTGTGAGGAAGGTGTGATTGAGGATATGTACAGTACTGATGATACGAACACTATGGATGCATCAAATCAAATAACTCTAGATATTACATGTATATCCGATATTTATACTCTCTTTGATATGTTTGTTGGCTCATTTTTACAAATAAAGTAACTGTAAAATTTAATGAAGAAAATCTTAACCCTGAATGGAAGCTGCCAACTCTTAAGGCCACAAACATCTATGATAAACTTTTATCATTTTATTTAATTGCTAAAATCACCATAATTTTTTTTTTTAAAATATTATCCAAGTCAAACAGAATGATGATTATAAATACTACTTACAAATAGTTAATAAAACTATTCGGCATTTAAAATTTTAGTCTAAATATAAGTTCTTATATATTGGAGCTATTACTATTGGTATTTTTCTTTTATTTAGAAGAGGTCTGAATGTCAGTATTTTAAGATACTTGTTTGATAATAGACATACAAACTTTAGTGCTTACTTACAGAATATTATTCAAACTGGTCTTCATGATGGTCCAATTTTTATAATTATTTATCCAAATTATTCGATAGTCATTAAAAAAAAAGTTTTAAAGCTTTTTTTCCAAACTCATGGATTAGATATGATCCCTAGATCTTGTCCTCTTGTTAAATATCAGAGCATGTATTATCTAACACCCTATATCTTACAGTAAAGCACACTCTTGCATAAGGTAAAAGCATGGTGTGTCGAGCCACATAAAATAGTCAAATAATACTAGTTGAATCAATCTCTTGGTTTGATCTTAAATTTCTCAAAAAATAGATTGTTGACATAGACTTTGTTTAAAAGGTCAAAAAAAATTTATCATTTATCACATTTGTAAAAGATTTGTCAAATAAATCTATTATCAAATTTAACTCTCAAAATGATCTAAAAGATCGTATGTTAAATATACAATTGCAACAACCCTTGCCTCCAATAAATCCTCACTGACTGCATCTAAAGAAAATTCATGACCCTCAAGTAGATTCATATTACTGTATTGATTGTCAAAAAATTATAAGTCATCCAAATCAATTTAGTATTCACATGGTTAAATGAGATTTAATTTTAGAAAGGCTACTTGAGAAAAATAAAAAATTACTTGTTGAAGCCAAAAAGACTAATATGAAAAGAATTTTTGAAGAAAAGTCTGCAAAAGAAGAAGACAAATATCATATATAAAAAACTCTTCTAAAAAATGAATTATACACAAAAAAGAGATTCTCAAAGCTTGTTGATTTCAATCAATACTCACAAGATGAAAAATATAAAACACAGATATATTATCTCAGAGCCACTAATAAGAGTCTTGATCAATGTATAGAAGTCAAGCTTATGAATTGAAATAATCTTTCTACTAAATGCTTAAATAATAAAGTTTCAAAAATACAACAAAGACATTGAGTTATATCAGAAAAAAAAATTATTAGAGCTTATTAATGTTTTGATTAATAATATTACTATCTATCACAGTTAGCTTATCTAAAAAATAGATAATGAGTCTAAAAGTATTAGACTACAACAATAATCAGTTGAAATAAAGGTAGATGATATGATTACTAAAGGAAAGACTATTAGTCAAAGTCAAGATCAATTTAAGACCAATATGACTTTCATTGAGACAGATTTGATAAATCAAATTGCTAGTCTTAAGACAAAGCAGAAAGAATTACATCAAAAAATCAATTAGCTATCTTTAGCTTCTGATAACATAGCTAGAAAAATTATAAATCAAAATTTTAACTTATTTTCTATACCTGATATTTTAAATACATTGAAAAATAAAGAATAATTTTTTCAGCAACTAGAATTTGTTCATCAACCAGAAATTATTGTTACAAAACATATTGATTATAATTAAAATATTCACTCTTGACAAAATATTTTAAAGCTACAAAGAGAATCATTCAAAAAATTTAAATCAAAAAGTTTACCTGATTTTAAAAGATCTCTTGATAAGATCTTCTAAGTAGATATGGCTAAGATTGAACCTACTCAAACTGAAAGTTATTTTGATATAGGAGAATCTTCAAAGTCTAAACTTCCATTAGATTATCAAATAAGAACATTGAATTTTCAATATTTTTTTTTTGAAAATTCAATTGTGAATCACTAAAAAAAATGAAAAAAATGATTCATACAATAATAGCTTGGACTAGTGTACAAATTCATGGTCTTAAGAAAGATCCCCTTAGTGTTACTCAATAAATTACAAATAGATTCATAAGAAATATCAAAGAATGGTGGAATGCTAGTAGTCCAGTATTTCATGAAAGTATATACACTCATCCAGAACTTATTTTAACAAAATCTATAATGCTTTATTTTTTGAATTTGTTGGCACTCTTGATAATGATAAAAAAAACAAATAAAACAAAGTTTTTTGAAACATAATTGTGTGATATGATTGAACTAGATGAATATATGTGTTATATAGAGAATATGTTTTATAATACTGAGAAAATATTTAATCCAACATATAAGATCAAATATATAGAATCTTTTTTTAATATTTTACTACCAAGCATAAAACTACTATGGGTGATGATTTCCCAACTATGTCCTTTGAAAGGATAAACCAAAATATTAAAATAGTTAATGAAAGATTGTGTGCAGAAAGAAAGACATAAAAAAATTATGAAATTTCATAAATAGATTGGTGCAAAATTTTGCAGTTCTATTGATAATAATTTTGGTTGTATGGATGTGCATAGATATAGACAGTATTTTTTTTTTAAAAAAAAGCTCATTCTTGCAAATGTTTATTAGAAAAAATTTTACTTATATGAAGCTTTGGAAACCTAGATACAAATCCAAGGAAAAAAAATTTGGTTTTAAAAAGATATTCAAAAAAAGAAATATGGGTTTCAAAAGAAACAAGTCAAATGTTTCATCTGCCAAGGTGATCATTATGTAAATAAATGTCCTGACAAGAAGAAAGAATCTAACAAGATTAATTTTTTGAATAGACATGGAATCAATAAAAATAAATGTCTTAATCTATGATGAAGATGAAATTTAATATGAGTCAGATATTCTATGGGAAGAATCAAATAATGATGAATCTAATAATCAAATAAATATGAATTTTGTTGACACTGAATCAAAAGATAAATCTTCTAATTATGCTTCTGATATAAGATTTTAGATTCATATGAATTCTATTTCATTTCTAGATGCTTTGAGTTTATTTCCACAAATATCTTTCCTTAAAGAAAGATATGTTAAAACTCTTGCATATATGATTTTTGAAAGAATATTTTTACAACAACAAATTGTAGCTGCTGAACAAAAATATTCTCTATATTTAACTCAACAAAAAAGATAAAATGATACTTTGTCCCAAGAATTTCAGTCTAAAATCCCTAGTGTCTAAAGTTGAAGTTGCTTATCAACTTGATACATATGACAAAGCCACTTGACGAAAGAAGCGTATCTATCAACTCTAGATCTTCTTAGTTAAAGCTCAGACTGAATTGCAAGAACTTATAAAAGAAGTCATTGTCAATGAACATGAATAACACTTAAGAATTCAATCTCATCTTTAAAAGCTAACAATTTTTTATCAGATAGTACTAAACCATTGTCAAATATAATCTGATAAAATTATTCTAAATGTTTTATGTGATCTTTGGGAGATCTTGAAAAGATCAAGATATCATTTATATAGACAATGATAAAATCAGAATAAATAGAGAAAATCTTGTTCATCATTTTCTGAAATATGTTAAGATTTTTAAACCAAAGAGTAAAACATTTCATTTATATTGTCTAAATAGAGTGATAAATACAGTGTTATATATGTCTTGTTTTGCTACCTGTATTTACCAAAATCTCGATATTAAATCAAACTTATTGTAGACTTTACTTCTACTTATTCTTTGTAAAATTTCATCTTTTGAAGAGATTGGATGTTGAATAGGTAATACATATTTATTAAGAGGAACATAATTTATGACTAACCTCTTCTTTTCTCTTATCTGCTTTGATCTTTTATTCACATAAAATGCTTTACAAACTCAAGGGCTATTAGAGTCTCTTATCAAACTTTAGTTCTTTAATTAGGTTATTTTTTGAAAACATTATTCTCTAAGAGGAGACATCCCTGAGTGATGTACATCCCTGAGTGATGTAACTTGAACTTGGATTTTATTTCTTTGTCATTCTTATCCTTTATCATCTTTATTTCAATTTTGCATTCATGTATTTTCTTATTTCTGAATGTTAAAAAAAATTTAGAGCAACAGTCATTTTTAAGTTTTTCGATTAATGGTTCAATGCTAACATGACAAAGATTTACCTTTTGTTGTATCCATCTGGTATCAACTAATTTCTTTGATTTTTTTCATATTGACTTTGCATTCATATCTAGATTTTTTGTATAAGAAATATTTTTCTACAAGAATTATTTCATGTTGTTGAATTGTAATATGATAAAAAGTAGATAAATTATCAGAATCGATGATTTGGATAAACAGTAGTAAAGATTGGACCATCATGAAGACCAATTTGAAAAATATTCTATAAGCAAGCACTAAAGTTTGTATGGCTATTATCAAACAGACATCCTAAAATACTGACATTTAGACCTCTTCTGAATAAAGAAAAAACATCAATAGTAACAATGTCAATATGCAAGAACTTATATTTAGACTACGATTTTAACTGACGAATCATTTCATCATCAACTATTTGTAAGTGGTATTTATATTCATCATTTTGTTTAATTTAGATAACATTTTCAAAAAAATTAACTATATTATACTTTCTAAAATACAACAAAATCTTGATCAAATTTCAAAAGTAAATACATTCAGAATCATATATAAAAGAGATTAATATTTTCAATATATATATATATATATTCGTTGTTCATCGTTAACAATAGAGATATATATAGATATATATGTATTGTTAACTATGAACTATATATATATATATATATATATATATTTTTTTTTTGTTGTTGTTGTTCATAGTATATATATATATATATATATATATATATATATATATATATATATATATATTGATTGTTAACTATGAACAACGTATATGTGTGTGTGTGTGTGTGAGATACACACACACACACACACATATATATATATATGTTGTTAACACAATCGACATATATATTATGAATATATATATAGTTAATGAATATATATATATATATATATATATATATATATATATTGTTAACTATGAACAAATGTATATGTGTGTGTGTGTGAGATACACACACACACATATATATATACACGTTAACACAATCGACATATATATTATGAATATATATAGTTAATGAATATATATATATATATATATATATATATATATATATATATATATTCATTAACTATATATATATATATTCATTGTTAACGCAATCGACATATATATACTATGAATATATATAGTTAATGTATGTGTGTGTGTGTGTATAGTTAATGAATATATATATATGTCGATGAACTCTATATATATATTCATTGTTAACGCAATCGACATATATATACTATGAATATATATGTGTGTGTGTGTGTGTGTGTGTGTGTCGATTGTGTTAATATATATATGTCGATAGTTAACACAATCGATACACGCACACACACACATATATATTCATTGTTCACAATTTTTTTTGTTTATTCTAATTTTATCAGTCTACAGAGATGATATATTGATCTTTTCAAGATCTCAAAGATTACATAAAACATGTAGAATAATTTTATCATATTATATTTGACAATGGTTTAGTACTATCTAAAAAAATTATCAATTTTCAAAGATAAGATTGAATTCTTAGGTGTTACTATAAAATTAGGGAAAATCGTAGTCTAGGGACATGTCTTGAAGAATATTAGGAACTTTCTTGATGAGTTCAAGGATAAAAAATTGCTACAAAGATTTTTTGGTTGTGTAAACTATATAACAGGGTATTATTATAATATTTCTCAAGACAAAATACTTCTAAACAAAAGGTGAACAAAAAATCTTTCAATATGGTCAGATGAAATGACAAAAGAAGTTTAGAGAATAAAATAGAATTATTAAAATTTATCATTAGTCTTACCTGGTAATGGTTTAAAGATTATTGAAACAGATGCTTCAAAATTATATTGAGGTGTAGTTCTTAAAGAAAGGTTGTCAGATGATTTAGGAAAATCTTGTAAATTTGCCTCAAAAAAATTTAAGTAGACTCAGAAAAATTATTATTCTACTCACAAAGAGATTCTTGTTGTTATTAAAGGCTATTCAAGCTTTTATTTTTTTTGTGATATCAAAAAAAAAATTGTTAGATATGATTTGAATATTTTATGAGTATTCTTCATTCCACTGATAAACTAAAAAAAAGATTTGTGAGTAGGTTAATCAAGTGGATAATGTTTTTTTCAGATTTTGATTTCTCTGTTGAACACATTACTGGTAAGAAAAACAGTCTTGCTGATTTTGTATCTAAAAAATTTAATTCAAAAGAGTCAGTCATGACAATAACAATCTCAGAAGTTCTTAAAGAATTTTATCAACATATATGGAGATCCACTCCCTCTGTTGCTAATTAGTTGACTCATGAGATCAATCCTCTCACAAGAAAATCGCATGAAGCTTCTGCAAAACTCAATAATACTCATTTGGTATGGACATCTTAGTTTCAAGACCCTAATGGCAAAATGCGGTGTTCAATAATAATATTATATCATGAAGCTAATAATTTAAAGATTAATGGTATAAATAATCATTTTAATAATTTCATTTGCAGACAAAGTTTTGAATCCCTGATCGAATGGTCTATATTTTGGTCAAGTTTTAATCTTACATTAAAAAATTTCTGATCATTTGTTGAAATTTCAGATTATTTGTATGAATTTTTGGATTATATTATGTCAATGAAAGCCTTTGATGATCTTATTATTCGCATCCCTCCAAATCAAGTGAGAAATATATTTATTACTTTAAGGATACCTTTCAAGATTAAATTTGAGATGTTTTCAGTTCAAAAATTTCAAGCTAATTTACATACTTGTTTAACTCCTGCACAATCATTATTAACTCTTTGGAAATGATTCACCATAAATCATCAGTTGTGTTTCCTCTTACATGTAGTAGTCATACCTTGAGAATTCCATCAACTATGTATATGGACCATACTAACATTGATTCTGATGAAGACAACCATTATTCTCCCCAAGGAGAATACGAATTCAATGATGATGATTGAATTAATATAAAGACTAGTTACGGGGTCTGTCCATAGCCGTGAATGAGGACACAATAACCCTCTTTTGTTTTTAGTGGACCTCACCACTTTTATAAAAGGCAATAACATGTCGATCGTGTTTGGCGGTGCGCAGTGGACCCATAACCCACTATCTTTTAGCATCTTGCCTCTGTCCATTGATTCGACATCTTTATGTCAATCGTTGATCTTCTAATTTCATCCTATAAATATGAGAAATTTCTCATGTCATAAGCATCGAATGCCTAAAGTCTTGTGTCTAAATCTTAGTATAAAAAGTGTATGCTCTTCGTTTGTCTACTCTGTGAGAACCTATGAATCAGAATTTTTTTTAAATAATATTTGTGATATGTTTTTTGTGTAAAATTACTCTGCTATATGTTGTAATAGCTTGTCTATAATCACTCTGTGTAGTCTTTAAGTGTCGATCATGTTTGTAGTAGTATCAAAGCCATGTTAATATTTTGTTAGGACTATGCTCAAAACATATAGGCTTTGCAATATTTTTTTGATATATCAATAAAAAAATTCTTTCATCTTTTGTTATCTGTATCTATCTTGTTGTTATTTTGGTCTATTATTTTCGTATCATCTTCAGACAATAGAGAAAAAATGATCCCGTAAAGCTGTGAGGAAGACGTGATTGAGAATCTGTACAGTGCCAACGATATGAAGACTATAGATGCATCAAACTAGATAACTCCAGATACTACAAGTACATCTGATGTCTGTACTCTAATATATCTATTGACTCAAATTTTTTTTGCAAATGAAGCAATTATAAAATTTAATGAAAAAAATTCTAGTCTTGAATGGAAGCTCTCAACTCTTAAGGCCACAGATGTCTATGATAAACTTTCACTATTTCATTTAATTGCTAAAATCACCATAAAAGTTTTTGAAAATGTTATCCAAGTCAAACATAATGACGATTATAAATACCACTTGCAAATAATTGATGATAAAACTATCTGACAGTTAAAATTTCAGTCTAAATATAAGTTCTTACATATTAAAGTTGTTACTATTGATGTTTTCCTTTTATTCATATCTCTAAATGTCAGTATTTTAAGATCACTGTTTGATAATAGACATACAAATTTTAGTGCTTACTTAGAGAACGATGTTCAAATTGGTTTTCATGATGATCCAATTCTTACAACTGTTTATCCAAATTATCCGATAGCCATTCATCAAGAAGAAAACTTAAATAAAGTCTTAAAGCTTTTTCTCCAAACTCATGGATTATATCTGATCTCCGAATCTTGTCTTCTTGTTAAATATCAGATCTTGACATGGACATTGATAATATGTTTATATGTATCTATTGTATCTGGGGTTATCTAGTTTGATGCATTTATAGTCTTCGTATCATTGGTACTATACAGATTCTCAATCACGCCTTCTTCACAATTTTATGAGATCATTTCTTTCCCTATTGTCTGAAGATGATACGAAAACAATAGGTCAGAATAACAGCAAAATAAATACAAATAACAAAAGATGAAAGAAATTTTTTATTGATATATCAAAAAAATATTACAAAAACATGTCTCGAGTATAGTCCTAACAGAGTATTGACATGGCTCTGATGTCACTATAGACAAGATTGACACTTAAAGACTACATATAGTGATTACAGACAAGCTATTACAGCATATAGCAGAGTAATTCTAAATAAGAAACATATCATAAACATCATTTAAAAAAAATTGATTCACAGGATCGCACAGAGCAGGGAAGTGAAGAGCATACACTTTTTCTACTGAGACTTAGACACAAGACTCTAGACATTCGATGCTTATTACATGAGAATAGGATGAAATAAGAAGATCAACAATCGACACAAAGATGTCAAATCAACAGACAAAAAACAGATGCCAAAAGATAGTGGGCTATGGGCCCACTACACATCGTTAAACACAAAAGAAAAAAGAATTTGTCGACATGATCGACAGGGTATCATCTTTTATAAAAGTGATGAGGTCCACTAAAAATAAATGAGAGTTATCGTGCCCATATTCTTGATTACAGATAGACCCCATAACTAGTCTTCATATCAATTCAATCATCATTGAATTCGTATTGTCCTTGAAGAGAATAATGGTTGTCTTCATCAGAATCAATGTCAGTGTGGTCCATATACATAGTTGATAAAAATTTTAGGATATGACCATCAGGTTTAGGAGGAAACACAACTTGATGAGTTATGATAAATCATTTTCAAAGCGCTGTTAATGGCTGTACAGGAGCTAAACCAACATATACATTAGCTTGAAAATTTTGAACTGAAAACATCTCAAATTTAATTTTAAAAGGTATCCTTAAAGCAATAAACATATTTCTCACTTGATCTGGAGGGATATGAACAGTAGGATCATCAGAGGCTTTCATTGGCATGATATAATCTAAAAATTCATACAATAATCTAGTATTTCAGTAGATAAAAAAATTAATGCAAGATTAAAACTTGGTCAAAATATAGACCATTAGATCAGGGATTCAAAACCATATATGTAAATGAAATTCTTAAAAAGATTATTTATACCAGTAATCCTTAGATTATTAACTTTATGATATAACATTATTGTTGAACACCACCTTTTGCCATCAAGTTCTTGAAATTGAGATGTCCATGTCAAATGAGTATTATTGAGTTATCCAGAAGCTTCATGAGATTTTTTTATGAGAGCATTAATCTCATGAGTCAACTGATTAGCAACAGAGGGAGTGGATCGCCATATATGTTGATGAAATTCTTCATAAACATCTGAGACTGTTATTATCATGACTGACTCTTTTGAATTAAATTCTTTTGATATAAAATCAACAACGCAGTGCTTCTTACCAACAATGTGTCCAACAGAGAAATCAAAATTTGATAGAAACGTTGCCCTCCTGATTAACTTGTTCATAGATCTTTTTTTATATTATCAGTAAAATGAAGAATACTCATAAAATTATTCAAATCAGAGCTAATAAAAAAAAGTGATCTCACAAAAAAAATAAAAACTTGAATAACCTTAATAACAACAAAAATCTCTTTATGGATAGAATCATTTTTTTTTCAAAATATATATATATATATATTGGAAATGTTATATATATATATATATATATATATATATATATATATATATATATATATATATATGAAATGTTATCTATATTTTATTGGGAATATTTTATATATATAAAAAACACACACACACATATATATATAAACTCTTAAAAAAAAAATCCACACACCCACACACACACACACACACACACATATATATATATATATATATATATAACCCAAGGTTTTCAATATATTTAATATTATTATTAACTAGTGGTTACCTTGAATGTGCAAGACTATATATATATATATATATATATATATATATATATATGATGGAGGTTTTTTTTTAAGAAGGGTTGTGTGTGTGTGTTTTTTTTTTTAAAGTTTACATATATATGATGGAGGGGATGGAGGGGTTGTGTGTGTGTGTGATGATGGAAGGTTTTTTTTAAGGGTATATACATATAGGGAATGTTATATATATAAACATTGGAAATGTTATATATATAACATTCCATATTGTTAGGTTGTGGAGCTAAAAGCTTCAACTTATTGCAAACAAAAAAAAAAGAGAATGTTGAAGTTTTAGAAGCACCGGCGTCGGCAGTATGATCGACGTCGGTCATAATCAGTGTAGAAGGAAACCGGCGTCGGCAGGGAGTCGGCCGATGTCGGCAGCACCATGCAAAGAGAGACCGACGTCGGTCGCTTGTGTGTTCCAGAACTGCTCGTTACACAAACAGTTAGTTTAGTGAATGGAGTGTTTGCATGTAAAGGCTATTTCGAGTCTTGAGCTGCGTAAATAATTATAGTAAACTAAGAGTCTAAGTTATTGTTTAAGTCTGAGATCTATTTATAGACCTATTGGCATGTATTGTAAAGTGTGCTAGTGAAGAGAACAAAGTGTGTGTTTCTCCTAGTTTCATTAATGAGCTAGAAAGGAAGGCAAGGTAGATCCTTCCATTGTGAGTATGGTCTGTTGGATTGCAGGTTGCAGGTTCATGGGAGATCAACTTGAAGTACTATAGAGTGCTTGGTGTACTGACAAGGTTATTACTGACTGGTTGGAGAGGTGAGCACCAATTCTGTGTGTGAGTTGGTTGTTGGGACCATTTTTTGGTAAGAGTGTTTTGAAGAAGAATTATTGTACACTTGAGGTGTGGGAAGCCTCTGTAAGGTGGAAGAGTGTGGCGGCTCTTTATTGTATTCTTTTCTGTACAATTATTAATATAAGATTGTATATTGTCTCTCATATTCTGTGCTATTGGTGAATTCTAGTTACTTGTGTTTCTGGTATATTTTTGCATGTTTAATTACTTAAGTTTGGTAATCATATTGTGCTCTTTCTGAGGAGCAAGATCCTAACAAGTGGGATCAGAACAACTGTGTTTGTTCTTGGATTCCCCAACAATTGGTATCAGAGCATGTTTGTTGTTCTAGGTACCTGACAAGTGGTATCAAAACTTTTGGTTGGGATACTAACAGGTTGGATTAGATCTGGTTAGTGTGTGTTGATTACAGGTTACTCACAGGAGTTTCTGTTTGAGTGGGAGTAGAGCAATGGCAGAAGATAGTAGACTACGAATGGAGAAGTTTAATAGCAGGAGGTCCAAGTTCAGGTATGGCAGAATAACCTGCTGAAAATATGGAAAGAAAGAGCAAGAAAAGGAAGATTGTTGGTTGGTCGCAGATCAGCATGAAGGACATGAAGAAGAAGCAGGTGTTGCAGATTTCGTTGCACATGGTGCTCTGGTATGTTCTTTGGATAAAGTAGAATCTAGGGTTTTAGATTCTGGTGCCTCTTTTCATGCATCTCCAATTAGGGAATTTTTTCATGAGTATGTCTAGGGAGACTTTGGAGAAATTTGTGTAGGAGATGGTAAGCCTTGTCAGATGGTTGGCAAAAAGAAAGTGAAGCTGAAATTACAGACAGGTAACACATGGGTGTTAAAAGAGGTCATGCATGTCCCAGTTCTGGAGCGAAATTTGATTTCTGCAAGAAGTTTGGGTGATAAGAGTTGCACAGTAACTCTCACAGCGGACTCTTGAAAGGTTACCAAGGGTGCACTTGTTGTAGCAAGAGGTAAGAAAGTAGGTACGCTTTATCTATCTACTTGTATTATTGATTCTCTTTTTGGGTTATCTACTTCAGCTGTAGATTCAAAGATGTGGCTTAATAGGCTTGGTCACATAAATAAGAAGGAGATGCATGTTCTTGAGTCAAAGGGTATGCTTTCGGATTTAAAGAGCATAGATCGAAATTTCTGTATGCAGAAGAAGAAGGTGACATTTTTTGAGGAATTCGATGTTAGTGACAAGAACAGGAAAGCCTTGGTTTTCAAGGAGAAGGTGACGGACAGAGTTCAGCACAAGGGGCAGAAGAATTCTGAGCAGAGCAAAGGTGATTTGGACAAGGGTTTGATCCAAAAGGAGCTCGCGGGTACAAGTCAGTTCTCACAAGCAAAACACAAAGACCGACATCGGTAGGAAAACCGGCGTTAGCGTCCAGACAGGGACCGACATTGGCTATGTGCAGACTGACGTCGGTGACTCAGGGCAGATAAAGATCGGCGTCGGCAAGGGGGGAACCGACGTCGGCGATGAGGCAGTCGTAGGGAACCGACATCGATCGATTGCAGACTAGAATGTGACCAACATCGGTCACTGAGATAAATTTTGGGTGGACAGCAAGCTGTCAAGGAGTCTCAAGCGCCCATATGGAGGACTTAAAGGGTATGTAAGCCTCAAATTCATCATTTCCCTTCTTTACACTACTTGTAGCTCACTTATGGTATAGAACCAGGAAGTTATTGAAGAAGCAGAACAGGTAGATCCAAGAAACAGTGGGAGCTTGGCATGGATGGAAGATGTGATTTCATGGAGGAGAACCAAACAGGAGTTTTGGATGAAATTGCCAGTTGAAAGTAAGCACTAAGAGACGAATGGATGTTCAGGATGAAGAAGAGCAGAAATGGATACGTGAGACGAAAGATCAGGGTATATGGTCTTGTATAAGCTGCAGGGCAATGGAGGTTTGATCATTGTGTTTCTCTTTACAAGGTTGGATAATATTAGTTATATTATCTTATTACTGTATGATGTGCTTGTTGCAGGGTTACATATACAGGTATTGTTGAACTAAAGGTAAAGCTAGTTTAGGGGTGTGTCATGAAAAATCTAGGAGCAACAAGATTCTTTGGCATGAGTGTGTTCTAGGGACATGGAAGGTCACATGTTGACTTTGTTTCAAGATGATTGTGTGAGACCGGTTAGCACGTCGATGGTTAGACAGTTCACAGAACAGGGTCTTGATTCACATAATGAGGTTAAGTGCATGGTATGTACTAGACCTGAGTTTTCCCAAGCAGTGGGAGTTGTCACAAGTTTGGAGCCAATCCAAGAAAGAAGCATTGGAGGGCAGTTCAGTGGATTCTTAGGGGGACTAGCAGCAGGTGCACATGCTATGCAGGTTCATGTTATTTTTCTACATGGTTTGTGGATGTGGCAGGTGATTTGGGTAACAGGTTTTGCACTACAAGATTTGTCGTGGTTGGTCTTCAAGAGTGATTTTGAGGAGGGATATAGAGCCAAGGGAAAAAATTAGACGGTGTACAGGTACAGGTACAGTTGTCGTTGTTTATCTCCAAGTGGGAGATTGTTAGGTTGTGGAGCTAAAAGCTTCAACTTGTTGCAGACAAAGAAAAAAAGGATGTTGAAGTTCCAGAAGCACCGGCGTCAGCAGCATGACCGACGTCGGTCATGATCAGTGCAGAAGGCAACCGGCGTCGGCAGGGAGTCGGCCGACGTCGGTAGCACCATGCAAGCAGGGACCGACGTCGGTCGCCTGTGTGTTCCAGAACTACTCGTTACATGAACAGTTAGTTTAGTGAACGGAGTGTTTGCATGTAAAGGCTATTTCGAGTCTTGAGCTACGTGGATAATTATAGTAAACTAAGAGTCTAAGTTATTGTTTAAGTCTGGGATCTATTTATAGACCTATTGACATGTATTGTAAAGTGTGCTAGTGAAGAGAACAAAGTGTGTGTTTCTCCTAGTTCCATTAATGAGCTAGAAAGGAAGGCAAGGTAGATCCTTCCATTGTGAGTATGGTCTGTTGGATTGCAGGTTGCAGGTTCATGGGAGATCAACTTGAAGTACTATAGAGTGCTTGGTGTACTGGCAGGGTTATTACTGACTGGTTGGAGAGGTGAACACTAATTCTGTGTGTGAGTTGGTTGTTGGGACCGTTTTTTGGTAGGAGAGTGTTTTGAAGAAGAATTACTGTACACTTGAGGTGTGGGAAGCCTCTGTAAGGTGGAAGAGTGTGGCGGCTCTTTATTGTATTCTTTTCTGTACAAGTATTAATATAAGATTATATATTGTCTCTCATATTCTGTGCTATTGGTGAATTCTAGTTACTTGTGTTTCTGGTATATTTCCGTATGTTTAATTGCTTAAATTTGGTAATCATATTGTGCTCTTTCTGAGGAGCAAGATCCTAACAAGTGGGATCAGAACAACTGTGTTTGTTCTTGAATTCCCCGACAACTGGTATCAGAGCATGTTTGTTGTTCTAGGTACCTCACACACACACACACACACACACACACACACACACACATCTTAAAGAAAATTCTTCGAGTTTTGTGTGTGTGTGTGTGATGGAGAAGTTTTTTTAAGAGTTATATATGTAAAATTCCCATCATATATATATATATATATATATATATATATATATATATATATATATATATATATATATATATATCACACAACCCCTCCATATATATGTAACCTTTTTTTAAAAAACACACACACACACATAACCCTTCTTTAAAAAAACCCTCCATTATATATATATATATATATATATATATATATATATATATATATATATAGTTCCGGTGTCTCTTGCACCTTCGGAGTAACTACTAGTTAATAATATTATTAAATATATTGGGAACCTTGAGAATGTTATATACATCTCTTATAAAAACTTCTCCATCACACACACACACACACTTAAAAAAAACTCTCTATCACACACACACCCTCTCCATCATATATATATATCCCACCTCCATCCCCTCCATATATATGTAATCTTTCTTTAAAACACACACACACACAACCCTTCTTAAAAAAACCCTCTATCATATATATATATATATATATATATATATATATCATGTGTCCCTTGCACTTTCAAGATAACTGCTAGTTAATAATATTATTAAATATATTGTAATGGGGGCAAAAAAATGTGTGCCATCCCAAATTGAATATATACATATATATAACATTCTCAATATATATGAAATGTTATATATATATATATATGAAATGTTTTATATATATATATATATATATATATATATATATATATATATATATATATATATATATATATATAGACACACACACGTATATATAACATTTTCAATATATATAAAATGATATATATACATATACATATATATAACATTCCCACAATATATATATATATATATATATGGAATGTCATAAACAATGCATATATTTTATATATATATGCATTGTTTATATATAAAATATGTGTGTGTGTGTGTGTGTGCACACGCATTGTTTAT
Source organism: Torreya grandis (assembly GCA_037957365.1). Taxonomy (NCBI): domain Eukaryota; kingdom Viridiplantae; phylum Streptophyta; class Pinopsida; order Cupressales; family Taxaceae; genus Torreya; species Torreya grandis. The sequence continues at coordinate 1,126,987 of JARHVA010001478.1, forward strand.
ATATATACATATATATGTGCATTGTTTTTAATATATATAAACAATGCACATATATATTAAACAATGCACACACACACACACATTAAACAATGCATATACATATATATACAATGCATATATATATGTGTGTGTGTGTGTGTTTATATATATAAAAACAATGCATACACATATATATGCATTATATATATATATATATATAAACAATGCACATATATATATGCATTGTATATGTATAAACAATGCATATATGTGTGTGCATTGTTTCTATATATAATGCATATATATGTGTTATATATATGTGTGTGTGTGTGTGTGTGTGTGTGTGTGTGTGTGTGTGTGTGCGCATTATTTTTATATATATAAATAGTGCATATATATGTGTATGCATTATTTATATATATAGATGATCATATGAAATCTTAGCAGCATTGTTTATACATATACAATGCATATATGTGTGTGTGTGTGTGTGTGTGTATTGTTTATATATATACAATGCATATATATGTGTGTAAGTGTGCGCATTATTTTTATATATATAAATCATGCATATATATGTGTATGCATTATTTATATATATAGATGATCATATGAAGTCTTAGCAATGCATATATATATATATATATATATAAACAATGCATATTATTCATTTTTTAGTAAAATATTTAAAAATACAGTGTTTGTTCATTTATTGTTTCAAAATGTTTATTAAATTCTTCGCAGCGTGGTCTTATGAGAAAAGAGAAGGCTACTTTTATAAGTTCTTAGTAGCGTTTTAGGTTAAGTTACAAGATTCGAGTTCGAGTACGAGTACAAATTCGACAAAGGTAAAATTTAATTCGAATTCGAGTTCAAATAAAAATTAAAAAAAATCACCATTAAATTCAAACATTCAAAAAATATAATATTTTTTTAAAATACATAATTAAAATAATTAATAAATCATATAAAAAATTAAAAAAATAAAACATAAAACAAAATTATAAATTTAAAAAAATATATATATAATAAAATAAATTAAAATCAAATTTAAAAAAATAAAAAAAACTTAATAAATTAATAAATCATAAAAATAAATCAAATAAATTATAAATATAAAATATAAAACAAAGTTATAAATTTAAAAAAAAAACATATAATAACAAATACAAAATTAAAAAACAAATAATCTATGTTCAGTATTACCTTGGCAGCAAGCTCTTTGTGTCGCGTGACTAAATAATTATTGGAAATTTTAATTTAAGAGGAGCCCTGTGCTGTGAGAGGACTCCACCCGACACACTTTCGTGCTCTAAGCTTGTTGGTTCAGTTAATCCGATACAACACGAATCAAGGGGATGGTATATAGGTGTTCGAATTTTGAGATTCCAATTGAAGATTGCCCTGCACCGAAGACTGTCCCGCACCCCACCGTCTGATGCACACCACCTCCTTAAGCAAGCCCGACTATGCAAGCATTTATATTTTTTTAATTTTTTCGTCGACTATGTTTTATCCCCATCGATAACTCTCGAGCACGACCGAGGAAGTCTCGGATATGCTTAGAGGCATCCATGACAGTGTCGAAAATTTCTGGCACTATCACGGACGCCTTCGAGCGTGCCCGAGACGTCCCCGTGCCGAAGGTGTCTCCAAACAGGGGACATGGGGATGAGGGCATATCCTGCAACACAGTTCAGAAGCAATGGTCACTATAAGTGTCACAAGGTACGACAATTTTTAACCCAAAAATTCAAAAATCGTTGTTTTCTAAAGCCCTAAAATGTTCGGATAAATTCATTGAAGTTCAAAAAAATGCGACCAAAAAAAAGTGCTAAAATGGGTTGTTAAATTTATATCCAAAGATTATTGGGTCGTGTCGAGATGTGCATAGAGTGTGGACACACCCATTGCCTCTCCCGTGTAGGAGGACAGGTCGCCAATGGGGTTGTTGGAAGAGCTGTAATGATTGCTCTATGAGTCAATCTCGATAAAATACTCCCTTGAGTTGCTCGAGACCGCACTGCTCTGGCTGCTCCTGCGCTCCGACCCATCCATTGAGGAGGGTCCCTCAGACATCCCTACAAAATCCCGACACCCACATTTTAAATCCCTTGCAAAACTTCATATCTGTCTTTGCATTTTACAGGAGGAGTCGATTTGGGAATTCTGTTTGCTTAAATTGTGTCAAACATCGCACATATGTCATTGCCCTTGCGTTATATTTTATTGCGAGGCCGTCATTTATTTGAGTGTATTCCCAAGCATGCATAGGTTTTTCCTTATTTTTGTTTGTTTAAACCATGTACTCTCGCTCACACATATCAATGTGCTTCTCTATAGATATAAATTCATTGATGTTGGATATAAATTTACAACTTTATATTTTATCTTTTTAACAAATTATTTTATGTGTATTTTACATTTGATTTAATTTTTTTTTTTTTAAAAAAAGTTTTTGTTGTTTATCTATATATTTTTAATTTTATATTTATTTTTATTTTTGATGTATTTTTTGAATTTTAAAGTTTGGTTTTAATATAAAATTAGATTTATTTATAATATATATTTTATTTTATACTAAAAAAACTATTGTTCGAATTTTATGGTGATTTTTTTTCAAACTTTATCCATTGGTGAACTTGAACCGAATTTTATCCCCATCGAACTCGAACTTGAACATTGTGACTTAGGTCACTATTACTTCAAGATGAGAAACCGTGTGGAAATTTCTTCTCAACCTGTGCTCTAGTGAACCACTTCCCTTGGTGACTGATATGACCCACTTACAACTTTGCATATGGTGATGCTATATCATGGTATGCTTGATCTTCATATGCATGAGTGACCCATCTTTTCAGGTACACTACAATCAGGTTTCAACTCCCCTGGTTAGAGTTGTTATATTGCAGCTAGCACATTTAACAAGGGTGGAAATACAGACATAGAAGCTTAACATTGAAAACTGGATGTAAACTAAGATAGGGTGGCAAGTCGAACTAAAAGGCATTATCCCACCTTCATGGTTAAATTATATAGTCCATAACAAAGAGGGCCTATGTGTCTCTTCTTTTGCAAATCTTACGAACTCTTATCACTATTGAATATTTTGAATGTGTTCAATGAACTTGAAAGCTTTATCAAGTAACTTTTGATGAAATGAGAAGGATTTCCTATTGTGGTGGCTTTGGGTAAATCACATCAATAGGTATGCTAAACACTGAAAACCCAAGCCAACTTGAAATGAGTCATGATCTTTAGAGTTTTGAAGAGCTCTATTGCGATTGTGTCAAATGAAAGGCAAACCTTCATCCCAAGTGCACCGCTGGTTTGAACTTTGAGTTGTACATATTTGAAAGGTGCACAATCATTCCATTTACCACTTTAATTTGTCCATTTGTATGAGGATGGAAAGCTGTGGATTTGGTAAGCTTTTGTATCTAGCATGAACCAAAGACTTCTCTAGGAAACACCCAAGAATCTAGTGTCGCTTTTAGAAATTATGTTTCTTGGCCAACCAAAGTGAACCCAGACATACCAAAAGAACAACTTTTTTGTACCTAATGTTTAGACTAATTTCTAGAAAGGTGCTAGAATAGCTATCTTAGAAAACCTATCCATTACCACAAATACTCTATCATAACCATTTTTTGTAGTGGAAAAACCTAAAAGAAAGTCCATTAAGACTGATTCCCAAGGTTTGGTTGGTGTTGGCAAAGGAGCATGCATTTGTAGCTTCTTGTTGGCAGGTATGGGTATGATACAAGTGGTACAAGATCCAATATATCCTAAAACACCACTAAAAGTATTTTTAGACCTACCCATGTTTTCTGTACTCTAGAGTGTCCAAATGTCTTACAAAAATTGGCTTCCCATATCAAATTTTTAAGCTCTATGCTTGATGGTGCATAAAATGATATTGATAAATCATCTTGCAAATAAAAATCAGGGATTGACTTATTATCATCCAACAACTTATATATCTTTTTTTTACTCTAATCTGGATTAAAGTGTTTTACATAATCTAATTAAGATAGAACTATGTAATGTAATTTAGATATTAAGATATGGCATTCAATCATACATATAAATGTAAAAGACTGAAATTGATTTTTCTGATTTGATAAGTGGCATATGTTAAATATAATAAGTACTACAAATGGGATGAATACTTAGCTTTTCTGGTTGACTGTCTGATTGTGATTGTATTATGGAAGTGAAAATCAGGATAAAGCAGGCCTATGGCTCCTTTGGTTCCATAACTGATTCTTGGTTTGCGCTAGGACGAATTTGTCGATCTGGGTCAGTATCGCCGATTGATATTAACATGTTGGTCGATATTGACCTGCACGGAAGTAGGGCACAATGATTGCGCAATCATTTACCCCTATCTATGTTTGATCTGTATTTGCGATCCCAAACCTTGATGATGTGTGCAACTCCAAAAATTAGTTTCCTTTGCCTTGAAACCCTAGGTTTTACTTGTGAGGGCTAGAAATCTATAAAAAATGAGACCAGTGTAATGGGCTAAGCTGACTCCAATCACCTCTGTTTGACGATTGACCATTGCCTACATTTTTGATACTTTGAAGGAAATCAAGTCACACGTAGTTTTTCCACCTAATGTGATTGTGCAATTGTGTTCCTTTGCTATATGTAGTAGCTAATGATTTGGTTCTTGATACTTGACAATGCTTGCTTCGACCTGGCTTTAAAGTGCTTCAAACTTGGTTTGTGACTACTCTTAGTGATAGATTTGTGATTTAGGAAGAATAGGGCAGATTTGCTCCATGTGCAATAGGGTATAGATGTGTTCCAGATGAGTGCCAAGTCCCTTTTGAATGAGACCTTGATTTGTTTATAAATGGATCCAATTATGTAATTTATCATACCACCGACACACTAGGCAATGGGTTGACCTTAAAGAGAGGTCTGATTTTAGAGAATAGCCTTTGTTGGGAGTAGATTGGCACCACCCAGATTAGGTCAGTTTCGACTTGCAATATTGATCAATTTTGGTGGAATCCACCTTTGTATAGGTGCAATGAACTGAGAATTTGGAGATGTTTGTGCAAGATTTTTAGTAGGTTTGAAATAGACAGTGAAATACGTGTAGGTGTAAAATAGTAGAGCGGAAGGGTTGACTCATAAGGTAGCATACAAGTGTGAGAGAATGACAGATTAGGACCTTGTTTGGGTGCTCAAGTCATGCGTGGTAAATGTGTGTCAAGTTTGTCGTTGTCAAGTACCGAATCCCATATTTTAGTATATGTAATCTCAAGGAAAATAAAATTTGATACATACATCTTTGACCGTGATTCTATCTCATGTCTACATGAATCAAGAATTGTGACCAATGCTTTGATTGTTGAAGAACTCAAACAATCAGTCATTGGATTGATGATACTCTTCTTTTGTTTGCTATGCAAGTGGAAAACTTACCAATAAGTTGATCATGTTTGGTGTTGGTCATTTTTCAACTTCTCATGTCTGCAAAAATGGCAAAGGCTTATGGTATGTATGATTATCTCCTTCCTAAGAATGTAATGCTTCCATTGCTTGCATGCTTAAAAAATGGCATACGATTTTTCAGTCATATGTTGAATATTTCTCGAGGGTGTCAATGAATGTCTCACTATGGTAGGAGATTGTATGCTCATGTTGAGTGAGACCTGCACCAATTACATATTCAAATGCATCGGTTTCAATCTCAAACTATTTTTCAAGGTTTGGTAAGGTAAATACTATTTGTGAATAGAGTTTGTGTTTAAATTCCTCAAACACATTATGTGAATGTCTAACCAAGTGAATATTTTGCCTCGGCTCAACTTTTAATTTTTTTTTTTTTGGGCTTAATAAATGTTTACCACAGGAGGCTTTAAACCCAAAGTACAATATGCCCTGAAAGGATGTAGACGTTGACTTCCCCAAAGGGATTTACACTACAACTCTCCCAAAACCGAATCTAACCACGACCCTCTGTTTGGTTATTATGACCATGCATCCCTACACCACCAGTTTTTTATTGGCGCCACTTTTAGTTATTGAAAATATGAGAAAAAACCAAGTATTTGGGGGTGTCATGTCCCCTTTTTTGTGGACATTGACAGACTTGATGATTAGCCTATTATGCGACCTTCGTAGGCTAATAGGATGGATAGAGGGTCAGGATGGAGATTGGCTTGGCTTTGATTTGCAGAATTCCTACAGTTGGCTTTCATTCAGGGTATTTCAGACACAGTTGGCCTGAGCTCCTATTATTTAGGGATATTCGACATGCAGCGGAGCGCCTTTATTTTGGTATGGTCATGTGCAAAATCACTCCCTGGTTCACCAGCTTCGAACGGTTCGAGGATCCGACATGTATTGAGAGAGATATTAATATTTCATTGATTTAATCAAATATTAATTATTTAGTCTAATTTTAATATGAAACCCTAATTCTAATTTAAAAAACCCTAATTAGGGCAAGCATATCTTTTGAGGGTATAAGGGTTTCTCATGGAGGCCATTATTGATTAGCCATTGATGATATGATTATTGATTTTGATTGCTAAGAATTCTTCTGTGAAGACTGAGCCAAGGGTTCCAAGATTCCATTGGCATTGGAGAACATCAACTCTTTAGTGTGCGCGATTCAGAGGCTGTGAAATATCAGCTGATCTATTGCTAAATTGAGAGATAGCTTCATACAGAAGTTATCACAGAGATTTACAGGTTTGAGAGATAACTTCACACAGAAGTTATTACAGTATTTCAGATGATTTGAGAGATAACTTCACACAGAAGTTATTACAACGTTCCAGGTATTCATTTCTTTATGTTTTGATTCAAATAAGTTATACAGATAGAGATATTCTGTATTAGAGTCATATATCTTGAGATCAGAGGTCCTACAAACAGGGTGTAATTTATTGGCGGTCGTACGAAGCCCGTACAAATCCATACAGGTTCGCACAGAGACCGACATCGGCAGAGAGGGATCTACAGAGACCGACGTCGGCAGGTTAACAACGCCCAGTCGACCGACGACGGTAGTATAACCGACGTCGGCGTCTGTGTGTCGACGCAGAAAGGCCGAGACCTTCCAGAATTTAGGTTTCATTACCAGATTTGCAAAGGACAAGGGTTTTAAGACTGTATTTTGATATTATTTTATATGAATGACTGAAGACATCTATTGTAACCATCTGGATAAAAAATAAGATTAGTGATTTGGCAGTTAAGAGATTTACTGTGGTTTATTGGTTATTTGAATTTATTCTGCAAAATTGTATCTTTGTTCAGAGCTTATTGTGTTGATAGAGTTCCTACTGGTTGGGGATATTACAGTGGTATCAGAGCTTTTGACGGAAAAAAGGAGCCCCTAAGTAAGGGATATTACAGTGGTATCAGAGCTTTTGTTCAGAAAAAGGAGCCCCTAAGTAAGGGACATCACAGTGGTATCAGAGCCAAATCCCTGCCATCCTGTTTGGCACATCAGAGCTAATGTCTTGCCATCTTGTTGGGTAATTTGGGTAGATTGAATCAGCGAAGTATCCATGATGTCTTCAAGTACTCAGAGTCGGTGGGACTATGATATGAAGAAGTTGAAACTAAGTTTGAAGAGGTTGAATGAAGCTCTTTCATACCCTTCACTTAAAGACAAATCCACACGATATATGACAGTGAATGAGGAGTGGGAGTTAATACCACCTGAGGATCGAAAGGTGTCTTTTGATCTCTTTGTTAAGATGAGGAGAGAGCACTACAGATCACTTAGACGGGGCAACAGCATGTCCCCTGATTATTATGAGATAGGAGATAGTGAAGATGAGGATGAGTCCGATGCTTGCATTCAGAGTGGGGAGGTGTGCTCAGATGTTAGTGCACTGAGGGTTGATGATCTCTCAGCTATGGCAGAGATTGTAGAAGAGTCCCAGGATCCGATTATTGCAGATGACACTCAGGAGGATACAGTAGACAGTTTTGAGGACTTGGTTTCCTCGACAGTTTCTTTCGGTATGGAGGAGTTAGACAATGATGCTACAATTGTTGATACTCCATATGTTGATATGAGCTATGGAGTTGATTCACAGAGTATGGATGGTAGTACTCCAGAGATCAGTGATTTTGAGTCTACTCTTTTGGACCGTGCATCAGAGGAGTGTAGGAGACAATCTAGCCAGCACCATCATGTGTCTAGTCAGCTGAGAGTTAGTGAGTGAGACATTGCTACCGCTTGCAAGCATTTTGATGCTGCTCGTCAGTTGTTAGCAGTTTATGGATGGGGTTCTCCTACTAGCATTGAGCAGGGAGGCAGTTATTTGTCCTTGACACAGATCCACTCTTTATGGGAGGCTATCCAAATTCTAAGACAGGATTATATGCAGTTGGTAGCCGACAGAGATTATCTTATGGAGTGGGGCAGCACAGCGTATGATGCATTATTGGTCAATGAAGATAAGGTGAGTGAGCTTACTCAGTAGCTCGAGGTGACTTCTGAGATTCTTGAGAGTACGCCGCTGGCTTATGAGGAGTCACAATTTCATTTGGCTGAGATGACCATAGAGTTAGAGCATTTGCGGTCTACACCAGCCCCAGACCCAGTTCATTTGTATATTGAGGTGGTTGGTGGTGAGTACATTCCTGCAGTTGTTGCTGAGGAGCATGTTGTTGAGGCTGACACACATGTTTAGGATTTGGGAGTACCTGATTCTGATGAGTTTGAGATACCAGTGGAGTCGAGTCTCCAGATTGATTCTTCTCACACATATGACAGTGTGGTACCGTTCGTTGTGCCACCTTTACAGAGGGATCAATTATGGGATGGATTGGCACCATCTTTTGTAGATGGAATTGGCAGTTGGAGTTGTCCATTCTACTTGGGTTATCATACTTCGAGAGTTTGTTTCTCATGCGTTCTTGACTATGGCAGTTGTGCTTTTAGAGTTTGGTTGAGTTGCATTCTCCAGTTTGATTATGGGTTCCTCTTTGTTCTACTTCTGATGATGTTGCAGGTACTTGCATTGATTTACAGCAGTGCAGAGCATAACTACATTTGGGATCCAAGGGGATCGAATGGTTCATTGTTCCGAGATTGCTTGGGGACAAGCAATTTCTGGAGGGGCGGATTGTCATGTCCCCTTTTTCGTGGACATTGATAGACTTGATGATTAGCCTATTATGCGACCTTCGTAGGCTAATAGGATGGATAGAGGGTCAGGATGGAGATTGGCTTGGCTTTGATTTGCAGAATTCCTACAGTTGGCTTTCATTCAGGCTATTTCAGACACAGTTGGCCTGAGCTCCTATTATTTAGGGATATTCGACATGCAGTGGAGCACCTTTATTTTGGTATGGTCATGTGCAGAATCACTCCTTGGTTCACCAGCTTTGAACGGTTCGAGGATCCGACATGTATTGAGGGAGATATTAATATTTGATTGATTTAATCAAATATTAATTATTTAGTCTAATTTTAATTAGAAACCCTAATTTTAATTTAAGAAACCCTAATTTTAATTTAAGAAACCCTAATTAGGGCAAGCATATCTTTTGAGGGTATAAGGGTTTCTCATGGAGGCCATTATTGATTAACCATTGATGATATGATTATTGATTTTGATTGCTAAGAATTCTTCTGTGAAGACTGAGCCAAGGGTTCCAGGATTCCATTGGCATTGGAGAACGTCAACTCTTCAGTGTGCGCGATTCAGAGGCTGTGAAATATCAGCTGATCTATTGCCAAATTGAGAGACAGATTCATACAGAAGTTATCACAGAGATTTACAGGTTTGAGAGATAACTTCACACAGAAGTTATCACAGTATTTCAGATGATTTGAGAGATAACTTCACACAGAAGTTATTACAACGTTCCAGGTATTTATTTCTTTATGTTTTGATTCAAATAATTTATACAGATAGAGATATTCTGTATTAGAGTCATATATCTTGAGATCAGAGGTCCTACAAACAGGGTGTAATTTATTGGCGGCCGTACGAAACCTGTACAGATCCATACAGGTTTGCATAGAGACCGACATCGACAGAGAGGGATCTACAGAGACCGACGTCGGTAGGTTAACAACGCCCAGTCGACCGACGACGGTAGTATAACCGACGTTGGCGTCTGTGTGTTGACACAGAAAGGCCGAGACCTTCCAGAATTTAGGTTTCATTACCACATTTGCAAAGGACAAGGGTTTTAAGACTGTATTTTGATATTATTTTATATGAATGACTGAAGACATCTATTGTAACCATCTGGATAAAAAATAAGATTAGTGATTTGGCAGTTAAGAGATTTACTGTGGTTTATTGGTTATTTGAATTTATTCTGCAAAATTGTATCTTTGTTCAGAGCTTATTGTGTTGATAGAGTCCCTACTGGTTGGGGATATTACAGTGGTATCAGAGCTTTTGACGGAAAAAAGAAGCCCCTAAGTAAGGGATATTACAGTGGTATCAGAGCTTTTGTTCAGAAAAAGGAGCCCCTAAGTAAGGGACATCACTGGGGGTGATCATTCTTGAATCACTGTGATCTTTTTTGGATCAACATGAACTTTGCATTTATCAATAATATACTCAAGTAGTGGATTTGTTTCACGGCAAAGAAGCACTTCTTCAAGTTAGTGTAGATTTTATTGTGACACAAGGTTTGGAGAACTTGTTGAGCACAATTTAGGCTTTATTTCCATGTTTTACTGAAAATCATGGTGTCATCCAAATACACGATGACAACGGAATCTATGGAGGGGTGTCAAATATAATTCACCATCCTCATGATTATTGTTGGTGCATTGTTTGGACCAAATGGCATGACTAACCAGTCAACTAATCCTTCTTTTGCTATGAGTGTATTTCTCCAAATATAAAACGGGTCCAATAGGTAACTAATGATAGTCTAATTTGAGGTTTATCTTGGTTAAGTGCTTATCACCTTGAAGATGATTCAACTGATCTTTAATTCTGAGACTCCGATATATATTCTTCTTGTTGATCTTGTTGAGAAACATATAGTCAATGCACTATCTTGATGTGCCATTTTTTTTTGGCACTAGCATGATTGCGCTGTTATAGGGTGAAGAACTGGCCTTGATATGTCCTTTGTGTCTCGATTCTTAGATGTGACACTTGATCTCATCAGTCTCCGACAAAGAATGACAATACAAAGCAGTGTTAGGCAATGGAAAATCTACAAGAAGGTTGAAAATATCACCTTTTTTAAGCCAATTTCTGATCCACTTTCATATATTGTGTCACATTCAAGACATCCACATTATTTGGTTTAGTTATATTTTCCTTCGCAGATTCTTGTGTTTGGGGAACTGTTGGCAGTTTCTCCTAGGAAAATGCTTGATCCAATGTTTCTCTTCCCTAGATGTGAAACAAGTATTTGGCTAGTTCACATAGTATATCCTTTTTTAACTTAAAATCTGGCCCTATGAATTCTTTGGATAGATTCTGAGTCACGTCCTTCTCAACAAAACCTTTGGGTGTTCTCTGAAATTTAGATGTGGGTAAGTATAATCACGAGATACCTTCCCAAACTTTTTTGCTATTCATGCCAAATAAGGTAATTAGGGCTGCATTAAGGAATGCAATTTTCGGCCATACGTGATACTTGGTTTTATGACTTGTCAAATCCCTCTGGCTTAAATCAAATCTCAGTGACTACATGTATGCTAACCTACCAAACACTATCTAGAGTGGCTGGTGAGTGGTAGAGAGAAAATGTTTACAGAGATAACTCCATGCTAGTACATGAAATGACTCAACCATTCAATCACTGTTCCACAGTTTGAGGTCCAATGAAAAAGTTCTAGGTCTGAAGGAACATCTTTATTGATGAAAAGGGTCCCTGTAGTTTCTTCTATTTCATTGATTGCTTTAGTTATCATGAAATTCAAAGCTAAACAAGTGCCTTTCCTAGCATATTTTTGAACTAGTTGCGCCACTGTTAGCCTATAATATTTATTTTGCATAAAGACTATATGAAGGCATCAGAATAGAAAGGGTTAAGATACTTTTTCAAGGATGAAACCAAATTATTTCACAGGTAAACTCAGGACATACCTGATAAACGACAGCAGAAGCATAGATGCCAAGGAAAAAACTTGATAGAATTGCCACCAAGAAAGTGAACACAACCGCCAAAGGCCAGAGTATGATAGAAAGGTCAGCAAATGGAACACAATCAGTCTCCAAAAAAGGCCCTGCCCTTCCTATAAGATCTCTTAGTAACTGCTTCCATCCTTTAAATAGCATGTAGGGGATTCGTAAAATGCTACTACTGTAATTACAAGCACATCCACTATGATGCCGAGTAGACCCACCAATATACACCCTAGTATCTGTGACAATCTTGAAATAACACAGTACAGGAGCAGACATGAGAACTGTAAACTATTTTAATCACTTTTTTGAGATATAAATTGCAGCTAAGCATATACTTGTTGGATACAAATTTCAAGCACTTAGTTCCATTCAGATAAATATCTAAGCAATATGTCCATAGATCTCATCCTGTGTCCACTTTTATGCATATTTACAATGTAGAATATAAGCTAAGAGCATATTGCAAATGGACATTGGCCCGTAACTGTAACTAAAGGTGTCCAAGCAAACAAATTCATGCGCAACATTTTTGAAGTATCAGCTAATACGAGAAATCAAAATCAAGAGAACAAACTGTATGGAAAAATAAGAATACATACTAAACAAACCTAGAAAGATAAAGTCATGTCGATATCACATGTGGGATGAATCCATGATGGCACACAGGCAAATGATTGTAAGACAATTAACTATAATAGGCAGTTAGTTCTTGTCATATGCTACACATATTATGCTTGTAATCGTGATAAATATTCCAGAAGAAAGTAGCAAAATTGTACTGGAGTTGTTTATGTGTCCTCTACAAAATTTATTGGACTACCTCTGAGCTACATGTGAGCCGCCAAGTTTAGGACTGACATTCATAACTCAAAGGGCAGCACACTGACCTATACGAACAAATTTAACAAAAGGAAAGCTGTAAATACCCTCAAGCACCCTATTAGCTTAATTATCAAAAGTTTTGCTATCTTTCTCTCTCATATGCATATGTTAGGGACTTCAACTCGGTAACTGCTACGCTCTGCATGAATTGAGGAGTGACCTGAAATCTATGCACATTAAGATGGCAGAGTTCTTCCTATGGAGTGCATATCCCTTGAGAGTGTTATTAATGCAATCCAACCTTTGTTTGATCAAAATATTCAAGAATAAGGTTGTTGCTAATACTTTTCTGCATGTACCGCAGGTTTTAACTGGGTTACGGCATAACTTTAACTGTGGATGGGCATCACTGAGATTGAGAGGAACTCGGTGAAGGTATTGTAACTACACCAAAAAATGTATGCAGTTCTGTTAATTTCATGGCCTGAAATATTTGATGATAGTGATGATATGGCTAAAATCTTTACATATTTATATGTGTTAATGAGTCTCCATAATAAAAGAAAGCTCTAAATCAACAACCATCTTCAGTGGCACAAGGATCAATTGTCTTCATTTGGAGAATAATACACCATAACATCTTAAGGGAACATTTTGTACTCTGAAAATATGAATAATGATATTGAAAGCCAAAGGGAATGAGATGCACATGACAGAGTGAAGGATATACGACTGATGGATCTTTTGATATTATCATTTTAATATTCTTAACTTCCTGGCTATGTTTTAGTTGTTTTGTTATTATGTCATTTGCATGATACCGATATTATACTGTTTATAGGCCAAGTGAGATTAGGGAGGATTCTAGCAGTAAAAACACACCCTTGAAATCGGTGCATGAATTGCAACAGACCCATTCAGGTCAGTGTTATCCCCAGATATATGGCTAAAAACAGATCCATAGTATTGTTAATAGAGTGGGAAACCCTAAGATGATTCATGACGACTCTGAAGTATAAAACAATGGTTGTTCCTTCTTGCAATCTGTGTCATATGGCTACCACAATTCCTCCTGAACCTGAAAGAAATATGCACGAGGGAAAGAAGGTATATGAAGATCAATTAAAGTTAATGTAAGGTGCTACATCAATGCAATCCTACTCAAGAGATAGGTTCTTTAATAGCTATGTCCTTCCTTGAAATGGGCCTTACAAGCACCATCCAGGGAGATTGGGATGGAACCTCTCAAACTTTCTAGTAGACGATTCATGAAGATAGTTATCTACTCCCTTCAACCTGAAAGGAAAGAGGATTCATGAAGATAGTTATCTACTCCCTTCAACCTGAAAGGTCTGGAGCATTGCATGATCACTGATGATCCAAATGGAGTGACTCACTTTATGCCTTCACAACCCTCCCATTCCTATTAGTGGTGGACAGTGTTTTTGATGCAAAAGCATCTGAGTTTACTTGTAATCCTACAACAACAAAAAATATTCTATGTTGTTTTGGTATGGGTACGGGTATGTTTCACATATGCGGATATGCCATTTTTCAAAAACCTTGATTTGGAAATGCTGTGGGTATGTCCGTACATTTTTTAAATATATATAAACAATGCATATTACTCATTTTTTTCGTAAAACACTGGAAAATACATAGTATGAAAATATTTGTCTATAAAAGATAAAACACTTAAAAATATATAGTATTCATTCATTCATTACTTCAAAGACAAAATGTACATTCAAATCTAGAATAAATCATCTAGATTGCCCTCAAAATCATGAATACCACTCCCACTATTTTTCAGCTTTATCATTTATTGACGCTCTCTCATAGGTGCTCGCTGGTGCATTTCTCCTAGAGTGTATGCCTTGAGGGGTGCATAGGAAATGGAGTGGGATCGGCTTGTGGCACTTTGCGAGAGATGTTCTCATACTATTAGTATTCTATCATACCTACATCCCTTCATGCAGCCTTCATACCTCTTATGATGTCTCCTTGAAATCTTGAAACCCTGAAGTATGGCTAACTCTGAAACCTTGAAACCCTGGAATCTGACTAAGTCTGAAATATGATAGGATCCTCCAAAACTTAGCATTTGCATTATAGCTCCTAGAGGTCCGAAACCACTCTCAAACATCTTGGAAGTATATAAATAAAATATAACTTAAAGTATTAGTTTCTTATACTTAAATGTTTATTTTATTTATATATTGTTTGGTTCAAGTTGGTTTTACATTTTTTTTAGTTTTTTCTTGTTGGAATCCCTTGGGTATGCTCGGGATACGCCTAGAAAATGCTCGAAAATGCCCGAAAACACCTTGGAAATGTCTTGTACGTTTTCAGGCATTTCCAGTACATTTTCGAGACATACCCAAAGCGTTTTCGTACTGGAAACGTTTATAGGGGAGGACGGTGGGGGTAGCGTTCCCTGCAAGACAACAAAAAGCAATATAACACTTAGTAAAGTAATAAGTATTTTTGCAGCTTGCGCGAGACCTAAGTTGTGAGCAAGTTTCTTTATGTTGTTTTGTGCACCATCTTTGTGCACGTGCCAGTTCTTTGTAATGTTTTGCACAGCATTTGATGATGTGCATAGTCTAGGTCAGTTTGGATCAGATTGCAAAGCTTTGCATAGGTTCATTTTGAACGTCCTCGTTTTGTTCTGTGCAGAGAATTGAGGTTGAATTCTCGCGAGTTCCAGTGTGCAAGCTTGTGACGTCTTATGCAGGATGTTGGTGCGCAGCAATGCAAATATGAGGATCACTGTGCAAGGATTCTCCGGCGCATCCTTTGGTTGCTAAGTGTTGCGACTTAACCTTGCGAGGATGTGACTTCTGTGCAACTTGTTCTATGTGCATATGTTCTCGTGACATGTTTTGGGGAAAGAGCCATTGCAGTTCCCAACCACTTGCATTTAATTCCTTGAATCATGGAAGGCTGTTATGGTTTCATTTAAAATCACTTTGTGAAGTAGTATGCAGCGATGCCTTATGCTATGATGTGTTAAGGTGCACTGGAATTGTAATGAACATTTAATGTTTGTGGCCCACAATGATGTGTTACAATTATTTAATGATGTTAGTGGGTTGTTGAGTATTATTGTAAGTAGGTGGTTCTTGTGCCTATATAGACATGCCCCTACCCCTGAGCCAGCTAGTTAGCGAGCTTAAGGATAGACCATAGTGTTTATTCTGAGATATAGCTATAATTACAAAGACCGTGAGTTAGTGGGCAGAGATATGAGGATCTGATATTGCAAACACATCTCATTTGAGATCACTTAGTACTCTGTTGTTATTGTGTGTGCACGCTGTATTTTCAGCCATTGAAATCTAATAAAGAATGGAGTTTATTTGTTTGCATTATTTCCGCTGTGGAATTCTGAAGGCTATGTGATCTAAGGTATCTCTTCATTGAGACCTCTAACCGTGACTGCATCAGTTTTTACTTAGCACAACAATGGCCCTTGACTCCAAGTAGAGCTCTGCTCAGTACCTAGCATTTCTGACCTTTCTGTCTAGCTCTTAATTGGAATTTCTTTTGTTAGCCAAGTGTTTTATGACTCTTAGATGCATTGCACCGTAGATGCAATCAATATGCCATCTGCTCAAACCTAACAAATATTGCATCTGTTGGCATTCAGGGGTCACCCAAAAGAATAACAAGTGGGAATTATCACTGCAGGGTACAACCCTACTAGCAGACACATCAATCAATCCTTCACACCCTTGGGTCATAGGAAGAAAACAATACAATGATCGTAAGGGGGTATGGCACCGCAAGGCAGTACCACGGGTCCACCACTTAAGGTGTTCATGTGAGCAGTATAAGTCCACAAGAGAACCCCCTTGCGCTGGCAGTCATCCTAACTCTCATAAATTGAAAAGACAATGGAAAAAAAATCCCAAGATGAGGCAACTGAGGATCCTGAGCGAGATCAGATTTAGCATTTCTCTTTTGTGTGAAATGTATACGGGGAGATCTCTCTCCCATGGAGTAAAGAAAGTTAATGATTCATGTTACAACAGTACTATTTTGCATGTACAATTTTGTACGAAATGCAAGTATTACCTTCAAACATTCAAGCCATGACACCAGGGAGGAATAATAATGATATGAATTCTTTTATTTAATGTAAGGACTATTAATATGCAGGTCTTTGAGTAGGAAATAATATAACAAAATTAGCAAAGATCAAATATCATTACCCTCCATCATTATATGATTCTGTAAACCTATCTGAGAGTGAACAAAATAAGGCAGTAAATATTCCAGAATCTGTAGGAAGTGGAATTGTAAACTACTATTACACATAATATCGAAAGGCTTGCCGCTTTTTGGTGGATGATCACGAATCCCTGTAAGAGTAGAAAAATAAGAATGATAACACACAACTGTGAAATCCCGCACCACCGTACAGCTTCCTAGAACTGTGCTTCATGTCCCACTCTGGTGTCACAGAAGCAAGTTAGCCTCTGAAGCAATGTAAAAGAACATAGAATGTGATTAACTACATAAAGCACTTTATTGTCTGGCAGGGAACTAGTCAAAGAGCTTCCTTTGCATTAACAGTGAAACACCTTGTCAAGTTCAAAATCATCCATTGCTAACTAAAGAAATGAAATGATCAAATTTTTAAAGAAGCAATCTAGAATTCCTTTACAAATGGCACTCAATTAGCATAACCATGGAAATTTATTACTTAAAATTGGATTTTGTTGGCAAAGTTCAACTTCAAGGATAGAAACATACAACAAAACACTGTTTGAATTTCTCTCTCTTTCCTTCACCAACTGCTGTAAATGTTGCCATCAATGGTGAACGGATCCCATACCCTATAACGGCAACAATGCTTCCAACCCCACCAACTACCAGGCACAACCCTAGAGGCACTGGAAGCATTCGAAGAATAACCAACTTCAACATTGGTCCGAAAAGCTTGGTTCTGTCTCCAAAAGAGTTGAACAATATAAGTCAACACTTTATATGTTTATAGTTAGGTTAACCTAAAACTACAATTTTCCAATAAAGTTCATCAGTGTTTGGAAATGTAGAATGATTTTATCAATGTGATCGAAATGTGTACTTCACAATGCAGTAGTAAGTCCAGATCAAATGTACAGGCCACAATCCCACAATAACTGCCCAGTTTCCGATTCCAATAATAATGAGTGCGACTGGACTAAAAATGATTGCTGCAAAATACATCCATCCACTGAAATCCTTTAGTATAATCAATTTTTGAATCAGCATTTTAATCCAATAAAGGATCCATAAAATGAACATATCAAACAATAGTTCAAAAAAAATTCAGAGAGCATGTCAACATTAACACAAAATATAATCTTAGCACATGTCAACTTAAACATAAAGCTAACCAGTGTATTGGAAAAATGAAAACTATGTACTTAATAATACTATGTAGGGGTTGAACTTCTCTATGTGAACCACACAAAAGACACTTCTGACCATTACAGAACCAAGCCCACCCCCACGTACACTTTGAAATGTGTCCAAAATCTACCCCAGCCCAATGGGCTCAGGGCTAGTGGTGAGAAACAAGGAGTTTCACATTTTTTACCTAGGTTCCCATCCCATGAGCTCCTTGGACACTTTCAAAAATAATCATGGAGACCCCTGGATGTAGGGGTTGAACTTCTGCATGTGAACCACATAGAACACTAAACACATTCCCAGACATTACAGACCCAAGCCCACCCCAATGTACAGCTCAAGATGTGTCCTAAATTTACCCCAAATATTTGCCCAATGGGCTTGGGGCTAATGGTTTCACACCATTGACCAAGGTTCTATTCCCATGGAACACACTCTCTTATCTTTAAAAAAAAACATGAACATCATCAAATAGGTCTTTTTATCATATGCAAAATGCAGGGTGTGAGAACACTAAGTATTGTGGGACTGGGAATAACAACAATACAGGGATTCAAGCGTGCACCAAGCAGCCATGCCCAACTCCTTGGATACTTTATGTTTGAGCGAGTAAGCAGCAGCGCATGCATAAATCCGGGCTTGGGATTTGACATACAGTGATTTAGTAGACACTTTATGTGCACTCATTTTTTAGAATGTCACATAAAACAGATTCTGTCTTACAAAACATGAAATAGGCCGTTGGTTTTCTCCCATAAATCCATTATACAGGTTACTTATAGTGTAAACGTGTGTGTGTGTACTTATCCTGATTGAAGAATCCACATGATACTCTCAGGCTGCAATAACAGATAAATAGTTCACACCAAAATAAATTATCCTATAAATCTTGACCAATACAGAGAGTCGAATTGGTACTGATTATAATGGTTTTGGGCTATGTTACAAGAAACGGAATCTCCAGGGACCATCATATTTCAAAAAACGTTTCTCAATAAGCCAGCATTTCTTAGGCCGTTTCTGGCTGCAACAAATGGCCAGTGTTAGGCATCCCTTGAGTTTTTACAGTTTGCTCCCAATGTTTTCCTTGCCTTAAGCTTTCTCATTTTCCTTAGTAGTGTTTTATTCTGTGATCCTGTATAGGTTATAATGACGAATCCCTAAATGTGTTGCATCTGTACTAAAGCAAGAATTAATACCATCCATTTCTAACACGTCTATTTTCTGCTTTCAGTATGTTTTGGGTCAAATTTTGAGCCATCCTTCAATAATGCAGTAGGAAAGCTGTCTCTGGATTCAAACCCACCGGCTCACACATTGTTATCGAATCAAGTATGCAATAGGTTTTCTAAGTTGTAAGTACTACAATAAATCCTTGTAGTCCATCAATCCAACTTCTTTGATTACCGAATTCTCTAATTTACAGAAACTGAGAAATTGGTACGGATCTGGAAACAGGGAGAACTCTGGAAATGAATTCCCAATCTAGGAAACTTGTATATTAACAAATAAAAAAAACCTGTATCAAATTAAAATATTAAGATAAAGATAGGCAATTACTAGGACAACTAAAAGGATAACAATAGGTAGAAAGTAAACAAATTTTACATTTATTACAGGAGTCATATAGCATTTTACAATATTAGCCTTCTTAAATTAGGGTTTACACGCCTAAATTCAAAATGAGCTACACAAGTACAACCATAGCAAAATATGAAGACCTGACTCCAGCTGTAGATGCCTCTTGAGAAGACGATTCTCCCAGCTCTCCTAGATCTAGAGGGATAATGGAAATTTCCAAGTTGAGATTTTCAAGATCCACATCCCATTTTTGGGAGATACAAGATGAAAATTAGAGTGCACAGGCTTGCCATTTTTCATTCCAATTTGTTGCGCTTCATTGAGTGAATAAATCCATAGAAGCTCCATTTACTTTCTGTGGCGAAAGTCCTTGTTTTGTGTTAATGAATGAGTGGTGAATATTTGCATCTCCTCAGCTTTTACTCCATGCATAGTCCACCGCTGAAGAGGGTCCAATATTTTCCTATTATCCATGGATATCATATATGAAAAGTTCCCCTGTTCATTAGATACAAATTGAAGAGTTGGACAGTTCTTTTTTATGTTAAATTTTTTAACATAGACAAATTTTATAATGGTTTCCTGGTAAATGGTTTCAATAGTTTAGCTGAACATTTCAAAGGTGCATACAGCTCTTGCAGGCTCGTTCTCTGTATGAAAACAACTGTGAAACAACTAAAATAACAAAGTAGGAAAATGTTATTGACGCTGTATTTTTCACTTGGTTGCTTTTAAAAGCATCATTTCTATGCATTTCAACATTCACAAGGGATACCCTTCTAGATGGACATTACATTACACTTTTTTCCTAGAGATTTTAGACAAATATTTGATTATTTGATGTTTACATAAATGGAACTCACAGATGCAATTCACAGAACAAGAGAACCACATATTTGTTGTTAACAAATATTGAATTGTGATATACAGGCTTGAAGGATTTGATGCTGATAAACGGGGCTCCTTGAATTCTACAGCAAGGGATAATGTGCAGCTTGAAATAGAACAAGAGAACCACACAAGTGAAGAATCTAGTGATGATGGGATGCCAGCACTTGAAGCCAACTGCAATAGGCGTGCACCTCAGCAGTTGCATTTAACATCTAATGAAGAAGCATCATCTGATTCTTATTCAAGATTTGTGTCAATGTTGCTCAGATTTGAAACCACAGAACATTGGATTAGGATACGTGTTGTTACTGCAAGTTAATGCAGTTATTACATGAGAATTGCATTCCCTTGGGAAGCATCTAATTTTTGTACTTGTTTTTAATTTAAAAATTCAATGATCATTTATGAGTTAGATGTTCATCATTCCAACGTTACTTACGAGACTTCTTGGATCCTTGACTATTCATTTCACTTGCCATGTAGATTTTTTTTTTAGTATGTTGCCTCGGATGAGGAGATAAGACAGTTTTGGTCTAGTTTGAGTCTTCCACTCATGTGGTCCTACTTTGGACCATGGGTTTTGCTTTGATATACTTATTCTTTGAAGATGAATAAACATGCACACAATTGTGCATTTCTATCAACAGCAGTGCAAATTATCCTTGCTCTTGATTGTTGATTGCACGACTCATAAGTTTTTTCTATTTTTCTCGAGGGCCATATTTTTAATGGTTCAAGATTCGTATATTTGTGTGACAATCACTTTGGCCAACTCTTATCCACCTGGAGGCTGAGGCATATGGAGTCCTTGAACAAATATGTTGCAAGAGTTATGATTTTTTTCTTTAGAAGCTTCTTGAAATCCTTCTTGAGTGCATCTACATCCTGCCTGGTAAATTTATTCTTCTCAACATATAATCATTCTTGTGGTTGGAAATTGAAAGGCCACTCTAGGCTCTCTCTTTTCCCTTTTTCATTTTATTTTCTTATGGAGTTTACACTAGTGTGTTTTGGGTTGTCACATGGTTTACACCTCAAACAAACACTATATTTGGGAGAACTCTTGCACTGAGTGGATTCGATTTTCTTGTATTTACCTCCTAGGAATCCATTACTTTCCTTTCAAATACAAAACTAGTTTGGAATCTATATAGCACTCAAATACTTGCTGAACTTTTCAGCCCTTATGTTTTCCGAATTTGCTTGTGTCTGGCTGTCCCAAAGCGATATCAAAAGGATTAAGAGGCAAATTCGTGCTTGCAGAACATCATCAAAAGGATTCAGATGCACATAATAAAAAATTGATTCAATTGGAGATTTATTGGTGGACGTATGCAATGCTCTAGGGAATGAGTGTTGGATATATGGCAAGTTTTCATCCCATCTTCTTGGATGCCTTCCGTTTTATCCCATTAAGAGTTGCACCGATGTTCAATTGACTACTTCGGTTTGGCAATCCATTTGTAGGTGGAAAGTGGTAGATCTCTTCAATTTGTTTTCCATTAATTTCTACGATGTGGTCTAAAATCTCTCGAAGAATATTTCTATCCAAAACAATGAATTTAGGCAAACCGGATGCATTCAAATATTAGTGAAACAAACTAGTAATCTCATGACCTTTTATTGTTTTCTTGTATGGAATGAGATTGCACGTTTTATTAAACTAGTCTACTACCACAGACTGCTAGGATCTAAGCAAGGTGGAACATTATAGACCTATGACCATTGTATTATGGGACACATAACCCTTGGTTAATCATATGGGTCTAATGGGTGGCTTGTGGATTAAGTTATATGGGTTTGTCAAATGTGAAACTTGTGAGTTAAGGATTTACTTTGCCCCACTATTATTTAATGAATGAGTACATACGAGGTTCATATAAAGGTCCATGTTTTTGTTAAGACATCATTTTAGTTACAAAACATTCGTGTTGAAATCAAATCAATTAACTTTTAAATGTAAGTCCACACCAAAACACCAAACCAGGGTGCTTGGCTAGACACACACATTTTTTTTGTTTTTTTATAGAAGCTTGTTTGGTATAGTGTATACCATTGTGTAGTGTAGTGTTGGTTTAAGACTTATAGTGGGAGATCTCTTAGATTGGTTCTTTCCTTAACAAATGCTTAAATTGTAATCATATTTAAAGTTGATTTAACTTTTTTGAGAATATTAGAGTCCTATTCCTAATTTAGTTAAGGGTCTGAATTAATTAAATCAGTAAATAAATATGTAATAATTAAGCTACTGGTTTGTATAATTTGATTGTAATTTGAATATTTCTAAAAATAGTAATAAGGGAGAGAAAATAAGACTTAGTTGAAAACTAAGATGAGTGTTTCAGAGTCTGGAATTCACTGTGTAGGACTGGGAACTATCACAAATCAGGGTCTATCCTTCATTTTGTGATTGGACAGGAGCATCGAAGTATGACACCCTGGAGTCTAGTGCTATAATTCTATTTTTCTATTGTTGTCTAGAAGATTTGAACTTTCTAGGTTTTGTTCATTGTGTTTGTGTGAGCCTATGTGTGAAATTTTGACTGTTGGATGTCTACGAAAGTCCTTGTAGAGCTAATTTAGTCTTCAAACCCTATACTCTATTGTGCTTTGATAAACTCTGAGAAAGAGGGGGGGTTAGTGTGTATAAGATGCACTGAACGTGTATCCACACCCCTTGTATGGGCACACTGTCTACATACCAATACTCTAAAGAGGGATCAAGCCATATGTAGTTTTCTCACTTGATGTGCTTTGTGCAATAGTGTGTATGAAGATGCAAAAATGTTAAACTGAATGTGCTCAAGGTGGCTAGGGACTTGTGTAAATATTTGAATAAGCTTGTAGTAGTATTCATTGGTTGTATTCAGAAAGTAGAGAAGATTGCTTTAGTGGTTTTGCTTGTATTCATGTTTGCTTTGTAATAATTGCCAACCCCTTCTAAATGAACTTTGAATGAGATTTTATAGGAATATGTTGATCAAGGGTTGAATGTTTTCACGTTAGGCTGACAAGAAGAGGAATAGGAACCAGAAGGAACTGACTGTTGGAGGTAAAAATGCACTTGGACAAGAGCATCAAAAATGAACACCCTAGGTTCTAACGTTATAGTCCAATTTGGGTGCTATAGTCCTGAAAGAACGGAACCCAGGGGGATGGAATCATCACTGGAAATGCCGCCTAGAGGAGGTGGAATCACTGTCTAGAAGGCTATGGATGACTGGAAATTAGTGAAAAGATGCCTTTGAGGGTCATGAGAGCAAGCGAGAGGGACCTATGTGTTGGTTTTCATAAACCACACTCAAGTTACCAATTTTCATATTTTATATGACTACATTTTGCCCTGCCCCCCACCCCTGCCTTTATTCTAGTGATGTAGCAAAGTAAAATTCTAAGATAAAGGAAAAATAAAAAGTGTACCTGAACTTACCTGCAAGGGTGAAGCTCATGAAGTTGTGTGATGTTGGGTATCCGTAGAGAGAACACATTGTGAACTGTAAATCTACAAAAGAAAACAAATAGCAGATCAGTTCTTACTAGATACGCTATATCTAAAATAAGAATGTACAAAAGCTGAGTAAGAGAGAGGACAAGAAATTAATGAATACACCTCATTGGGTACACAAATTAATACAAAACTTGTTTTGATGTTGAGTGATGCTGAGTGATACTAGATAATGATGGGTATGTGTTACACCAAGAGTAATATCACGAATGGAGCTGAGTGCTCAATTTTGTGAGAGTGGCTCAAGAATGCAAAGGTTGGACCTTTGGCTCCATCGTCGCCCACTAAGTGAAGCTATGTGATCATGTGTGTGTTAATTGATGTTTGGACTATGTGTCCAATCCCTCTGAATAGGTGGCTCAAGAATACAAAGGCTAGCTAGTTATTTGGCTCCATCATTGTCTCGTAAAGTGAAGCTATCAACTGGTACTAGTATAAAATGTGTGTTGTATGTGATAGCTTCTGAATCCCATGAATGTTCTATAATCTGACAATGTGGCATGAATAGCCGAATGTATACTAGAAACTAGGCCACTCTTGGCCACTCTTAAAGGTGGAGATTAGGCTTGTATAAAAGCCACTCTAAAAGGTGGAGATTAGGCTTGTATGAAAGCCACTCTAAAACTGGACACTAGGCTTATATGAAAACCACTCCTAAATGTGGAGGTTAAGCTTGTATGAAAGCCACTCCAAAATGATGCCAACCACCTGCAGATGGAATAAGGCATGTAACTACTGAGAATATCTGGGTAATGTATTGAACTCATAAAGAAAAGAAGATAAATGTGTCGCATACATTACCCCCAATCATTGGTGTCTGAAACATGGATTTTAATCTGGAAGTTATACCAACTGTCTTATCTGAAACTAGAAGCAAGAGCCACTGTGATGTGTTTGATTCCCCTATATCTGGATTCTCTAAAAAAAATTATATTGAAATTGTTGTATCTGAACTGGTCTAGATGTGCAAAATTATAGTTGAACTTACTTTTCTCCTTGTTTCTGGGAAACTTGATTTGTTTGTTGTTTGGATAGGAACACCAAAAATGGACACCCTGTTGTCCATTGTTGCAGTCCAATCTTGGTGCTGTTGTCCTGGGCTAATTATGATGACTGTTCTATAATTTTTACTATCTTCTTGGTCTGTTTACCTAGTTTGAAGTCTAATTGTTGTTCTAGGTGTTCTAAAAACTATTTTTTCAACTGTTAGGAGCTCTGATCTCTGTGACAAAACCCCTGTTTGTTGTCCCCTCTTTTGAGGGTAGGAATGAAGACCTTGTAATGACTGTCCTGAGAAGAAATAGCCCTACAAGTGTGTTATGTTGTGAAATACATGATATATCAATGATAATTGACAAGATATCTCAAGATATAGCATGGTTTATAATGAGATATTGTTAGATCAATAGGGGTATGCTTAGATATATATAACAATGTAGTAATAAGTGCAATATAATAAACTTGAACTAGAAGTCTGGTTAGTTTTTAGTTGTCAAGGATGGATGAAACATGATGTCCATCATGGCATCTAAGGAAGCAAGATAATGCATGATGTGGATCATGGCATTGCAAACAATTGAAAAACAATCAAGCAAGAAGCATACAAGGCAAGAAGCAAGAAGCATACAAGAGTGGCCAAGGGGCCAAGCAAATAAGGGACATGGGCACATGTCACTCAAATTGGAAAGCAAGCATACAAGGCATGTTTAAATGCCACATACACATACAATTGAAACAAGCAAAGTTGACGTGAAAGCCACAATTGCATAGAAGAGTACAAGTAAATGACATTGATAAATGTCCTAAGGCACACATAAGAATAGAAGTATAAGACACTGGTGAATGTCCTAAGGCACATACAAGAGACAAACAAGAACTAAGAAATGCAATCAAATCTAGCTACACAAAACAAGAAAGGAAAAGATGTAAGTATTGGAAGTACAATGACATCTAACTAATCAAAGTAAGAAGTGAAAGTATGCAAGGCATGCAGTACAAAACTAGGTATATGCTAAGAAATACATAAGTGTTATATACTAGTGTGTGTCGATAGAGTACTCTATGTAATCTAGTAAATAATATACATCAACATGATAACTAGAGTATGTGGTGTAAGAATGACATAACCTGGATGGTATAGTTATGTAGAAGATGCCCCTAGTGGGTATGTATATCGATGTATGTCTTGAATGTAGAAGTAAATTTAATTTTTTTGAGAATATTAGAGTCATATTCCTAATTTAGTTAAGGGTCTGAGTTAATTAAATTAGTAAATAAATATGTAATAATTAAGCTACTAATTTGTATAATTTGAATCTTTCTAAAAATAGTAATAAGGGAGAGAAAATAAGACTTAGCTAGAAACTAATTGAGACGACTATTTTAGAATCTAAAATTTATTGTGCAAGATTGGAACACTCTCACAAATCAAGATCTAACCTTCATTTTGTGATTGGATAGGAGCATCGAAGTAGGACACCCTGGGGTCCGATGCTATAGTCCTCTTCTACTGCTATTGTCTAAGATATCTAAGTTTTTTGGGTTTTATTCACTGTGTCAGTGTGAGCCTCTCTGTGAAATTTTGAATGTTGGATGTCTACATAACTCCATATAGAGCTAATTTAGTCTTCAAACCCTAGACTCTATTGTGCTTTAACAAATTTTGGAAAAGAGGGGGGGTTAGCGTGTGTAAGATGCACTGAACGTGTATCCACACCCCTCATGTGGGCACATTATCTACATACCAATACTTTGAAGAGAGATCAAGCCATATGTAATTCTCCCACTTAATGTGCATTATACAATAGTGTGTATGAAATTGCAAAAATGCTAAACTAGATGTGCTTGAGGTGGCTAGGGATTGGTGTAAGGATTTGAATAAGCTTTTAGTAGTATTGGTTGACTGTATGGAGAGGATAGGGAAGATTGCCTTAGTAGTTTTGCTTGTATTCTTACTTGCTTTGTAATGATTGCCAACCCCTTCTAAATAAAATTTGAATGGGCTTTTATAAGAATCTGTTGGTCATGGGTCAAATGTATTTGCATTAGGTCGATAAGAAGAGGCATAGGAATCGAAAGAAACTGATTGTTGGGAGGTAAACATGCACTTGGACAAAAGCACCAAAAATGGACACCCTAGGATCTGACACTATAGTCCAAGTTGGACACTATAGTCCTGAAGGAACGAGACCCAAGGGGATGAAATCATCACTGGGAATGCTACTTGGAGGAGGTGGAATCATTGTCTAGAAGGCTACGAATGACTAGGAATTAGTGAAAATATGTTTGTGAGGGTCATGAGAGCAAGCAAGAGGCACCTATGGGTTGGGTGTCATAAACCACACTCAAGTTACCAATTTTCACATTTTATACGACTACAAAAATGTATTTTCAAATTTTTAGTGTATTGAAGATTGTGACATACTGTACTAACACACATTGTGTTGTGCATTTTGGTTATATTTTTTGTATAGTAAATATCACTTCTTAACAAGTGATATCGATGCAATGATTTGGTGACTTCACTAAGTTGGCCTTCTAGGATAGCTGATTTTTTTAATTTTTTGCAATATTAATTTCAACAAGAAAATGGATTTTTTTTACATCTTGAAATTTATGTATCCGATTTAATCTCCTTTTTGGCATTTTAAAGTATTTTTTTAGACCTACTTGGTTACATGTTTACTATAATCAAATTTATTGTGGGAAGAGAGATCCATTAAAACCATTTTTTTTAAATCCTAGTTTTTAATTTAAAGTTCATGGAGAACATTTGGTTTTCTAGAGAAAAATATTGATGCTAGAGAATTTTGGCTTAAATTTTAAAAGAGGTATTTTCAAACATTTATGTTGTCAAGATTAGCTATTATTCATAACGAGCATTGGAGTGAGGCATGTAATTGGTGGAATAGTCTTGAGGGAAAATAATTTTTTTCTCGAGAAGAAATGAAACAAATTTTCTCAGTTGAAGGGAAATTGAGAAATTTCAAAATCTCAAAAGAGATATAGAATTATATAAGAGATGTAAAATAAAGAAGCAGGGTTGTAATCCATCAAGCTTGTGGTTCTCAAATCAAGACTAGAATTTATCGACTTAAGATCGAAGATAGGGTTTCTAAAGAGTTTTTACAAAACCTGAGACCCAGACATTTTGTTGTGAAATTTATGGCCATCAAGGAAGTTGGAGATTATCTCACTAGTCCTCTAGAGATTCTACAAACCTTTGTCTAACACCATAAGTAGGGCTGCCAAGCGCAAGCCCCCATTGATGAAAGTGATTCTGCTATGAGGAAGTGCATTGGCTTGTGATAGGCCTCTCTCAATTGATGAGTTACACAATGTTGTGATTGGCATGGCCCATGGCAAAGCCCTAGGTACTGATGGTTTTCCCTGTGAATTCTACCAAACCCTTTGGGATTGTGTTGGACCTAATTTGCCCAAAGTCTACCTTGAAACAATGGCTATTGGATCCCTTGGCAAGCTCATCAATAAAGGCACTATTAATTTCATTCTCAAGATTGGAGTCCTTGAGATCATCACTATTTAGAGACCATTAACCCTCTTAAATATATCATACAAGATCATTGCTAAGGCTTTAACACTAAGAATCAGGAATCTTCTTCACTTGGTGGTTATACTGAGCAAACATGATTCATTTAAAGTAGATATATTCTTGACAACATTGTTGTTGTCTAGGAGAGGATGAAATGGGCTTGCACTTCCCAACAGAAAGCTCTTTTTTGGTAAGATTGATCTTGAAAAGGCTTAGAATAGGATTTAATATCTCTTCATTCTCTCTATGCTTAAAGTGCTTGGTTTAAGCACTAGATTTGTGTATACTATTCAGATCCTTTTGAGAGATGCATTTCCCTGTCTTACTATAAATGACATCAATTTGCAAATTTTGGTCTCTTTAGATCTATTAGACAAGGTTGTCCCATGACCCCTTCTCTTTCTGTCTTAGCTGTAGAAAGTTCTGGGTACTTGTTAGAAGATTATGTATCTACAGGGTTAGTGAAGGTTTCTCTCACACCCCTCAAGATTAGTGCCTTAATGGAAATTTTGATTATGATTACTTTCTTACCATCTTGGAAGAAAAAATTGTGGTTAAGAAGACTATGCAGTGCCTCTAGATATTTTGTCTTACCTCTGGATCCAACATCCAATGGGCTAAGACTCAATGTTACTGTAGGCACTAGGATTTGACACGATAATATTTGTGTTAGCTTAAGTCTTAAGTCCCTTTCTTATTTATCCCTATTTTACCCTATGTAAATATTTAATTACCCTTTTACCATTTACCTTACATAATTACATTTTATTAATTACATTTGACTTAAGTAAATTAATTCAATTAGTTATTGATGGTAAAATCTAAATAAATCTACCCAAAATAGAATGCAAGGTAGGTTGTTTTAACCACCTTTAACCTCCTCGTAATTCCAAAATAACTTAAACAACTAAGAGGTCAAATTAACTTCTCGATTGATTTATTTCAATAAATTAGGTAAGTTTAGTTTGGAATTATTGGCGATCCCCGTGATCGACATTGATTCTATTGAATCGATGTTGATTTAACCACAACTTTCCCTAGGCCAAAGGACTACTTTCTTGCACCAAAAGGCTAATGAAATTTGTCTAGAGTATTGGTTAAAGAATTGTTCATTCCCAAGAAGCTTTGACACCTACATCAACTCTTCCACTCCATCAACAAACCAATAATCATCCTATCAAACTTGCAGTTTACAATATATTGGAAGCATTAAAAAGGTTAGTTTGTTATTTATTTTGGCAATTCATTCTATAATTTACTCTATCTGTATGTTATTTTCCATTTAGTTTTATATTTAGTTGATCCATGTAATCTATTTTAGAATATCTTTAGTCAACTTTTGATATCCTTAAACCATCCTGAATCCCTTTAAATCCATCTTTTAAAACTCTATCTTGAGACCTTTATCTGCATTTACAAAATTGATGTCGATTCCTTGAATCGACATTGATCACACAAATCGACATCAATTTCTATCAGAAATCCATTATGTATGCACCTGAATCCCTTTTAGTTTATAATCTGATTTACATCTTAGATCCCTATTTCTTAAAGTTAAGGATTTCTTGTAGGTGACTCTTCCTGGAGTTGTTCACGAAGTGGTCACTATCCAAGACTTACCTATAGTTCCACATCCCCCTTTTGCTGATCAAAGTGACATTTCATTTGAGCTAGGCATTTGTGCTATTGTGTTCACCCCCACCCTAGAATTAATTGCAAACTAGTTAGAAGTGATCCAAGCTGATGATGATGCTGCCAAAGACTATTGGAATGTCTGAATTGCCAATCTCCATCTAATGAATGTAGATTATATCTTAAATCATTTTATTAATTTATCCATCTTGTTAAATGCTTTACTGTAATTTTAGTTATATTTATCTGCTTAATTGCTAAGATAGTGCACTGACATCTGTGTAAGGAAGTGTACCACTTCTTGGGACTGGTCTCGTACCAGGCAACCCACTCATTTATCATATTAATATATCTTTTATTTGAGTTGTCTATTTTGTGCAAGTAATTCTTCCAAGACAAAAAGGAGTTCCCACCTCACCAGATATAGTGTGCAATCCATTCCAATCACATGTAGTCTTGTAAAACCTTGTATCTTATTTCATGTTTTTGAGTAGTTTACTTTATATATAAAATGAACAAAAATACTTTAAACGGTTACAACCAATCTTATAGCCCTAAACCTAGTTATTTTGATGCCTTCCAATGAAAATAAATGTCATGGGGACATGTTCAAAATTATGGGCATCTCCTTTACTTTCCAAACATCTCAAGGGGAATTATGTTATCCAAAGAGAGGAGAAAAAACTATTCTACTAGATAACCAAGTCCCTTTCCCTCCTAAGTTTCAAATATGTTCCAAAGTTTTAATAACAACTTACGCTGACTACTCTTCTTATTGGGATCCCTCTAAAGTTGTGTATAGAAAGATGGAAAAGTTGTTGAGGGATTTCCTTTGGGATAACTCTTAAGGCAAAAAAGGCTTCAATAAAGCAGCCTTGGATATTTGTTGCAAGCCCTGAGATGTTGGAGGGTTAGGTCTTATTGACATAACCAAACAAGTTTTGGCCCTATTTTTCAAGTGGATTCCTATAATCATTGAAGGTAAAGAAGCTTGGAAAGTTCTTACGCATTGCATCTCCTCTGGCAGTCCTTATGGAAGAAGGCCCTAGAAGGATTTGGGGTTTTGAATGTTATTGACTACACATGTTCTTATCAACACTTCAAACACTTTTGTGGCCAAGAGTATCTACAAGGCCTAGGAGATGATCAAGCCTTGCCCTGTTTGGAAATGGGACAACTTGAGGTCTAGGTTATCTATCAACTCACACTCTTTATGGTGGTCTTCGGTCATGATTATCAATGGTAAATTTTTTGTAGAAGCTCCTACGATTAAAGATCTTTATATTTCTCGTAAAGGAATCCATAAAATTGGTGATGTTTTTGACTAATGGACAAGGTCTTCAGCCCCTTGGTATACTTCAGAAACCAAGTTTAATCTCAATAACTAGGATTTTGAATCCATTACTGAGATTCATATGGTGGTGTTTGATAATGCCTTGCACAAAATTTGAATGAGAGCCCCCTTGAAGTGGTGGAAAAACTGGACCCAGAGTATTTCTACTCCTTTGCGTCGGTATAAACCTTGATTTGGTTATCAATGATTATCTCCCAACATTGTTCTATGAGAGGTGCTCAACAAACGGTAGAATTTAAACAACTTTTTCTATTAGAATAGAAGATTCCAAATCATTTGGTATGCTATCGTTGAGCTTAAATAAGATTAAAACTTACGTCCCAAAAATTTTCATTATATGAAAACGTTATTTTCTACTATTTTATTGTACGTTTAATCTTACTTTTTTTATAATAATTTTCTATCAAAATTGTTTTCCTTGACCACATTATAACTCAAACATAAAATATTAAGTTGTCAATTTAATAATATTTTATCAACTTTTTGAAAAAATAAGTTATAACTTTTTTTTAAAATGAAAATTCAGAAATTCAAAAAAACAATTTAAAAAAAAAAAAAACACAATACCAAAATTTAAAAAACCTAGCTATAATAAATGTGCACTAAAATATTAAAGCCATAACAGTTGTACACCAAAATACCAGTCACAATATATTTGTAATAAAAAATCCCACATATATTGTTGCATTTTTTTTTTTTTTTGTTTTCATTTTTTAAATTAAAAACTTTATTTTGAAAATACTAGCACTAGCTTTTAATTTTTTGGTTTAATATAGATTTTTCCATTGGTGGCCTTGCAAGAACATCTACTGTGATTGTAGTTATATCAAATTAAAAAAAAATAACTAGAGCAAAATAAGATTCATAATTAGAATAAAATCCTATTTTTTAAATGAAAAATTCGATTTTTAAAATATCAACATTCATTTTTAAAATCTATTTTAGTTTGATGTAGATTTTTTTATTGTTTTTTTTTTTTTTTGGTATTTTAATTATTTCTCTTTTTTTTTTTTTTTTTTTATGATTTATCTTATTTTCTTATTTTAGCTTAAAACTGTAATATTTTTTTGGATAGATTCTTATCATTTTTTTGTTTGATGTGAATTTTTCCATAAAAATATAATTATTGTACCAAATCCATTCAATAGTATTTTTCATTGAAGTATTTTTATTTAGTTTTATTAGTATATTTGTTTAGAAAAAAATTTAACTTTGATTATATTTTTAACTTAATCTTTAATGTAATGCTTTTAGATTATTTATGATTAGCTATGGGTAGTAATTCATAACAACATCTATTGCTATCCATAGCAAGTAATCTATTTTCACATGAAGTTGCGGAGAAAGCACTTTAATTTGGGGTAAAATATTATGTTAGTAATTGTGATAGAGTTGAATGTACCGAGATTCAAGATAATGTCACTCTTTGTGAGATTTATTAACAACAAAAGAAATCATAAAAAAATTGATATTGTTAATGAATATAAAACAATCAAATCTGCATCATCTATAGCTATTAATGAGATTGAATATGATGTTACTATTTTGGAATAATTGAAACAATGAAAGAAGTCAAAAATATTATTGCTAGACCCTAAAAATTTGTTTCAAAATAATACTGCATCTTTCTTAGGTGACGATTCAAAAATTTAAGGAAATGAGAAGTCCCTATTATACCATCTTCATGCTCATTCCACCAATGGTTATGTCAATGGGGTTGTACCAACATTTGATACCATTTCTCTTCTTAGAAATGAAGAATATGATTCACAAGATATAGTTATCTCTACAGTTATTGACGAGTCTCACACTAGAAACCTTGAGTTGATGCAATTATACTGTTTTGACAACAATTGTAACATTTACATTCTTGGTATGAATGATTTGTGGACAAGAGTATTCAATTTTTTTTCTTGGGCATATGGCTTATGTAGATGAAGATGGAAAGCTTTTGCTACACCATCCCTCAGATTATGAAATAATCTCGCTTGAATTTGACTAATTTGGAAGAATTTGATATCAAGATAGATAAAACTGTTTGAATAATCAAGGGTATTACATGAGATCCAATTTAGATGTTCCCCCATTTATTATTTTTTCAAAATTGACAGGAACAAATTCATTTGTTTAGAGAAACTTGTAATACCAAGCTCAAGTCTAGTTGATTTTACCATAAGTCAGGCACATATGTCCACAATTATTACAAAAATTTACTTGGTTTATTTAAGGAAGCCTCATTAAGCATTCCATACAATGTAGAAGTTTTGCAATGCTTAGCAAATGTTTCCACTAGATAAACATTTTGTTGGGTAAGAATTTTATAGTCACAAGGATGTTATTGGTAGAGGTCACCAATTTACCATGAGTATTAATTTGCATTAATACAAGGCATTTTACACAAAACAACAATTACTGATATTGACTGAAATAATTGACAGTATGATATTATATTTATTTTATACTATCTTTCATTTGGTAATTCACAATTTTTTATTTATGATTCAGTTTGATGTTATATTCATATCAATGAATTTTTTAATGCCATGTGTGTTGTTTGTTGGTGTAGGTTTTATTGATATTGTTTTTACTGTTAGTTCTATTAGAAGGTGGAGTCGAACCAGTTGAAATGGGGAAACATTCTTTTGCCACTTTATCACTACGATTGATGAAAATCACACAATTCCAACTTTTGAAAATGAAAGGTGATGATAATGTTGTCACTACTAGATTAGTTATCTCTATAGAATACAATATATCTTGCAACCACATCAAGTGCATTTTCACGATATCCACCTTTTATTAAACAAAGATTTAAATCACCTTAGTTGTTGCAACATGATTCACAGTGAAACTTTTGTGGAAATACCTTGCTCAGATGAAATATCCACAGTTTTTTCCCCCCAAAGAAAAAATTATAATTTTTATTCATTGGAAAAAAATTACATCATGTAAATGGATGAAGCATTGGAAGAAAAGCTCCAAAACACAACTCCCAAGTGCCAAAGAAATGATCTAGACCAAACAACAAGACCAAATCACAAGGATCAATAAAGAATAAGAATAATAACATCTTAAAGATCACCACAAAAAGTGGAGCTAAGAAATATGAATAACCTTTTTCCAATAAGAGGAACAATCTTACAGATCAAAGATATTGCATGTGAGAGAAGGCTATGAGATACCGTCCTTAGTCTCCATATTCACCCACTATGTTGGCATCAACAATGAAATCTCCATGGTTACCTATGAACTTATTATTATTCATTCTGTTCCACACAATAATGTTAAACATAACACTTAGAATTCACTTTGGAAGGTTATGGAAATTTGAAGGAATGTAATTTTTTATACATGGCCAACATTCCTAAATAGATTTCATGCAGATTCAAGCTTAGTTGATTAGAGCCAACCTCATGTAAAGTGGCATGTGGGACCAACATTTAAATTCCACTATCTTGATAAGAGTTTGCAACCTCATGTTCTTGTTTATTTTTCTTAGGATGTGCATCAATGGGACCCAATTTATAGTCGTTATGGACTAGGCACAAGGACTAGTGTCCACCATTTAGATTTTTAATGAAATTATTTAATATTGGACAAATCCATATATCATTTTTTGTTTTGAACTATTTTTAGCGATAGATGGTGCTTATTTTTTTTTTAATTCTACTATTATTTGTTACAATATTTTATATGTATGTCTGCAAGTATTTTTCCTTATTCATGTCGATATTATTCTATAACACAATGAAAGTCCTATTTTTGATCAACTTTTATAATCTACAATATTGTGAAATAGACTATTATGCCATGCTTTCAAAGATATACTACTAATGTAAACAATGTTGTTTAGAGACATGTAAAAAGTATTACTAATTGGGTGTGTTGTCTTAGTATTTCACATCTATTTGATTCTCATATCATTAATATAGTGCCATTAAATTAGCAAGTGCATATAAAATAAGTACATACTAGGCTACAAAATAACCCGCAAGTCTATCAAGACCAACAAACAAAACTTATTATAATTGTAAACCACTGTACTCCTCTATGTACATTAGAAATAAAATATTATGCTATGCTTGCAAAGATTGGGGTACATCTTATCAATGAAAACAATGTTGTTCTAAGGACATCATGTGAAAAGTATTTCTAATTGGATGTGTTGTCTTAGCATTGTACATCCATGTGATTTTCATATCATTAAGACAATGCCATTAGATCTACAAGTGCATATTTAGGAAATTACACACTAGTTTAGAAGACTAATCTCAAGTTTATTAGGACCAAAAAATAAAATCTTTGATTATAATTGCAAACAAATGTATTCCTTTATGTAGATTATAAACAAATTATTATGCCATGCTTGCAAAGATTGGGATGCAACATCACATTAAGACAATGAGTGCATACATGAAGTACACATTCAACATATTTAAATACAAGAACTAAATTCATTTCTAAATCCTTAAATTAATGATAAAAAACATTATCATAATGGCCAACAACTATAAAATAAATGTATATTCATACTTCCACGAAATACTATATTTAGAATTACTAATGTTTTTCATTCAATATTTAATAGAATAAAAAATGAATCATAACAGTAATATGATTGTGTACTTTACAAAGCATTACAATCAAGTCAATATTAATATATATAAAGATCCCCCATTAGTGTATGAATGATGCTCCTAATACCATACTTTGTTGACCTTCCATTTCATGGCTTACTTCACTACACTAAAGAATCCCCCATGACATGCCCCTTAGGAATCTCTGCTTCTTTGGATTTTAAATCACCTATTTTTATCTTTAAATGTTTCACTTGACAAACACATATGTCAATCTCAATAGATGAATCCTCAAAATAATTCAACATTTCCTTTATCACTACACCGCTTACTCCACTTTGTTATTTCAACTCTGATATCTTTTTGTTCTTATCTACAATAGATATTTTTAAACCCTCGATCTTTTGGTATTTTTTTATAAGAAGTTTATCCCTATATGCCAGTGAGTCATTAATATTCAATTCCAAGTATGAGAATATTTTTTCCAATAAATAATACTTATTTACATACACTTTCTTATATTTAATATCAATAGCCATATAACTTACGATTTCCTCCAACTCAGTCATGCTCATGTTTTTATCTTTTATGGTTTTCTTAAGAAGTGAAACAAGTTAATCTTATTGAATCTTGAAACTGTTTGTTTGGATGATATTATTTTCTAGTGCCTTTTTTTTGTAGTTCATCCCATGTATTGTTTTGTCCAACTTCTAATTTGGCATGAACTTCCTTTTGTTCTAGACAATGCTTGAGAGAAGAATTTTATTCTCTTTGTAATTTTACTTGTGCTTGCAATTGGGCAATATTTTATTCAAATTCAAAAAAAAATTCTTGCATAGTTCCTATTAGAGTGTTTTTCTCTTCAATACATTTCTTAAAAGACAATATATCATCTTCCAACATTCTTTCACCTTAGATTATTCAATATATTAGCTGCTTCAACAAGATATTCATTTGACCTTTCCCCCATTTTTTCATTTTCTACGGTATATTAAAATCTATATGACACAAGAGTATATAATCTCCTCACACTCATATTTTTTCCACTCCACAATTTTTTTATGTCCCCAAAAAAAGTACACGATTTACTTTTCGATTATTTTTTTAATAATGCCTATTACTAAAAGAATGTTTATATAAAATGTACCAACATGTTTATTTTGAAAAATATATATTCTTACCATATCAACAGTCTCATGCAATGGAGAGGGTAGCTTTTCACTAAAACAACAATGAACATGTGTTATTCCCTCTACTTCCTCCTTGGTGTCAAACACCTCAAAAATTGCCCAAGTGAATTGATTTTTCCTAGCCCTCTTAAAATTTATACATAGATTGTCCTTGTCATTGGAGAAATTTATAGCTTCAAATTTTTTTGTGTAGACATTATAATGGTGACACCTTCCACCTCTATCTTTCCATCTATGGAGTCTTCATTTCTTGTTGAGATGTAGTTTTCTACAAACTAGTACACCTCATTTTTATTGACATCCACCACCATCATGCTGAAGTCATTTAAACTAGCCCTAAATAACATGAACTTCAATTCTTTGGAAATATGAATCAATGCCCTACTATTTTAATCTTGTCTAATTGGAGGTAGCCCTATTTTTCTTTTCCTAGCTCTTATTTCATTCATCAGCACTGGGGCACCTTCCTCTTGCTTATTCTTTCCCTTTTCTTTCCCCATTTTTCAAACCACATAAAGGTTAATTTCAGACTCTATTCATGACAACATGGATTTTACCTAATAGCCTGACAGTCATTTACTATATCTTCAAAACCTTTAACAATTAAACTATGTGCAAAGGTAGTTTTATATGTGATTTAATTTCTATAAAGTAAAACTTTTTTATATATTTTTATATTCGCCAATTGACAAATATCAACAATGCTTAAAAAATAATTTACTAGGCTACCCAGTGAATATCATGTATTGACTGGTAGGTAATACATATTATAATACTATACTATATATGTATTCGTCTACCGACCAACACATATTTACAGTAGACGAATACATTACATAATCTATTTTTTTTTTTTTAAATCTTCACCTACCAACTAATATGTATTAGTTGGTAGGTGAAGATTAATAAGAAACATTTTACAATCCACTAACATTTAATATATTCATCTTTTTGGTAGGTGAATAAATTGCATATTAATGGCTTGCATTATTTGAATTTTTTGGAAGGTGAGTAATAATAAACAATTACTTATGACATTATTATGTAATATATTAGTCTATTGACATATATATTTATTTATAGGTGAATACATTACATATTTAGGGATTGTGTTATTTGAATTCACTTATAGGATATTAGGAATTATTAATTGGTAGGCGATTATAAATTCATTTTCAAAATAGGAATAATAATTTAATAGAGGAAAAACCCCATAAAAACTACAAGTGGTCATTTCTAGACAACATGATAAGAAACAACAAATCACTTGGAAAAGGTAGGATTGTTTCATGCTACGAGATTATGCTACACAAATAAACTCATCTAAAGATACTCTAGTTGGTACTTTGAGTGAAGCTAGGGTTTCCCAATTAATCAACATGCTAGTTCACATTCATGACAATGATAAAATTAATCTGATGCTTGATAATCTCATTTTGAAAGACCATGCTATCAAATTCAAAGACATTTATTTGAAGCTTACCACACAAATGTTTAGTTAGGTCTTTGGTTTACCTATGGATGGTTCAATTGTTGTAGAGGTCTCTATGAGTATAAATAGTAGGGAAATGTTTATACAAAATGCCTTTGATAGTTTACTAGATCAAATAAATAAAGACGAGGGCCTAAATATATAAAAATTAAAAAATTCCTATTTTAAATAAGTTTGTGAGTTTTCCCTTGCTAGATTATTTTTCACAGAAAGGAATATTGAGATATAAATGAGGAAGGATGATTATGTTTGTAAAATTATGAAAGGAGAAAGATTAAAATGGAATTCTTATGTTTGTAATATATTTAAACAAAAATTGCAAACATATTTTAGTAGGGGACTAAGACATTTACTTTTCATTTATATGCAATGGTTTTAAACTATTTGATTCAATCAGGCTTTATGGCTAGAGGAAAACTTGTAGACACTGTTTCTAATTATACACTTGAAAAACTCAGACATTTATTGTTCCTCTCAATTCTAGACCTTTTCCATTTTATGAAGTCTTACATTTGCTTTGAATAGTCTTATGTTGATGACCTAGACCTTCTATCTTGCCTAGAATGCTTAAAAATTGATTACCTTCTATCTAGTTGTGAGTATATACCTACTTTCTTGCTCCATTGACATTAAAGTCTGGGACATACACTTACATCAATACTAGTGCCCTGAGCTAATGCTAGTGTCTTGAGCTGACGCAAGTGTCCAGTACCCTAAAGTCATCTAGTTTGCAAATAAAATGTATCTTATTGGTCATCCTAAATGATTTAATGCAAGTTACTTCTCCAAAGGGATTGATATAAATACAAGATCAACCCTCATTCATTTCTAACCTAGAAAAGACCTAAAAGAGACCAAGGCAACTTATCAAAATAATTCTATCAAGAATTTGATTGAGCAAACCTTCCTTATTTCCATATTAGTTATAGGGATAACACATCTATGGGTTTGAAGTACTAAAGGATCAGCCTAAGATCCTGATTTTCCAAGTTACAAGCTAGGTCATTATTGTACATGTTTTGCACATATTGCATGATTCACACATAATCTAACACATAGGGGAGAACTACATCAGTCTAAGGCCCTCTTCAAAGTATTAGATATGTAGGTACTGCTCATTGATAGAGTGATCTCTAGGGTCAACTCGACACTATGTGCTCACTAACCTATTTTTATCCAAGGTCACTATAAATATGAAAAACTAAGGTTTTACAAATTTATGAGGAACGACAATCCATGACTCAGATATGAATGCACCATAATGAAGGCAAAGACAAATCCACAAGCATCCTAGTGGCTACATCCTTTTCCAATAGGTGTTACATACAAGACACTTGTATTGAGGTCAGATAGTAACATCAACACAACCATCCTAGGTTAATGTTAGTGTTTATGTATCTAAAAGTGCTAAATCCATAACTTGACAATTATTCTAAAATCACTTTCTAGTCTACTCCCTGCTTGTTCTAGATCTAGACATGCATTAACACTAGAAAAAATCTAAGTACATCATTTATTTATTATTTTTATTCTTAGCATAGTTGTACTTACTATTTTTAGCCTATCTTAGTTAACAAATTTAGTGTATATTTATATCTAAGTTTAACACCTAATTGTCTTGTTGTATATCCTATCATCACCCTTGTGCATTATCATTTCTACATTATTAACCCTAGCTACTAAAGAAGGATTCCTTAATCCAATTTAGGGTTAAACAAAACCTATACAATATTCCACGTTATGGTTTAACAAATATATTGATATGCTTACACATCAAAAATTGGAAGTTAAGTTTAATTCTAGGAATGTTAGAAGAGTAAACAAGAAAAAATATGATAATGTAGAGGATGAAGGTGAAGTTTCCCTTGAGATACCATTGGTATGTAGAATAAATAGGTCAAGAAACAAGAAAACTATACTAATAGATGATGCTAGTTCATATGTTACAAATGAGAGTGTAAATAAACAAGATAAAATGTTGAGTTTGGATGTTAGTAAGGAACTATAATTAGAATGTATAGTCTAGTGTAAACATAGAAGACAGTACAAGTGAAACATCTAGTCCTTCTATGTCAAAACATCATAATGTCAACATAGGGACAGAATACCATGGTTTTTATTTTTGTGATGTTACAAAGGATATTAATGTATCCACTCTTATTGATTTGAATTTTTTGAGAATATTGGAGTTCTATTCCTAATTTAGTTAAGGGTCCGAGCTAATTAAATCAGTAAATAATATTTCAATAATTAAGCCACTGACTTGTAAAATTTAATTGTAATTTGAACCTTTATAAAAATAGTAATAAATGAATAAAAATATAACTTAGCTCAAACTAGACTGAGATGACTAAGACAAAAGTTGATATTGGTTGTGCAGGACTGGGACACTATCATAAATTAGGATCTATATTTC
The DNA here is from genome assembly GCA_037957365.1 of Torreya grandis. NCBI lineage: Eukaryota > Viridiplantae > Streptophyta > Pinopsida > Cupressales > Taxaceae > Torreya > Torreya grandis. Next base: position 1,168,482 of record JARHVA010001478.1, read on the forward strand.
ATTCAGTGAAAGGATAGGAGAATAAAAAATAGGACACTTCAAGGTCCAACATTATAGTCTAGATCCTATCACTATTGTCCAACTGGTCATAAAGATCTGAATTTTTTGGGTCTTGTTTTTTGTCCCTGTATTAGTCTACCTATAAAATTTAAAGTCTTGACTATCGATGAAGCTCCTTGTAGAGATAATTTAATCTCCAACCCTAGGTCTTCCTTATGTTTGAACTTGAATGAAAACTTGGAGAAAGAGGGGGGGTTAGTGTGTGTAATATACACTGAACATGTATTCACACCCCTTGTGTGGGCACACTACTTACATACCAATACTTTGAAGAGGGATCAAGCCATATGTAATTCTCCCACTTGATGTGTTTTGTACAATAGTGTAATGAAGATGGAAAAATTCTAAACTAGGTGTGCTTGAGGGGGATAGGGACTGGTGTGAGGGTTTGATTGAGCTTGTGGCTATATTGGTTGGTTGTATACAGAGAATAGAGAAAATTACCTTAGTGGTCTTTCTTATATTCTTACTTGCTTTTGAAAATAATTTCCAAACCTTTATAAATGAACTTTGAATGGGTTTTCATAGAGATCAATTGGTCATGGGTTAAATGCAATCGTGCTAGGATGACATAATGAAGAAGAGGAATCAGGAAAAAATTGTCACCTGGGCTCAAAATGTGATTAGACAAGAGCACTAAAAATGAGACACCCTAAGGTCCAAAACTATAGTCTAACTTGGGTGCTATTGTCCTAAGGATACAGGACTTGGGGGATGGAATAAGCATGGAAAAAGGGTTTTGGCTAAGCTAGAATGAGTTCTCGAAATCCTACAGATGACTGAGAATTAGTGAAAAGATGCCTATAAGGGTCATGAGAGCATGCAAGATGGACCAATGGATTGGGTGTCATAAACCACACTCAAGCTACCAAATTTAACATTTTATATGATTATATTTCCCCCCCTCCTTTATTCAAGTGATGCAAAAAAGTGAAATACTAGGATAAAGGAAAAATAGAAAGCATACCTAAACTTGCATGCAAGGTTGAAGCCCATGAGCTCTGTGATGCTAGGTGTGCATAGAGAAAGCACATTGTGAAGTGTAAATTTGCAAGAGAAAACAAAGGGTAGATCAGTTCTTACTATATACACTATATCTAAAATAAGAACGTACAAAGCTGGGTAAGAGAGAGAGGAAGAGACAAGAATGAATACACCTCACCAAGTATGTGAACCAATACAATATTGTGATGTTGGATGATACTAAGTAATGTTGGGTATGTGTTGTACCAAGAGTAATATCATGAATGGAGCTGAGTGCTCAATTCCTTGAGAGTGGATCAAGAATGCAAAGGTAGGCCCTTTGGTTCCATCATTAGCCACTAAGTGAAACTAGGTGGTCATGTGTGTGCTAATAGATGTTTAGACTGTGTGTCCAATCACTCTAAGTAGGTGGCTCAAGAATACAAAGACTAGCTATTCCTTTAGCTCCATCATTACCCTATGAAGTGAAGCTATAAATTGATATATGAATGTGTGTCATATAAGGTGGCTCCTGAAGCCCATGAATGCTCTAAAATTTTGAAAATGTGGTGTGGATATCCAAATGTGTACTAAAAACTAAGTCAATCTTAGCCAACTCAAAAAAAGGTGGAGATTAGGCTTATATGAAAGCCACTCTGAAACTGAGCCATAGGTTTATGTGGAAGCCACTCAAAAATGTGGAGGTTAGGCTTATATGAAATCCACTCTGCAATGATACCAACCACCTACAGATGGAGTAAGGCATACAACTACTGAGAATACCTAGATAATATGCTAAACTTGGAAAGAAAAGAAGACTAATCTGCCACACACATTGCCCCCAATCACTAGTGTCTGTAACATAGATTCTGATTTGGAACTTATACGAACTACCCAATCTAAAACTAGAAGTGAGAGCCATTAGGCCACACATGATGCCCTCTTTATATATATTCTCTAAAAAAACTATATTGAAACTATTGAATCTGAACTGGTCTGTATGTGATAAAACTATAGCTGAACCTACCTTTCTACTTGTTTCTAAAAAAAATTGGATTTTTTGTTGTTTTGATAGGAGCATCAAAAATAGGACACCCTAGTGTCTGGCACTATTTTCATGAACTAATTTTGATGACTATTATGTAATTGTCATTATCTACCTAGTCTGTTCTACCTAGTTTGAAGTTTGGATAATGCTCTGGGTGTTCTAAAAGTTGATTTTTTGAATGATAGGAGCTCTGATCTCTGTGACAAAACCCCTATTTATTGCCCCCTCTTCTAAGGGTAGGAATAAATACCTTGCAATGACTATCCTTTGAAGAAATATCCCTACAAGTGTGTTATGATTCAAAAATATATGATATAACAATGATAATTGACAAGATATCTAAAGATATAACATGGTTTGTATGAGAGATTGTTAGATTAACAAGGGTATGTCTAGATATATATAACAATATAATAACATGTATAATATAATGAACTAGAACTAGAAGTATGGTTAGTTATTAGTTGTTAGTTTTCAAGGAGAGATGGAGCATGATATCCATCATGGAATCTAAGAAAGAAAGATAATGCATGATGTGGATCATGGCATTACAAACAATGAAAAGAAAACAAGCAACAAACACACAAGGTAAAAAATAAGAAGCATACAAGAGTCGCCAAGGGGCCAAGCAAAAAAGGGATATGGGCACATGTCACTCATACTAGAAATAAAGCATACAAGGCATGTTCAAATACCACATACACATAATTGGAAACAAGCAAGGTTGGCACAAGGACCATAGGAACATAGAAGAGTTCAAGCAAAAGACATTAGAAAATGTCCTAAGGCACACACAAGAATAGACGCAAAGGACATTGGAAGATGTTCTAAGGCACATACATGAGACAAAATAGGAACTAAAAAATATAATCACATTTAGCTATGCAAAGCAAGAAAAGGAAGCATGTAATATAGTGAAAATACAATTGTATCTAACTTATCAAAGTAAGAAGTGAAAGTATGCAAGGCATGTAGTACAAGACTAGGTATATGCTAAGAAATACACAAGTGCTATATAATAGTGAGTGTTGCTAGAGTAGTTTATGTAAGTTAGTAAGTAATATACGTCAACATGATAACTAGAGTGTGTGGTGTAGGAATGACATAACCTAGATGGTGTAGTCATGTAGAAGATGCCCCTGATGGGTAGATATATCAATGTATGTCTCAAATGTTGAAGTAAGATGCCCCCTCAATGGGTGGAGTGAAGAAATCAAGGATTTGGATGTTACTACACACACTCAAAGAAGATCAAATGAAGCATGGTACTGTAGATAAAGCAACAAACAATAACATAGAACAAAAACAAGTAAGTCTAGCATGGTAGTAGAAATGTAAAGCATGGATAATTCATACAATTAAAATGTTTTTGAATTTTTGAATTATTTTAATTTTTTTGTATTTTAAAATTTTATATTGTTTTTAGTATTTTAACATATTTGAATGTTTTTGGATTTTTAATATAAGCTATGTATAATCAATCATAAGGAGACTATGTACAAGAAAATGAGAAATTATGTACAAGAAAGACTGGAAAGAAATGATACTAACTGATGAGTCTCAAGGGAGACTCCCTGTCATGGTGTCTCGTATCAAGGAGAGGGATCGTGTGTGATCATGAAGCACAATGGAAGGATTAAGCCTATGGCTTTGAAAGCTATGTATGTTGTAAATGTTCTAAAATATTCATAGTGGAAATTGACTGTGGGGTCCCCCTATAACTCTTGGAAGTGGATGTAATTCTAGGGCTCTTTGGGACCCATCTAGTAGTAGGAGAAGTTCTCTGAACATGTGATATGTGTGTAGAGCCATGAGACCTCAATGTTACTACCTTGAGTGTGAACACTGTAGCTGGAAGTTGTATAGAATTTTAAAATTATGGTTGCCTTAAAAGAGGCCTTTGTTGAAGTGTATGAACTCTTTGTGCTAGCGAGGAAGACCTCAACTATGTATGAATATGAATTGGAGGTAGAACTATAACTGATGGAGAAACTGAAACTGGTGGTAGAACTGAAATTGGTGACTACAAATTAATAGATGGCTTTGAAGTAGAGAGTGGAAACTCATATGGAACTCTTTTAACTATAACAACTTGATTAGCATGAATAAATTTCATGCATCTATGAACTATAGAAGGTACTGCTTGAAGTTTCTAAATCCATAGTCGACTGAGTAACATATCAAAAACTCCTACATTGGAAATATTAGTAAATGGTGTGGCCACATGTGTTAGACCAACCTGTAGAGGAATTACAATATCACCCAATTAACTCTATATGTGCCCATTGAATTCACTTATGAATGTGTCCATCGGGGTAATATCCTACTCTAAATATCCTAAATGCTATAATAATGTCATAGTACACATATTCACACTGGATCCATTCTCTATGAGAACACTATGAATAAGATGATGATTAATGTAAGCTTTGATAAAGAGTGCATGATAATCTGAATCATCCTTAACTATCTCATACTATGATAAGGAGATTGAAGGTCTAGCTAGAACTCTAAAACTATACACACCAATCATGTTACTCAAAGGATGTGACTCAACTAAAGGTGCCTTGCATATAGATGGTAGAGGATGTGCACTATATGCATGGTGAACACCTGATGTATCCCCTATCTCTTATTTAGAATCTTGTGGGAAAGGATCTAAGAATATTTTCAAAGCTTTATCATGTGTTTGCTTTGCTTGAGGAGGCTCAACTGAAGTGTTGAGATCAAGAACATTGTCATATATCAAGTCTTCTATCTCATTTTTCAAATTGATACATCTATTTTTTATGTGGCTTGGTGCCCTGTGAAAATTAAAAAATACAATCTAATCATATCCCCGTGAAAGAGGCTTTATTGGATCAACTTCCCAAATAAGAGGGAGAGATATGATATTACATTCTAATAACTGTTGTAAAACTTTGGCTAGAGAAAATGGTACATTGGTAAAAGTTTGATGAGGAGGTGTTGATAAAACCACTCATTGAGGGGGCTCTAAAGTTGCATTAACTATTGGTTGATTTTGAATCTTACTATCATTGACCTTTACCATGTATGAAACTTTTTTTGTTACTCTTGTTTGTTGTTTTTGATATACTTGTGTACTCAAGTTTGCCAATTGAAATGAGTTTGACTTCTCTTTCCTTTAGTGTGTGACATAATTCAATGAAGGAAGGGAACCTTTTAAACATTATTGATTCATGCAAAGCTGGTAGAAGACTCTATTTAAAGAGATATTGTAAACCTTGATCGGCCATGGAGTTGGTCATCTTAGCCAGGATAGTCTTATATCAAAGAACATAATCTATGAGATGCTCATTTGATATTTGTTTTTGTTATGTAACTTGGGCATATGAAACCTTATCACTAATGTTAATGTTGAAATGAGCTAGGAACATGTCAGCTAAAAGATTGAATGCATTGACCAACTAATTCGGTAGAATATAAAACCATTGTAAGGAACAATCATTTAGACTTCATGAAAATAGCTTGGTTAGTAGCCAATAATTTGTCACATAGTCCAAACATGTTGCATGAAAATATCTTAAGTGTGTCTTTGGATCACCCTTACCATCATATAGAGTGAGCTTGAGTTGAAAAAAACCTTGTGGCAAGGGTGTCTAAATAATATGACGTACCAATGGTGTATTAAGTAGATCAAAAGATTCCAAGGCCTTTGTAGGTCTAGAAACACCTTGCTCAAGATGTAACACCTTGGATTGAAGAGATTTTATCTCTTGCACAAGGGTTGTCACATCAAGAGACAAAGATGTTCTAGCCATAATTGGTGGTGCCTCATAGTAAGGTTGCGTTGTTATAAGGGTTGTTGAGACATAATTACCCCCATAGTGTCATGTACAAATGGATGTTTTAAAAGAATGGAAGACTCAACTTGTTTAGCCTTTTTTATTTCCATGATAGATTTTAAGATAAGAGTATGATCTTGGGTCTATTTCCTGAGTCTATATTGAAAACTTTGTAGGATCAACTCTTTGTTGAGACAACTTCATTATCAATAATAGGTTGAAGTGGATCAAGATTTTGATGTGGTGGTTCATGAACATCGATGTCTGTATCATCATTATTATTCTCATACTGCTCATTGTCAAAATTATCGTCATTAAAATTGGTGTAATCTGGATGTGTAGGATCTATAGCTAGAACCTGAGCTAATTATTTATCCATGGTATATGATCAACCTGAGGAATCTGGGTAAATTCAAGAGGGTTGCCACTAAGTCTTGCATTTTGTCTCAAAGGAAGAGATGCAAGGAGATTATATTGCATAAGAAAAACAACTTGAAAAATGAAAGAGAAGATTAAATAAATATACTCTAAGCAACGAACAAGAATATGCTAAAAAGGATACAAATGTTGATAAACATGTAAAGTGATACCTAAAAAGTAATGAGACCTAGTATATGCAACTAGGGTTTTGAAAAATAATTTATTTTAAAATTGCTAAATAATTTTAAAATTTAATGTGGGTTTTCTAAATTAAAATATGCAGGTAAAAAATTAGAAAAATATTGGCAAATTCTTGGTTTAAAAGGACCTAGTGTATGCAACTAGGGTTTGAAAGAAAAATATATTTTTTAAATTACTATGGAATTTTAAAAATTGATGATAATTTTTCATTTAAATATGCAAGTAAAAAATCATAAAAATATTATAAAAATTAGCAAGGAATTTAACCTAGGGTTTCTAGGGTTTTTATGCACAAATAAAGTAAATCGGGTTCACCAAATGATTTAATAGTTTTGGGAATATTGGATATTCCTAATTTAGTTAAGGGTCTGAGCTAATTAAATTAGTAAATAATATTGTAATAATTAAGCTACTAATTTGTATAATTTAATTGTAATATGAAGCTTTCTAAAAATAGTAATAAATGAAGAGAAATATAACTTAGCTTAAACTGGACTGAGACAACTGAGATAGAAGTTGATACTCGTTGTGTAAGACTAAGACACTATCATAAATCAAGATTTGGATTTCATTTAGCAAAAGGACATGAGCATCAAAAATAAGACACTTCAGGGTCTAATGATATAGTCTAGGTGCTTTCGCTATTGTCCAAACTAGTCACAAAGATCTAAGTTTTTTGGGTTTTATCTATTGTCCCTGTATTAGTTTGCATGTAAAATTTCAAGTCTTGAATATCGATGAAGCTATTTTTAGAGATAATTTAATCTCTAATCCTAGGTCTTCTTTGTGCTTGAACTTGAATGAAAACTTGGAGAAAGAGGGGGGGTAGTGTGTGTAAGACACATTGAACGTGTATCCACACCCCTTGTGTGGGCATGATATCTACATACCAATACTTAAAAAAGAGATCAAGCCATATGTAGTTCTCCCACTTGATGTGCTTTGTGTAATAGTGTAATGAAGATGAAAAAATTCTAAATCGGGTGTGCTTGAGGTAGTTAGGGACTAGTGTGAGGGTTTGAATGAGCTTATCGTTGTATTGGCTAGCTATATACAGGGAATAGGGAAAATTGCCTTAGTGGTCTTGCTTGTATTCTTGCTTGATTTTGAAAATAATTACCAACCCTTTTTAAAATAACTTTGAATGGGCTTTTATAGAGATATATTGGTCATGGGTTAAATGTAATCATGGTAGGCTGGCACAATGAAAAAGAGGAATTGGCGGAAAATGTGATTGGACAAGAATGTTAGAAATGGGACACCCTAGGGTCTAGTGCTACAGTCTAACTTGGGTGCTATTATCTTGAGGGTACGAGATCTAGGGGATGAAATAAGCATGGAAAAAAGGTCATGGCTAAGCTGAAATGAGGTCTCAAAAGCCTACGAATGACTGAGAGTCAATGAAAAGATGCTTAGAAGGGTCACAAAAGCATGCAAGATAGACCAATGGATTGGGTGTCATAATCCACACTCAAGCTACCAAATTTAACATTATAGGTAATAGTTTTTAAAAAAAATGAGACACATGGAAATGAATCTAGTGGGAAAAAGGTGGATGTGGATGCAAAAATTATTCAAGAATTACAAGAGATCCCCAAAAAATCTAAATACAAAAATGTGAGGAATATAACAAACACAAGTACTATGTCTTTTTTATCTCTTTCAGATGAAGTTCTTAATGATGAATAAGATTCTTATTCACACATGTCACTTTGGTCTTTTGATGTCAATGTGGTCTTTATTATGACTTATTTTACCTATTTTTCACCCTCAATAGTCTCATGCCATGCCTTTTCTAGCCACATGGGCCCCTGACCTATTTGTCTCAGTTATAACCCTATTTTTACACACATGACAATAGTGTGGTCCTAGATAAGAGCACCCAATGCTAAAGTCCACCTTAGTGGTATTGTCCAATAGTCATGTTTTTAACTTCTTTCGAGTCCTTACCCTCCTTTTGGGTCTCCTCTTATGATTTTATTTATCATTTTATCTTATCATCATGTGAACAAGTGTCTCACATTCAAAATAAAGATCCTTATATATAAAGAGCTTCATAATGAATTCTAAATAACACTTACTACTTTAGCAAATAATTACAAGGAAATCAATCAATAGTATAGATCAACATTCTGCATATTTACTCAAAATCACACATAAATTTACATGATTGATCCAAGAAGCGCCTAAGTGAAAGTCATTATTACATATCGTCTACGTTGATTATGCATGTTCCCTAAGGGATAACTACATTCTATCTGAGACCCCTATCATTGGGGTCAATGTAAGTAGTATCTAGAACAATAGGGCTTATGTGTTTCTCAATCGTAACATCCCATAACCCACCTTTTTCTCCTTCCTTTTGCATTTTATTTCAATTTTGTTTCATGTGTGTAGGTATTCATTAGGGTTTGGAAGAAGGAACAACCATATAGTGACATAAAATGATGACTAAAGATTCTTGAGGACACATATAGAACCCATAAGACCTCCCATATCCACCCTAGAAGTTTTAGGGCTCTTATCCACAAAAAGACAATAATGTAGTGCCCTTTTCCATTAGCATACTGTGTTATAGTCTAATTGACTATGCTATTGACTTGAGATAGGTGGAATTTCAATTTTAGAATGAAAGTACTTTTGTCTATTCCCTTGATCTATTCCAACATTACCATCACCCAGTGACATACATTTTATTCCAAATAAGTTGACTTTCTCTTTTACAATTCTTATTTAGGGTAAATCAATTGAATTAGTTATTTACAATATTCATCTACATTTACCCCATTTACTCCAACTCTATCAATATAGGAGTTGTGATATTAACTCCTAAGAAGATAAAACATTTGGTGAATCTGACTTACTTATAATATTGATTAACAACCCTTCAAAGCCTAGATCTACATACTAGGCCGTCACCCATCCAAATATTAGTCCATAGGGTTTCAAATCAACTTCTAATTTTTTGTACATTGGGCTAAATATTTAGCATATTTTCAAATTCCTTATGTTATATTTTCTCCTACCCATTGCTTGCTTATTGTTTGTTAATTACATTCTCTTTTATGGTAAGTTTAAGATGACCTCTAGGGAGCCTCTTCCCCCTCACCCAGTTGATCAATTTTTAAAATTTTCTTATAATTATAAAAATGAATGGACCGATTTTTAGAATTGTACACTAGCACATGATTATGAGCATGATTTCATTTATAATGATGATGATGATTATTTTTGTAATGATGGATATGATGATTACTATGAGCATGACAATGAAAGTGATAATGAGGATATACTTGATGCATCTTCTTCTCATCTCTCCTCCCCTACGTTTCAAAATAAAATTAACAACATAAGGCTAAAAGAGTTCCTTATAGGTAATTCTTTGTTTGAATGCGATCTTAGCTTATCAATCACTTTTACCACATATTTATTTAAATTAAACCAATACAAGAGAAATAAAATTAGTCTACTTTTGCATGATTTAAGTAATATTATTCCTTCACATGATGTTCCTAACATAGAAAAGGAAAATGCATATTCTTCACCTTTCTTAATTCAATTTAAAAAAGCATGTACAATTGATATTACACCTTTTACAATTTTACAAACTAAAGTATATGGTATTATGTTGTCACCTTCTTTTACCTTTCAATCTCAAGATATTGATTCCATGCAAAATATAGACAATTCAAACACTTCTCCAACATGTCATAATGTGCCAAATAAAAATATGATTGTTATTTCTTGTACCATGGACTCCATTAATAAAAAACATGATAACATGTGCATTCCAATCATAACTAGTGAAGATACACATTGAATTTCACCTACACATGACGATATGTTGCATAGTAGTAAAAAGTTAAAATATTATTCTACTCCTTTTCTTACTGAGTATGAAAACAATAATTCTTATTCTCTTAACTTTGCATGTGAAATTAGTTTTGATTTTGATGAAACTTGGAATAATAATGATTACTATGATTTTAATGAAGAATAAATTGAGTCTAGTCCTTCTAATCCACTCTCTACTCTGTTTCCCTACACACACACACACACACACACACACACACACACACACACACACACACACACAAGCACCCTATGTATATATGGGTGAGCACCTATCTCTCAAGTCAAAATTGATTACTTTTTAAATGATAATTGAAATAATAATATGTCTTCTATTCCATTAGCACGTGATACTTCTTTACCAATTAACATCATATTTAACAATGAATCTCCTGTACCTGTCCTTACTACATTAGAACCTGCTTCTCATCCTAACCTCCATGCATGTGATAGCCAATTTACCTCTCACTAGGTCCAGGCTATCACCCCTCTAAAGGTTATGGTGAGCCAACCCAATATCTCTAACAATGTTCCATGAAATAGTGTATCGATGGTTAAAATTAATAATAAGATTAAATGTTTAAATGAATCTCTTAATGATGTTAACATAACTTCACAAGAGGTATTCTTTTTTATGCATACCATGGGCACTTTACAACAACAACTACATCATCTCACCTTGGAAAGTAAAGCATACTACTCTTGGGTTGATTCCAATGATGTCCATCGAAATCATACCCCATGCACAACTATCAAGGCAACATTACCAAAGAAGTTTTAGATACCAACATTACCTAAGTTCAATGGACATAGAGATCCATACTTGCATTTCAAATCTTATAGAAAGGTTATGGAACATACCACTAACAGTTTGATTCTCCTACAGTTATTCCCCAAGAGTCTATAAGATGAGGCATTAAATTAGTTCCATCATTCACTCCCTTGTGGTTCACTATATACATATAGTGAGTTAGAAGATGTCTTTATCATGCATTATATCTAGAATAAGGGATCTCGAGTCACATATGAGAGGTTGCCTTCACTACACCAAGGTAAGTCAAGACCAATAAATAATTACATTTTACTATTCAAATCATGTATACAATAATTGATCTACTAGCCAATATATTTATAGGTATAATACATCTTTGTCAAAGGCCTCATTTTCCCTCTTAAGGAGAAATTTTTATATGAGACATCCAAAGCAGTTCGACACATATTCCATACAACTATGACATTAGATAAGAAGTTGGAACTAGTTGAGATACATTTAGAGGCACATTTTGATTTAGATCTTTCACATCCACAATCTTCCAATATGATCCAAACACCTAATCCACCTAAGCCTATGGAAAAAGTGGAACCAAAACCACCAATCAAGGTAATCATCAACTATAAAGATCCACTTCACAGAGCATCTCCCACAATGAGTAGAGTACATGTCACCAAAAAAAGGCCTATAAAATTTGATTCAGACATAGATAGGCCTCATGATATCTTATTTACATTATTAGATAGGAGGATGATCACACTTCTTCCTAATAATCATCGTCCAACACATAGTTTACATAAAATAAGAAATAAACCATATTGTAATTATCATCAAATTCATGGACATTAGGGTAATCATTATTGTGCACTCAGAGATTGTATTGACCAGTATGTCTATAGATGCATTATAATATTCACATAAGGGGCATCGATATTTCCTTCTCTACATTCTCCTTTATCACATTCCTCTACGACTGAGTTATCCTAGGATATTTCTTTCAAGGCACCATTGGTTACTCATCATATGAGCCATGTGGTTTTTAGGACACCTACTTATGCAATATATCATGCACCATAGATTTAGTAGAGATGGAAACCAATTCAAATAGATAACCTAATTATAACAAAATGGTAATAAAAGGAAAAAAACCCAACCACTAGTTTCAGTATGACAACCAATTAAGATATTTGCATGAGATAATGCAAAATAGAGCACAGTTTCACAACAAAAACCAATTAAAATATTTAAAAGAGATAATGCACAACATAACATAGTTTTAGTACAATATCTAATTAAGTTATTTGATACGGAGTTTATAAATCTAGTTACCACCAATACACCATGATTAGTATCATTTATCAAGTTTATTTCTATACCTACATAGCATGAGCAATATGATTTCTTGTTTACTCTTCCATTAGGATTTAGATAGTGCATACAATAGTCACATGATCAAAAATAACATATAATATAATACTTTCATGTCATCAATTCTAACAACTAACATTTCCAATCCAACATCAATATCTATTCAACATCTATATACAAATAAAATCAGTTATAATTAATTAACCAATTGTACACATTTCTATTCTAAAAACACATATCCATATCAACACAAAAGCCACAAATATAGTCAAACATATACTCAAATAAATAATGCCACAACCAAAATATCGCATAACATGATGTCCATATATCAACAAGTCCATGTATATATAACTTGAAAAAGTTTTCATACAAGGCTACATAGTCACTCAATAATAAGAGCTTGATCACCATGACTAACGTCATCATCTTCACTCTCATCTGTATACATACTAGAGCTCAATGCTCTTACATCCCCTCTAGATATAAATTGATACCTACACTTATGCTCTCTCTCTTGTAACACTACTAGTTCAACTATCACCTCCATATGCTCACATTAAAGATAAATATAATAATGTACTATCTTGCTACCTACCCATCCAGACCATCAGGTGGGGTCATAGCTCACCTCTCCAAAATTACACATGCCTCATCTATGTCCTTTTTTGCCTACCTATATTTTATGGTGGTAATGGCCACTCGATCAAAAAAATGTGTATGGATACTTGTAACCTTTGTAGCCCACTCTATCAACCCATCATCCATGACATCATCAATAATGTGTCATGTAAGATCTCATAATTCCACCTCAATGATAGTCTCCCTGTAGTCATAATCTCCTACACCTATGTACACCAACACAATACATTATACATCTACTCGATAGTCCAATACTAAACAAACTCAGTATACCAATATATAATAGCAACATACCTACAACTGCTCTAATGGGATCTTGATCTAGCACATCCTCCATAATGGCCCCATCTCTAAAAAATAGTTATTCCCATCTATGTTGTTCCCACTATAATATGTAGGCATCTATGCCCCCATATCATCCATGTTTGGTACCTCTATCACTAGAATCGGGGCCAACTCAGCTACTATAAGTCTCACTCTACTACCCGACCTCATCAGGGCCCTAGTACTCCTCACCCACACTCATGGTGTGGGGGGCACATCCTACACCACATCAAACTATTTTGTAACCTGATCATACTTGAATCTCTAAAAAATAGTGGTACATCGATCATCAAGCCAATAAATCACCTAAATCTACCTCAACTGAACCCCAGCTTGGGGCCATCCTTAAAATCCCTTATGTGGCCTCAGAATAATATCATGAGCTATGCCTCAATCCAACACCCCCTGATAGTGCAACATGCTCCTTGATCACACAAGGTTCATACCCATCCACCTATCTATAAAAGCTTAGGGTTGTGCCCAATCTGTACATGGAAAACCCTTTAGCCTAGCCACTGCAACATGCTCATAAGCTCAATAATGTAATAATGTTGACAACCCAATCCAAACATTGGACAACTCTTGAGTGAATTGGTATAAATATTGATATAGGTGGGATAACATGGTGTGACCCAATGAGTAAATCATCTTTTGATCCTCTATATCTTGAACAATGTTGTGCATCCTATATGAAATGGACACACCACTACTATAAACCATAACAAACAAATCAAATAACACTACCATAAACTTATATAGACATAAACCATTAGATCTAACAATCACAAACAATAATGCATCAATACTAATCCCTCAGTGATACATCCCTATAATAATGGCCGTAAAATAGCTTGAGGTCTAACCTATGCCTCTTTATCCACCTGCCTCTTGTAATACCAATTTCTGACTAGTAATAGATATCCTCAATATACTATATAGATCCTCCAAAATAATCATCATCTCTCTGGTGGGTATCTAAAAGGTATATGTGTCAACATCCCACCACTCACATAGTGTTGTCATCATGTGACAATCCCACAAAATTAGTGCTAGTGATGTTGCATACCATAAACTAGCCCTAACTAATACTACTCTCTCATCATCTGTTAAGGGTAGCCCATGCAAACACTCCATTATTTGACCCCTCCAAAACTATGTCATGCATACAGTTGCCTAAAAAATACCCAAAATATGGCATTAACATATACAAATATCAAATATACATGCTAAAATGATAATTAAATGTAATTTCAAGTCAAAAATTTCACTGTTCTAGCCTACATGATGATATCATTGCTAACAAGATTGTAGCACTAGATGTTAGTGATGTTGACATGATTATAGTGCTAGAAAATAATGTAGTATTTATATAGTATCACGGTAACCCAAGACACTATCACTGTCCCTAAGGAAGATAACATAGACCCTAAAAAACCCTAATCTAACAAAATTTACATGAAAAACAATAGAAAATTCAATCAATTGGTCAAATACATGAAAAATAATAGAATCCTTACCGGTCCAACCTCCTCATTGGTATAAATCAACACCTACACCTCCTCATAATGGGTAACACTAGCACTTTGTCTCCTCGGCATGATTGCTTGGCTTAGAGCAACAATTATCTCAAAATCTAAAAACTCAAATGATTTTAAACTTAAACAATCTAACCTATTTAAACCTTGTGTTTACAAATGCCCCCTACCTAAACTTGGCCCCACACATACATTAATCCAACTATTACCAAAATCTACCAATCGTGATATCTCAAGCCCCATAGCTCTGATTACCAATCCATTTATTACGTGTGGAACTTAATAATGATATACTTGCACCATACAAATTGCACTTCTATCCCAATCAAATTGCCCATGTAGATGCCAAAAATCATACTTACATAACAAGATTACCATAGACCACATGTCTATCTTAGTCTCAATCTGTAAATATTTCTTCCACAATTATCAATAAAATCAATCCTGTAATAGTCTTATCAATGTTGACTACTCACTAACATGTCTTTTGGTATCACTTTTAGTTTGATATCCTTACCTCAATTTCAAATATCTCATAAAAAGGGGACATACATACACTATTTACACCGATACAATTACTTAAATACTTAGGCTCAAATAAACAGATACACAAATTTACTTAGATACTCAAGCTCAAATATATCGATACAATTACTCAAACTCTTAGGCTCAGATATATAGATACACATATTTACTCATATACTTAGGCTCATATATATATATACACATGTTTACTCAAATAACTAGGCTTAGATATACAGTTTCTTTATTCAAACACTCAAATATTCATATAAGTAGATAAATAGTCCAACTTAGATTTAAGGGTTCCATAATTTTGTTAGATATTGGTTTAGCCTTAGATTTTACATAGGATTATCCTATAGTTCTAGACTCAAAATATTATTATGGGGGCACATACATAGTAAAACATCCCTATATATACAATTTTCATAGAGTTTACACAACTGCATTGCTTTGATATCATATTTTAGGCATGACATAGGGAACATGTTCTTGATATTCTAGGTTTTCACACGAGACATGATAGTGTATGTCATGTCATGTATGGTCTATTGACTTAGACTCTAGATTTAATATACAAGTTAAACATCTACATCACTTAGATATTAGGTTTGGTGGCATGATACAGGGCACATGTTCTCGATCATGTAGGATTTCACTAGGTTATATAGATAGAATGGAAAATTATACCTTTCTTTAGGTTTAAATCACTAGATTACACTTAGGATGTCAGTAGGATTTCTCCAGATTGGGTCATATAACCATTTGTAGTGGTTGATCCATAGTTCTCACCAGACCTAGATTAAGCCAATTTTTTTAGGACATAGGTCAAGCAATAGTTTTGACCTTCGTGCACATCTCTTCTTAGACTCAGTTATACATCAGAATGTGGGGAAAGCATGGATCATTTCTCCATATTTAAATATTACTTCTTAGACTTAGTTCACATATCATAATGGGGGAAAATAGATTTTTGTTTCTCATAATTCAGTAAATTATGTAGATTTAGTATAGGGGACACTCACATTATGTATTTTATCTTCACAGACATCCTTCCAATTCCTATCCACTTCTCTAGCCAAGGAATGGTCTAGGTTAGAGCACATTTATTCTTTGAATGGGTTGATCACATAGGTAAGTACAGGTATGCATTTTATTTCATTTTACTCTAGTACTTTCATTTTATTGCATTACTAGATTAAAAGGTGGAAAATATACACACCCTAATTTGGTAAAGCAAACACAAGTACTATGTATTTTGTAGCTCTTTCACATGAAGTTCTTAATGATGAATAATATTCTGGTTTACACGTGTCACTTTGATCTTCTGATGTCAATGTGGTCCTTATTATGACTTATTTTCCCTATTTTTCACCTTTAGTAGTTTCGTGTCATGCCTTTTCTAGTCGTAGACCTCCTGGCCTATTTGTCTCAGTTATAACCCTATTTTTCACACACATGATAATAATATGACCTTGGACAGGATCACCCAGGCACTATTGTTGACCTCAATGCTATTATCCAACAGTCATGTATTTAACTTTTTTGGGTCCTTACCCTCATTTTTGGTCTCCTCTTATGATTTTATTTATCTTTTTACCTTGTCAGCCTGTGAACAAGTGTCTCACATTCAAAATAAATTTCCTTCTATATAAAGAGTTTCATAAGGAATCTACATATCACTTACTACTTTGGCACATAATTACAAATAAATCAATAATATAGCTCACTATTCTACATATTTACTCAACATCACACATTCATTTGCACACTTGATCAAATAAGGGCCTAAGCGAAAGTCATTCTTGCATACCATGCACATTGATTATGCATGTTACCTAAGGGATAACTACACTTGATTTGAGACCCCTATTATTGGGGTTAATGTAGGAAATAGGTAGTATAACAAGGGTTATGTGTTGTTTCATCATAACATCCCATGAGGCACATTTTTTCCCCTTCTTTTTGTATTTGCTTCCATTGTTGTTTCATGTGTGTAAGTTTTCATTAGGGTTTGGAAGAAGGATTAGCCATAGAGCAACACAAAATGATGATCGAAGATTCCTGAGCACACATATAGAACCTAAAAAACCTCCCATAGCCATCTTAGAAGTTTTAGGGCTCCTATCTATAAAAATACAATAGTGTGGTGCCCTTTTCCATTAGTTCATTATGTTATAGTCTGACTGACCGTGCTATTGACTTGAGACAGGTAGAATTACAATTTTAGAATGAAGGTACTTCTAACTATTCCCCTGATATATTCCAACATTACCATCACCCAGTGATGTACATTTTAGTCCAGATAAGATGACTTTCTCCTTTACACTTCCTCTTTAGGGTAAATAATTTGAATTAGTTATTTACAATATTCATATGCATTTACCCCCTTTACTCCAACTCTTTATCAATCTAGGAGTTGCTCTATTAATTCCTAAAAAGATAAAACAAGTTTTTATTTTTGTGATGTTGCAAAGGATATTGATGTATCCACTCTTATTTAGATAACACATTAGAGGTAATAGTTTTTAACAAAATGTGAGACATATGGAAATGAATCTAGTGGGAAAAAGGTGGATGTGGAAATGGTGGATGTGAATGCAAAAATTATTCAAGAATTGAAAGATATCCCATAAAATCTAAATATAAGAATGTGAGGAATAGAAAATATGTTATGTACAAGGATTGAAAATTAGATTTTGATTCTAGACCTTTTGAGTTATTGACAAAGTTTATAGATGATTCTTTTATATAATGTTTTAAAAATGAAAACTTCCCTTTAGAACACTGAAATAGAGAGGATGGAGAATATTCCAAATTTTTAGTTGATGTTATAAAGTCTGAAAGTTGTAGAACTTTACTAATATGAGAATTTGTCAAAATGCAAGAGGTTGGAAGTACAATAAAAGGTGTTTAGTATTCCAGCTTTGAGGCATAGTGACCAAATGCCCCAAGACAAACCCTTGAATGACACATAGTGTAGTGATAAAATGTTTCAAGACAAAACCTTTAATGACACATACATGTGTATAAATATCTAGTATATGGAAATTATGAAAAATATCAATTATGTTATAATTCCTAATATGAAGGTGAATACAATGGATAAGGAGAATATTTAATTGATAAAGTTTAATGATGAATTGAAAAATAAAAAATAATTAATTGAGGGATAAGATTAAATAAGATGATAAATTATTAGACAAAGCTACTACCAATGTATAATCTTACAAGGATTTGAGGGACAAGTTGATTATTTCTTATGATAAGTTGAAAAATAAAATGGTATTGTAGGAACAAGGTGTGAAGACATTAAAGGAGTAAATTTTAAGTTTGAGTGGAAAAAAAATATTGATGAATCTATTTTTGATATCACACCAACTAACATGGGAGTTGATTTAATAAAAATGCCATATTTGACCAATGTGGGACTATGTATTCAATCAAACATTGACTCTATCAAAATCACATCAATCGCATGAATGAGACATATATAAATATGGTAGATGATTCCCAAATTATTAAAAAATGAAATCATGGTGGTATGGAGTTAAAAATGAAGTAAATAAACATCTCTAACAATATAAAGAACCATAACATCATTTAGAGCTAGATGAAGTTGAAGACAAGTTCAAATCAATAAAAAATTGGCCATGGTGAGTTAGTCTACTACCAAACATAAATCTGTTGAATAATGATGTTTTAGATTAAGGTAAAAATAGGTTTTGAAGGGACCCCGAAACCCTGAAACAAAGGAAGAAGGATATAACAATAACGAACCACAGGAAAAACAAACCTATCGCCTACTGCAGAGCAGCATCAAAAACAGGTTTTACAGGGACCTGAAACCACAAAACAAGATAGTAAGAGGAAAGACCCCAGGTTTTGCAGAGACCTGGAAACTTAAATACGTTAAGAAAACAAAGGACTAGATTATGGAACCAATTAAAATATCCAACAAAAAGGACCAGAACAAAAAGACCCTATTCTTCTAATTCCAGGATCATCTTCGCCACCTCCTTTCCAATCACAACAGTGTCCTATATGGATATTGCAGCCAATGTAACAACCTCTTGCATTACTTTCTTCCTCGAACTCTGTTTGGTCCTCTTACTCGATCCCTCTAAGGATTTTATTTCCTCATTAGCTCATTTTCCAATGTTTGCAGCAGCAGCACATATGCTAGAAGTAACCTCCTCCATCTTCATCCTGCTTTCCTTAATGAGCTTTCTGAGATTATTCTTTTCATATTGTTGATTATTACTTGTCATGAAAATAATTTTTACTTGTCATGTTTTAAGTGATATTACCAAACATAGTTCTATTAAGTCTATGTGTTTATACTACAAATTATGATTCAAGAATAAAACACATTTCAATTATGTTTCATTATGAAGAATTTAGTTAAATATTTAATTTTCAATGAATGCAACAAATTTCATTTATGCTTCACTTTTCTTAACTTCTTTAAATGTTTCCATCCATTGAAAGCAACAAAGTTTAGTTATGTTTCATTATAGTTGACTTCTTTAAATGATTTTTTCTAGTGGATGCAAGAAATTTTACATACAATTCATTATGATTGTATTTTTTAAATGTTTCCTTCCAATGAATGCAACAATGTTTATTTATGCTTCATTATGATAATCTTTGTTATATTATTGTTTCATTATGTAATGTTTGTAATGCAACAAAGTTTAATTTGTTTAGTTATGATTATCATTTTTGTATTATTATTTCATGTTTAGCTTAATTATCTAGTGTTTTATTTCTTTAAATATTTCATTTAAATGAATGTAACAAATTTTAATTGATGGGTAAGGCATACCTCATGAGGAAATATTAGAAACTCAATTGGTCTTCCTTCGACTTTAGGCTTGATAGGATTCCTCTGTGGTTGGAATTCCCCATCTCCCTCTTTCTTTTTGGGATGATAGATTTCTGAAAAGCGTTGATGAAACTTTTGGCATGTTGGTGACTGTTGATTTTTCCACCCAATTATGAAGAAGGATCACTTCGACAAGAATCTGTGTATTAGTCTCAATGGACCAGACCCTTCCCACTTCAATTTGGATTAGGTCTTCCATTGGTTTCTATAATTAGAACATTTTGTTTGATAAGGATAATGAAATTCGTTCTCTTTGTAGGAAATTTGGCCATACTTATGTCTCCTACTTTGGGCCCCATGGAATTTAAAATTGTGATCACAATCTGAAGGATTCCCACTCTTTTTAGGAGTGTTGTAAATCTGATGGGAAAATTTTGAATCATTTTTATGGAGGAAATTAGTGGCTAAGATGATCTTCTTCACATCAATAGTTCTGATTATTTGTGGTTCATCTCGTAACTAGGTTTTGTTTTTGGTTTTTTTTGTTGTCAGGTTGGGTCCCGTCCACCTTTAAGTCCCTTTTTTGGGCCATGGTATTGGATCCTTTAAGTTATCTATTTTATTTTTGCATCTTCTCTCTTTCTTTCTTTGTTGGACTTACTCACTTGAGCCTCCTATTGTGCCCAGACTGTTTTCCACACTAGTCAAAGGTAGGTTTTCCTTAATCCAAACAAATTTAAGTTATGTTTATCTTTATTATATTATTTCATTATTTTAGTTACAATTATATACATAGATAATATTTATTTAAAAATATAATTCACTTCTATTGCCAACAACAAACATTATAGTTTTTAATATGAATTGCTCATTTTTTCTTTCAAATATATGTCTCATACAAACATAGTCATATGATGATAGAAATAGTATTCAATTGTAAATCACTAGATAGTTTCTATAGAATGAAAATAACATTTTGTACTTAGGAAGAATTTGATAAAGTATATGTCACCATTCAACATACGATGATTCATCCCTAGCCATGGATTAATATTTTGTCTTTCTTTATTTTATTTTGTTAGTAGATAGTCTTTCTTTAAAATGCCTTCTTTCCATGCTTTTCAAAACATGTACTTGTTCAATTCTAATATTTGATGTTGGGTTACTATTTGCCTTGATCATGTTTCCTATTTCAGTATCAATGGTATTAATAATCACACTAACTCTCCCATTATATTTTGTTTGACCAATCTCCCTCATGTCATTTTTTGAAGATTATAAAAATGTGGTTAATTAAATAGAAAATTAAATTAATAATAATAAAAAATTTCAAAATATTACTTAGAATAATAATATAGCTTATCAGTTGATCAATTTTTTTGGCCAAATAGTATCTTTTGATGTTCCTTATCATTCTTGGTTTTCCTCTTCTTTCCAAAACACGTGCTTCAAGATGGGCCTTTTCACCAATTTTATTTATGGGCTTTGTTCTTGGAAGATAATTAGTATTTTTTTTGGGTGTAGTCAATGCTTTATTACCTTGTTTTCCCATGTGTTAAATACTTGTTTCATTTATTTAACTTAAATACAAAGGAAACATGATACCAACTCCATAACCCTATTTATATTAATTTTTTCTAAGATATTCTCATATTGGACCCTAAGTTGGGTTTCACTGTTTGAAGCCACAAATTTTCTATGCATCACAATTTAAGACATACCTTCTGATTTGATGACCAAGTTCAATAATTTTGCTCTCTTCTCATTAATTAGATGCATTTTATTATGATTCAACATGTTTCTATATTACAGAGGAGTGCCTCTTCCTCCACCAAATGTAATATTTAAAATTTTCATCTTCCTATGTTTATGCTTTATAACCTCATTTTTTAGCCAACCCAATGTAAATGATGAACTAACTTATTCATCTATAAGGTATGGGCTCTTTGAACATGCATGTAAGGGACCATCACCTCTCCTAAACATGAAGAACATAACCGAAGCCACTCACTAGAAATGTTTTCTATAATGCAAAAGTATATTCAATTCAACCACATGCAATGTACATGATATAATTAAAAACAAAAACCATATTGTGAGTTTCTCATTATACAAAAGTTGAATACCATTCACATAACCTTCCTCATATTTAATTGTATCATACCCTCTAGATGGTTGTAAGTGTAACATGTTGAAATCTCTATAACACTGTCACAGTCTCATAATCTTCTGTTCATCTAGAAGGCCTTCAATTACCTAAGTTAAAAAAACACATGATATGAGTGCTCAAATGAAGTCATTAATACATTAAAAAACAATCCTAACAAAATTATTATAATTTTAAAAACCTTTGAAATGATTTCTTGCCGAATGAGAAACTTGTCAATTTCAAACCATTTGATTTTTAGTAGTTAAGATCCTTGTAGTCTTGGCATTTATAATGGTTTGGTTGTCCCAACCTACACGCAACCCCCATTTTTCTTAATTTATCCCAAATCATAATAAATCTATCTTTCTTGTGCTTATTTGATGGATGTTTCTTGTCGTAATCTTGTGCTAATTTTTGAAATTTGAAAATCATCTTCACAATAGTTTGAACTCTAGCATGGCAAGAAAAGTAAACAAGGTTGTCCATTATCCCAAGTGTAATATATAATATTTTCCTACAAACTATTCCAAGCCTACATGTTAGATAATTTTTTAATTTAAAATTAAAAATACTGCTACATGTAATGTACCTTTTCATCATTGATTTTATAGATGACATAGTTATTCATAATTATAAATTACTTGCCAACTAATTATTGAAGCTGTGTGCGTTCACACTAGGCTAAATTTTGGGTTTTACCTAACTAGACTAATTTTATCCTTGTTCACATCAAAACTAAAGGTTAAGCTTGAATTAGGATTGATTTTATATTGTTGGAGTCAAAACCAATTGTGCACATACAAATTTTTGAGTGCACATATTTATAATATTTTCCTAATTTATAGGTTGTTCACAACAATGATGAAATAGTTATCAAAACTATTCAACCAAGATCTCTCCAATGACTCATTACTAAAGTCATTGATGCTTCAATATATACTCAACAGAAACCAATTTTAAACATGTTATTCCCAAAATCTATCACTTATTTTTATAGACAACATGTCGATCATTATAGTCTTACAGGCCAAAATGATGTCTTCCTTTCTCAAAAAATGTTCTAAGTAGTCAAGTTTTTTAGTCGCATAAGCCTTTTTCAGCTAAACAAATCGCAGGTTCAATAGGCAGGCTTTTGCAAAGAGAAGTTCAATAAACACTTAAGGCATTTCATGAAAAAATTGTAAGGAACAAACCATTGAACCATTGAAGAAATTTGGTATGAAATTCCTCTCAAAATTGGTTCATTGCCTCACAAGCAAAAATCAAGACAGTACAACCCCAAGATATCAGGTATTATTCTATCTGAGATTCAGAAAATGTTAAACGTAAAGATAATTTTTTCAATCCATCATTCCACCTATATTGCGAACATAGTCCCTGTGAGGAAAAAGAAAAGAGAAATTTGCCTCTGTGTTGATTTGAAAAACTTGAATCAATCCTCTCTAAAGGACAACTACCCCCTACCCATCATGGATCAAGTCTTGTAGACAGTGACTAGTTCAGAGATGTTATCAATTTTAGATAGTTTTTCAGGGTACAATCAAGTGGAAGTTGGTGAAGCAGACCAACATAAGACCATGTTCACTACACCTTGGGGCACCTTTGCATATCACAGAATGCCTTTTGGTTTGATCAATGCCGTTCCCAAAATTTATCACTTGTTTTTGTGGACATGTCTATCATTTTGGTCCTGCAGTCCACAATGATATCTTCCTTTCTCAAAAAATGTTCTAAGCAGTCAAGTTTTTCAGTCGTGTAAACCTTTTTCAGCTAAGGAAATCATAGGTTCAATAGGCAAGCTTTCACAAGGAGAAGTTCAAAAAACACTTAAGGCATTTCATGAAAAAATTGTAAAGAATGAACCATTAAACCGTTGAACCATTAAACTCTACTTCAAAGATTTTAAAAGGTTCAAAGTTCAAAGAGTTCAAAGCTTCAATGACAAGATTGAAGAGTTGGAATAAATAGTCAAACCATTGAATCGTTGAACCATTAAACTCTTCTTCAAAGAGTTCAAGTGGTTCAAAAGTTCAAGTGGTTCAAAGGTTCAAAATGGTTCAAAGGTTCAAAAGAGTTCAACGCTTCAACGGGTTCAATGAGTTTGAAGTTCAAAGTTTGAGAAAAAGGTTTGAGCAAAATATTCTAGAAGAAGTTTGAGTGGAAGATTCTAGATGAATGGTTCAAACAATTGGTTGAACAATACATTGAACTCATAAAAAATACTAAGTAAACATGGCTCTTTACAAGAAATATTGAACTGCTCGAATTGATGAACTTTGAATCATTGAACCATTGAACTGACAAACTCTCAAAGGTTCAAAGGTTCAAAAGTTCAAAGTGGTTCAAGTGAACAACGACTAGTGACGTC
This sequence comes from Torreya grandis, assembly GCA_037957365.1. Classification (NCBI taxonomy): domain Eukaryota; kingdom Viridiplantae; phylum Streptophyta; class Pinopsida; order Cupressales; family Taxaceae; genus Torreya; species Torreya grandis. The sequence goes on from JARHVA010001478.1 coordinate 1,193,340, forward strand.
CCTGTGGACATCAAATTCAATTTAATGGAATAACCGTTGATATTCAAAGATGCAGACCCGAGAACAAACTAAGCAACCAACCAAAGAAGGAACTAAAGGAGCTAGCAAAAAGTGAGAAGAGAGCCCAAGATCTTAGATCACCAAGAAGAGATAAAGTGTAACAAGAAAAGAGGGAATGAGACAGAGAATTCAAAAATATCTACAAAAGAGTTATTCTAGTAGGTGAAATAGTTCACCAGGTGGACATGAAAGGACACAAGTATTCAAAGGCATGGCCTATTTTTCTTCATCGAAGTAAAGGTGAATGGACAGTCGTGTAAGTATCATTAAAGAGGAATAGGTGGCCCATACTTTGGAGAAGACATTTAATATAATTAGAACGCCAAAGTCTAGGCTGGTAATCTGCTCCAACATGGCCCCTTCATAGAATTTCTAATGCATTAAATGCATTGAATACATCATGGGCCATTTTTGTGAAACAAGTGCCAAAATCTTTCTTTGATTGCTATATTTTTTAATCTCTTAGTTTGTATGAAGCAGATCTCTCTATTATCAAAATCAAAACTCTACCCAAATTGAAAGGCATTCTTGAGACTTTGAGTTCAGATTGTTAATCATATTTTATCAAATGAATGAGAAATCAAGTGACCTTTTAGACTTTGTGTTGAAATAGCTTGTGTCATCTAAGAAATTTTTATTATGTATTTTTCCTAAATATAGTCTTGTCCATTTAATCAAATAAGCAGAACTAGTGGACATAATTTGGAAGATGTCCTGAAGTTGACTGTGGGAGACTTTGTGCTGCCATAATTGTCTTTAGTCTGTGTGTTTTATGTTTCAGTGTAAAGTATATTGGAGAGACTTTGAGCTCCCCTTATCCTTTATAATCTTTTACTCTATTGTAGTTTCAACTGGAGAATTTGGGCTGCACTTAATCCTACTGTGTTACTTTGTCCTAAATTAGTAGGGGAAACAATGAAAGACTTTGTGCTTTCGTGGGTTTCCTGTGGTTACAGTTACTACCCAGGAAGTTTTCTTATTGTTCACTGAACATCATTTTTGAAAGAAGAGAAATGTCTTCAATAGTTACATAAGAATTTTCCTTTACTTTGTGAACATCATCTCTTAAAAAATAGAGATGGATGGTGTGATTTCACTCTTGAGTGTATTTTCAGTTTGTATTAGTATATAGTAGTTTATAGGGAACCTCCCCTTGATGAGAGGAGAGATTTATCTCATTATGCTATGGTAGACCTACACATTCTACCATATAAATCTCCTTATGCTGAGGTTGATATACCCATTTTGCCATCAGTTAGCTGGTGACAAAATATTTACCCAATAGTTTTTAGTGACTCTGTTGGGGAAGAACACATAGTTTGAAGCCTCAAGCTTCTAATTGAAGTAGTATCAGTTCTTTTCCATTTCCATTTTACACTCTGGTAGATCCACGGTATACATGAAGCTAGATAGCTCAAGGTATAATTGACTCTATATTTGAGTTTGTGCAACAAAATAATTTTGATCTTTCCCCTTCACAAACTCACCTTCAGTAAACTAAGAGTTTTCCTCCTACCAACATCAGGTCTCCAATACTAGGCAAATCTTCTCTTTCCTCTACTAGTAGAGCCTTGTCTATACATACCCCACCAAGATTTGTTATCCCTCCTTTCCATTGTCATATCATGGCAGCCCAAGGCCCCTGGGGTAACACCTTTGGTCCCCTAAATCTAACTCCACCCTTACATGAACTACCTTGCAGTTTAAGGAAGAATTTTCTCAAATTCTATGGTGATGGAAAAGTTCATCATGACGAACATATTGTAGCCTTCTGCATAGCCTATGGTGTGATAGGCATGGAATAAGAAGACATAGTAGTAAGACTATTTGTAAAAATGTTACAAAGCTTTATTGTAGACTAGTTCTATTATTTATAAGCTCAGAGTATAACTGATTGGAACACTCTCAAGGCCATGTTTGAAGCTAGATTCAAACTTGTAGAAGATGCACATGCCTTGTTAGCTTAGCTTACACAAATTAATAAGGAGCCTCATGAACCTATGTGAGACTTCATTGCTAAATTTGACAAGCTAAGGAATAGGATTCCTACAATTGCTCAGCCAACACCTAAAAATCTTAAATGCTTCTTCATAAATTCTCAACTTCCTGAAGTGAGTTTCCTGTTGAGGTGGGCTGGCCACATAGACCTTGTTATAGCTAAGTATTTGGCTACTGAGGTTGAAGATGATCTTATTTTGGCAGAAAAGATAAGAAGAGATCCTAACAAAAATAAATCTTCTTCATCTTCTAAAAAAAATTCTACAGACGCCACTGATCCTATGGTGTAAAAGCTAAAAAATGAATTACTAGCTCTAAAAAAGAAAATGGCACAAGGGATGTCTGTTCATCCTTCTTATTGAGATATACCGAGGATGTTTCCCAACTATTCATATCAAGGCAGTGCTACCATGAATCAAGGGCAACCAAATCATCTTCCTCCCCCACAGGGGAAACTCATCATTGAAGTAGCACCAGCTAACTCAGCAGTTGCATATCTTGAAACTAAATCTGATTTATCTTTCCAACCTGATTTGAACCAAGAAGATGATGCTAATCTCTTCACTGAGGGAGAAGAAGAATTAGCTGGTGACTCCAACATCAATTTTTTGAATTATTAGGGTGAAGTTAGAAGCAAGGGAGGAGTGTTTAATGGATCATACATTGTATTTATTAGGTCCCAAAATCAATTAGCTCAACAAATTGATAAGGAAAAAATAGGGGAAATATCTCAACCATCAATTTCAATTGCTAAAAAGAGGACTTCTTTGCCTTTCTAATCAAAGGACCCGGTGATCACAAAAAAAGTAAGTATCTCAAATATTCATGTTCCTTCTACTTCAAATTCTCAATCTAGTACCACACCCCCTAAAAACCAAAATGATGGACTTCCTTCCTCTGTTCCTAGTCCAATTCAGTCATTTGATATAATTGACCATACTAGGAAGACCAAAATTTAAATGACTAAGTTTGAATATTTATAAGCCAACCCTGAGCAGTTGGATAGGTTGGTTGAATATGTGAAGAATAAATCCATCCTGGTAGGATGATATGTTCCAAAGGTGACTCTCACATCCACCCCAAATAACCTTGTCATTAATCCTCTTGTTTCCCCTAGAAAAATAGAACCTTTCTATGTTTTCCTATTGATAAATGGACACAAGCTGAGCAACTGCATAATTGACTCAGGAGATTTAGAGAATGTCATGATTGTCAAGGTACCAGAATCTCTTAGCCTCACTCTGACTAAAACTTTTGGAAAATATTTCTCTATGGAAAACAAATAAATAACTTTGTTGGTTTAAATCAAAGATGCCCAGTTTGCATTTGTAGCCTTCTCAAAAAAAAGGATTAAAATGATAGTCCTGGTGGTTGACATTCCAACTTCCTATGGCATTCTGCTGGGATGAAATTTTTGCAAAGATGTTGGTGAGAATACCTGTGAAGGGTGTCATGTAAAAGTTGCTTTCTGAGGAGTCAAAGTACATTGTCACCAAAACATCAACCCCTAAAGCTCAAATTCTATTTGAATATTCAGGAATGGGTAATTACTTCCTTTCCACAAAGGATTTCTTGTGTCATCAAATGAAAGTCTTGTAGGTGACAATCCAAAAATTTCAGACAGGAAACCAGAAGAATTGGTAGAGCATAGTTCAGGTGAAAAAGGATCTCCCCTCCCAAACGAAGAAAAATATGAGAAAATATCAGTTTCTAATAATATTTAGATTTTGGAATTTGATAGTAGTTGTTATTCTACCAGTTATAGAGCTGGGATTATGTTGATAGCTCATCAAGGAGATATTTTCCCTTATTCTTACAAATTGTAGTTCAACAACACCAACAACACTATCGATTATGGATCTTTATTATTCAGGTTGAAGGCAGCTCAAGATAAAGGTGTTAAACTCTTTCATGCTAAAGGAGACATAGAACTGGTGTTTTGTCAGGTGAAGAACCTATATCAAACCAAGAATGAAAGATTGTGACATTAACACAATCTTGTATGGCACTATTTTGAAAGTTTTGATGCTTTCAATATCTCTACTGTGCCTAGAGAGTTCAATGATTGAGCATATTCATTGGCTATTTTTGTGACCCTCATGGTTCCTCGCCCTAATTTTAAAGGGAATAGGTACACTATCAAATTGGTCTCTAAAGGACAACTACCCCCTGCCCATCATGGATCAAGTCCTAAAGACAGTGATTGGTTCAGAGATGTTATCAATTTTAGATGGTTTTTCAGCGTACAATCAAGTAGAAGTTGGTGAAGCAGACCAACATAAGACCACTTTCACTACACCTTAGGGCATCATTGAATATCACATAATGCCTTTTGGTTTGATCAATGCTGGTGTTACCTTCTAGAGAGCAATGGATCTTGCCTTTAGAGATGAAATGGAGAAGTTCATTGTGGTATATCTTTATGAATTGACCATCTTTTCCAAGCATCGTCTCGATCATGTGCATCATTTATAACAAGTGTTAGAATGATGTCAATAGAATGGAATTTCTCTAAATCCCAAGAAGTCAATGTTTGGGGTTACAAAAGGAAAACTTTTCAAGCACATTGTTTCCCAATAAGGTATAAAAAGTGACTCAGAAACAGTCAAATCCATCCAAGAGCTTACTCTTCCTACTAGTAAGACTGTAGTTCATTCTTTCTTTGGAAAGGTAAATTTTTTACAAAGGTTCATTCCAGAGTCTGCAGAAAAGACTTGCCACATTGTCAATATGATGAATAAAAAAGCTACTTTCCACTAGACTGAAGAAGGCAAGTCAACATTTAAAGATATCAAGAAAGCTATCACCCATGCCCCTTTCCTGGTTTGCCCAGATTATATCAAAGACTTCATAGTGTACAACTATGCTTCTGAACACATGCTTTCAGCCATTCTAATTTAGTAGAATAAAGAAGGTGTGGAATATCCCATTTCATTCATGAGTTGTCCTCTCAAAGCTCATGAATTAAAATATTTAAACATGGAGAAGCATGCTTATGTTGTGGGTAAGGTGGTGAAACACTTCCATTTTTACATTTTAAACTCACACAATATTGCTCTGGTACCTGATACCACAATAAAGTCCATTTTAACTCAACAAGAGTTTGGTACTAGCAGGGGCAATTGGATTATTAAAATATAGGAGTTTGATATTGTTATCAAACCTATGAAGCTTGTGAAAATAAGAGGCCTCTACCACTTAATTATTGATAACATACCAGAGGAAATAAGGTATGAAGAAACAAAGGTTGAATGCATGCCTACAATTTTCTTTGTCACTACTACAAATGAGTGGTATTACAATATCACTCATTTTTTTACCTATGGTGAGTGTCCTACCCACTTGTCTCATAAAGAAAAGAGAACTATTAAATTGAAAGCTACCAACTATGTCCTATGGGACAATGGTTTGTTGATGAAAACTATCCTTACATAGCTCTGTAACCATCAACAAACTATACAGACCTATCTAGATCATTCATTCTTTATAGCCCTGTTTTCCCTATTTATTGGCCATAAATTTTTATAGGTTAGATCAATAATGAAATTAAACCCATTTATGGATACCCATTAAGCTCTTCTATAACATACTGAAAAATATCTTAAGGTTACTTTGTACGGAATTGTACTTTCTTCTTTAGACCCTGTTCCAATTAGCCCTCCTGTTGTGCAAAACGTCTTGTCCAGAGTGATGTACAAATTTTATAATCAAACCAAGCACCATTCCAGATACCTATTATCTTCTTATAGGTGAATCAATCATTTTTTATGGCACTTCTTTGGAGAAATCCACTTTTCCTCTATTGGCCTACACTCTTCCCTTCACATGCACCTAGGTCTCGCTTGACAATTGACTTTTTCCATACTTATCCATACTTTGGCACCTTGAAACCACTTCCAAAAGTTTTATAACATCATTAAGGGTCAAATTACAAAGTTTCAAGAGTTTTCAAGCTTTAAAACTCATTTTGAGGGTTTGAACCTAATTCAGGATTTTCCCATGACAGTCACAGGCCGAGAGCTTATTATTTTTTTTGGGAGTGTTTTAGCTTGTTTAAAAGGTTCAAATAAGTTTTCTATGGTCTGTATTAGTTCTCTACACCTTATCCAATCATCCTCCAGGTTATATCAATTTTCTAAGCTTGCCAATACTCAACAACTCAGTGTCTTTTGACTGTATTTTTATAACAGTCCACAGGGTTCTTAGTTTCTTTTCAAATACAATGGTCAACAGGGTTACAAGATGATATACAAACATGTCAACATATAAAATACCTCTCCATTCATATGCTCTATCAAATATGACTTGATCAACCATTTACTATGCAAAACATGCAACTTTCTTGTCTTTTCCTATACATTGTCACCTACAGGCCTGAATTCCAACTGTGGAGTTTTAAGATATCAAAAGAGATTTTTAAAGCCTGTTTCTCCTTCCTTTAGGTTTATAATTGAATTTATACTTCTCTTCATATCATTATGAAGTTCATGCAAACATTTATACATTGATTTTATCTTAGACAGTGGGCTGTAGTTTTTGGATGCCTGAATACCCTGTTTAGGCTTTTTATACATTCAAAGTACTTAAGATCTCTTGGTCACATCATATTGGTTTTTAACTTGTTCCCAACACATAAAATAACCAGTCTACATGTAGCTTTCACAATGTTCTTTGAATAATCATCATACACACTCACATACACATATATATATATATAGGCCTGTCACCAAAATTCACAAAGAAACCATATATTAAACAAATACATCCATTCTTCTTAGATCAAATAGAAGACTTACAGCTCAATATAAGATTTAGTTCCAGTGTCCCATGGCTTTAAAAGCCTTGCTTTCTCCTTCACACATTCTTTGCTCCTTCTCTTCCCTTTAACATCTCTTGAGTGAGGTCCTCCCTCACTAATTCTTCTCTCTTTTCTTCATTCCATTCTCTTTCCTTGAATGAGAGAAATTTTAATTTCTATCCTTCTTCCCTTCTACGCCCCTCTCATCCTCTCTTCTCTTCTTTTCTCCTCTCCTTAATGAATTCTTCTTTGTTTTCTTTCTTTTCGAGTATCTCTCTTCCAACTTCTACGCCCAAATTGGGCTTAAGGCAAACAAAAGACTGTTTTTAAGTTTTAAAAATTTACTAAGGTTGAAAATAGTTTCAACCATTTTCCCCCTATTTCCTCAACAACCTAACCATCATTTTTCCACCTTTTCACTTTTCACTTTTGATAATTACATTTTTCTTTCAAGATAAAATTTTGAAATTTAAACAAGAATTTGGAGGGAAAACCAGAATTTGAAATATCATTTGAATTTGCATGTTCAACTATTCCTCCATGGTGCTATTGTAGATGCTCCTGCATCATACTCTCCATCTAGAAAAGATTTGAACCTTAGTTCAAATTTCATGCTTCCTCCTCACTTTAGTCTTCACTTGTATACCTGGATCCCATGGTCTTGTTGTCAATGCCAATGTTTGTTTTTGTTTTTGGTGGTCTTTGTCTTTCATCTTGCTTTTCTTCCTTTTATGGTATGTTATTCTTCTCATCTCTTTCTCAACTGCCATCTCCCACGTCCATGCTTCTTCATCTTCATATATGTCTTCTAGTTCTTCTTGGTTCATGAGCTTCTTCAATGACTCATGTATGTCATTCACTTCAACAACTGTCATACCTGCATACAAAACATTCAAAGCCACCTTAGTAGAAAACATTTGAGGCCATGAAGCCTCTTGGCTGCCTTCACATTCTTGCTCCTTGATCAAAACTATTTTGACCTCATTGCTTTGCTCTTTTCTTGCTTCATTCTTACCAATGCTATCTTCACCATGGCTTGTACCTTCCTTCATCTCTCTTGAATTACCAAACAGCTCCTCTAACATCTTCAACTCTTCCTTTAGTAAGATCTCATCTATCTCACTATTTTCTTCATCAAACTTGGGCTTATCAACCTGAAGGATTGCTTGTCCTTTAACTCTTATCTCTTCTTTTCTTAGCTTGTCTTCACATAAACCAACTTCTTCATTAACATCAATATACTCATCAAATACAATTGAAGCACCCTTACCTTGTGTCTCCTTGCCCTTTTCAATCTCTGCTTGAAGCCATCTTGTTTGCTTTGCTGCATACTCTTTCCTTTCCCCATCATCCATCCATTTTGAACTCTCTCCTTGCTGTACATTAGTTTTCATAGACATTTTCCATTCCTCATTTCTCATGAAAGGATCATTAAATAATTCAAACACATCATCATAAACCAATTGTTTACCTTTTACCTCTTTGGTATACCTCTCAAGCGTCCTGTCTTCATGGAATGCTTCTTCCATACCATCTCTCCTTCATTCTCCTGGCTGCTGGAATCACCTTCAATCCTCTTCCATTGACTTCTTAGTGTTGCTGTCTCAACACTCACATCTTCTTCACTCTTTGCCTTCTTAGGCACCCACATCTGATTCTTCTTCTTATCATTTCTCTTCTCAAGCCATGTAGGCATCTTGCATCCTTGCTCTTGAACCAGCACCTCCTCTTGCTTGGGAGTTTGCTTCATCTACCATTTAGGCATCACATATCCATGGTTAATTGGAAACTTCACCTTTCTCTTTGCTTCTCTAACATGCATATCAATAATTTCATGCTTATAAGACAAATCAGTTTTTGAACTCACCTTTACCTCCTTAATGGGCTGCTCCATTAATTCTTTGACTTGCATAACTTCTTGATTATTTGTGCTTTCTTCTTTATTTATGCTTAGATGCTCTCTTTCTTATTCTTGGCCTTCAATGGCATCATGGAATTCAGCTTCATCTTCTACCTCTTCTCTTACTTGTATGGGTTCTTCAACACCTTTCTTATGCATTACCCAATGCATCTCTTCTTCTTTATCAACAACAGCAAACTCTCTTCTCTTTCTTGTACATTCACTTGTGCATTTGGTGTCTTCTTTTGCACCAATCTCTTCACTTTTCAAGGCCCTTCTCTTGACCTTCATAAGGCTGCTCATACCTGCAATTACCCACTCAAAGACAATATTAGAAATAAAAACAAGAGACCACAGTGTCTCCATGAGTGTCCTCTTAATGGATATTCTCATCTTTCCAAATGCTCTTCCTAGCACTTCATCTTTTCTTTCTTCTCTCTTGTTCTCCTCAATGAGAACCTTATTCACAACCTCTTCTTCTTTTTGTTGCTAACTTGGCAACCTTCTTATCTTCTTCAAGCCTCTATGGGCTTCTCTCTTCGTGGCAATCTTCTTTTGCCTTCTTCTCCTTTTCACTAGGAGATCTATTAGCCACTTCATCCTTTTTCTCATTGGCCACACCCATGCTTGCTTATCCATCTGTATCCAAGACTCATATTCGTCTTTAATCTTAGCTAACTCTCTTCAAATTAGCAATTTTTTAATCAATTACAAAACTGTCCATACCTTTGATGCTTGCTTTCTTCTTGGTGCCCTCATATACCTTGCTGCTCTGTAGTGCCTTCAATAATGCTTCCATCTCTAAGATCCTCACCCAAGTCTTTTCCACCTTGGTCTCTTGATCCCTTGTCTCACCCAAGCCTTTTCTCCTTGACTGGTCTTTTGACAATCTCCTTGATCTCACCCAGGCCTTTTGCATCCTAGTCTTTTGATCCTTTTCTCAATCCTGCAACAACTCTTATACAACACTTCATCAAATACAAATCATAAATCCAAGCTTACCTTGCTTTGGATCTTCTTCTTGAGCATCCACTATGCTCTCCTTCTAGAGCTTCTCCAAGCTTCAAACTCCATCCTTTACCTCACCTAAGTCTATTTCACCTTAGTCTTTTGGCAAACTATCCAAGTTTCTTCTTGGATCTTCACTAAGCCTTCCTTGGCTTCTTCTTATTTTAAGCCTCAATGGCTTGGCTGCCTTGAACCTGCAACTCCTTCACTTGATTGCTTCTCAACACAATAACTCAAATCAAATAGCAAAAGTATTCATACCTTTTCTCCCCAGGGTCTTCTAGTGCTTATTTTGCTGATCCTCTTGCCAAATCCTATAGCAACTCATTATAAATCATAACCAACAACAAGTTACCAATTCCCAAGAGCTTCAAGCTTTGATACCAAATGATGACAACTGTCCTTACATAGCTCTGTAACCATCAACAAACTATACAGACCTATCTAGATCATTCATTCCTTGTAGCCCTATTTTCCCTATTTATTGGCCATAAATTTTTATAGGTTAGCTCAATCATGAAAGTAAAATCATTTCTGGATACCCATTAAGCTATTCTATAACATACTAAAAAATCTCCTAAGGTTACTTTGTACGGAATTATATTTTCTTCTTTAGACCCTGTTCTAATTAGCCCTCCTTTTGTGCAAAACGTCTTGTCCAGAGTGATGTACAGACTTTATAATCAAACCAAGCACCATTACAAATATCCATTATCTTATTACAGGTGAATCAATCATTTTTTAGGGCACTTCTTTGGAGAAATCCACTTTTCCTCTATTGGCCTACACTCTTCCCTTCACATGTACCTAGGTCTCGCTTGACAGTTGACTTTTTCCATACTTCTCCATACTTTGGTACCTTTAAACCACTTCCAACAGTTTTCCAACATCATCAAGGGTCAAATGACAAATTTTCAAGAGTTTTCAAACTTTAAAACTCATTTTGAGGGTTTGAACCTAATTTAGGATTTTCCCATGACAGTCACAGGCTGAGAGCTTATTATTTTTGCGGGAGTGTTTTAGCTTGTTTCAAATATTCAAATAAGTTGTCTATGGTCTGTATTAGTGCCCTACACCTTCTCCAATCATCTTCTAGGTTATATCAATTTTCTAAGCTTGCCAATACTCAACAACTCAGTGTCTTTTTACTGTATTTTTATAACAGTCCACAAGGTTCTTAGTTTCTTTTTAAATACAATGGTCAACAGGGTTCCAAGATGATATACAAACATGTAAACATCTAAAATACCTCTCCATTCATATGCTCTATCAAACATGACTTGATCAACCATTTACTATGCAAAACATGCAACTTTCTTGTCTTTTCCTATACACTGTCACCTACATGCCTGAATTCCAACTGTGGAGTTTTAAGATATCAAAAGAGATAATTTAAACAAGAATTTGGATGGAAAACCAAAATTTTAAATATCATTTGAATTTTCATGTTCAACTAGTCCTCTATGGTGCTATTGTAGATGCTCCTGCATCATTTGTACAAGAGGAGCCTTGATGGGGTATTCCTTCATTGTGTGGACAAAGTGCAACAGTCTAAACTTTTAGAGTCTTTCCACAATCTAGCCTGTGGTGGACATTTTTCTACACCTGTGACTACTCATAAGATTATATAAGCCAGGTATTATTGGCCTACTCTATTTCAAGATACATACACCCGGGTGTGTAGATGTGAGTTATGTCAACAGTTCATTGGGAGACCCAAGTTGACCGCATTGTCTCTCAAGCCGGTGGTGATCAAAGAGACATTTCAATAATGGGGTATTGATTTCATTGGCACTGTAAACCCATCCTCAAGTGCTAGACATGACTATGTTCTGACAACCATAGACTACTTTACCAAGTGGGTGGAAGCCATTCTAGCCAAGCATGCTACTTCAGAGGTGGTATGTAATTTTCTTAAGGAAAATATTATTTCCTAATTTGGAGTCTCAACCAAGATTATAACAGATAATGCAGTATATTTCTCTTCTCATGAGATTACTCAGTTTTGCTACTATTATGGGATTATCCTCTCCCACTCATCTGACTATTATACACAAGGAAATGGTCAAGCAGAATCAAGCAACAAGAATTTGGTGACCATTATCAGGAAGCTGATAGATGACAATCAGAGAACCTACCATAAATTATTGTTTGATGCTTTATGGGTAGACAGGATTACACCTAAGAGGGAAACATGCATGTCACCATTTCAACTTCTATATGGTTTGAATGCAGAGATACCAATCACCCTGGAGCTACCAACCCTGAAGTTGGTAAAGGTAGTCGAAGATCAAATATTTGAAAATTATATCTACAAGAGGATCATGTGCTTGACTGAACTAAATGAATAGTGAACTATGGTGGTGGATCATTTACTACACATTAGAGTTGGGTAAAGAAGCTCTTTGACCAGAAAGCAAGGATTCATGATTTTTAGATTGGAGATCAAGTTTTGTTGTGGGACAAGAGGAGAGAACCAAAATTAATGCATGGAAAATTTGATTCCTTATGGAGAGGCCCATTTACCATTCATCAACTCAATGGTGAAGATAGCTTCTTGCTAAAGTATCAAAATGGCATGCCATTTTCACTGCCTCACAGTGGGCAGCATCTGAAGCACTTCAATTTTTGAAGTATCAGATAAGATCAATTATATATATGTATAGTCTTTAGTTTTGTTTTGTGTTGTTCATTTGATTTTTTGCATCTTTCTCTTTTTGGATGGCATGACTCCATAGCCCAATGGCATAGATGAAAGCACTTAGAGTCTAGATTCTACTCCCTTCTATTGTTTTTATAATTGATGAAAGTTCCCCAACTGGAGCCAGCTATTATTTTCAAAATCTATCACTTGTTTTTGTGGATAACATGTCTATCATTCTAGTCTTGTAGGCTAAAATGATCTCTTCCTTTCTCAAAAAATGTTCTAAGCAATCAAGTTTTTCGGTTGCACAAGCCTTTTTTAGCTAAGGAAATCACAAGTTCAACAGATAGGCTTTTGCAAGGAGAAGTTCAAAAAACACTTAAGGCATTTCATGAAAAAATTGTAAGGAATGAACCATTGAACTGTTGAACCATTAAACTCTGCTTCAAAGATTTTAAAAGGTTCAAAGTTTAAAGAGTTCAAATCTTCAATGGAAGGCTTTGAAGAGTTGGAATAGACCATTGAACCATTGAACCATTGAACTCTACTTCAAAGATTTCAAGTGGTTTAAAATTTTAAGTGGTTTAAAGGTTCAAAGTGGTTCAAAGGTTCAAAAGAGTTCAATTCTTCAGCGGGTTCAATGAGTTCAAAGTTTAAAGTTCGAGAAAAAGGTTTGAACAAAATATTCTAGAAGAAGTTCAAGTGGAAAATTCTAGACGAATGGTTCAACAATACATTGAACTCATTAAAAAGACTAAGTAAACACGACTCTTTGCAAGAAATGTTAAACCACCTGAACTGATGAAATTTGAATCATTGAACCATTTTGAACCATTGAACCAATGAACTCTCAAAGGTTCAAAGTGGTTCAAGCGACCAGTGACCAGTGACGTCTTGTGGACATCAATTTCAGTTTAATGGATTAATCATTGATTTTCAAAGATGCAGACCCGAGAACAAACTAAGTAACCAGCCAAAGAAGGAGCCAAAGGAGCTAGCAGAAAGTGAGAAGAGAGCCCAAGAACTCAAATCACCAAGAAGAGATAAAGTGTAACAAGAAAAGAGGGAACAAGACAGAGAATTCATAAATATCTATAGAAGAGTTATTCTAGTAGGTGAAATAGTCCACCAGATGGACATCAGAGGATGCAAGCATTCAAAGGCACGGCCTATTTTTCTTCATCAAAGTAAAGGTGAATGGACATTTGTGTAAGTATCATTAAAGAGGACCAGGTGGCCCATACTTTGGAGAAGACATTTGATATAATTAGAATGCCAAAGTCAAGGCTGGTAATCTGCTCCAGCATGGCCCCTTCATAGAATTTCTAATGCATTCAATGCATTGAATACATCATGGGCCATTTTCATGAAAATAAGTGCCAAAATCTTTATTTGGTTGCTATATATTGTAATCTCTCAGTTTGTATGAAAGAGATCTCTCTATTATCAAAAGTAAAACTCTACCCAAATTGAAAGGTATTCTTGAGACTTTGAGCTCAGATTGTTAATCATATTTTATTAAATGAATGAGAAAGCAAGTGACCTTTTAGACTTTGTGTTGAAATAGCTTGTGTCATCTAAGAAATTGTTCTTATATTTTTTTCCTAAATATAGTCTTGTCCATTTAATCAAATAAGTAGAACTAGTAGAAATAATTTGGAAGATGCCTTGAAGTTGACTGTGGGAGACTTTGTGCTGCCATAATTGTCTTTAGTCTATGTGTTTTGTGTTTCAGTGTAAAGGATATTGGAGAGACTTTGAGCTCCCATTATCCTTCATAATCTTTTACTCTATTGTAGTTTCAAGTGGAGACTTTGTACTGCACTTAATCCTACTATGTTACTTTGTCCTAAATCAGTAGGGAAAATAATGAAAGACTATGCTTTTGTGGGTTTCTTGTGGTTACAGTTACTACCTAGGAAGTTTTTCTATTGTTTATTGCAAATCATTTCTAAAAGAAGAGAAATGCCTTCAGTAGTTACACAAGAATTTTATTTTACTTTTTGAACATCATCTCTGAAAAAAGAGAGTTGGATGGTGTGATTTCACCCCTAAGTGTATTTTCAGTTCATATTAGTATATAGTAGTTTATAAGGAACCTCCCCTGGCTTTTAGGGAACCTCCCCTTGATGAGAGGAGAGATTTATCTATTTATGCTTTGGTAGACCTGCACATTTTGATGTATAAATCTCCTTATGTTGAGGTTGATATACCCATTTTTTCGTCAGTTAGCTGGTGACAAAATATTCACCCAACAAAACAAAATCAATTGTTATATAGAAAAATATATGTGCAAAATATTATGAATCATAGAAAGCATGTATATTTTTTAAATTTGGGTTAAAGAGGATTCTTTTTAACTATGGTCCCCAGACCCTAGGAGAAGTAAAAACACAAAAATATAAATAATCTAACCAAGACCAACCAAGAAATAGGACCATCCAAGTCCGAAAATAACTAAGAAACAACCATAAAGTAACCAAAGATCTAGTTTAAATCTAAGCTACCAGAAACATCCTCCCAACAAGATTTCATATTTTTTAGGTTCATATCAATCTACAACAACAATTTTTCATGGTCTATGTCATACTGAGATCCACTACTCTGTCCCTTCTTGCCCTTCCCTTTGCTAGTCACATTGGGATCAAAAAACTCACTGAAGTGAGTTCGTAGGTTTTGAACATTTTGTATTCCCTTATACATTATTGCTTTGCTAAAATTTACTATAAAACTAATTTTATTGTGAAGATTCTCATTTACTTACTCTAACAACCCCATCTTGAAAGTTAAACTCTAAATTTGATTGTCTTCCTCCCTAGCTAATAAGATTTGAGTCATGTTTATATTTTCTTATTGTAGAACATTAACCTTGCCCTTTAGCTCTATGATCTCACACATAAACTACTATAAGATAGATTTTTGGACATTGAGCTCTTACATAATTTTGTCTAAGCTCTCCTTGACTTTGAGTGAGCTAACCAAATTGTTATACACCACATTTTGATCCTTATGATTCTGATAAGTCTCCCTTTTATTTGGAGGAGCATACATAGAATCCTCGATCACTTTCTATACTACAATTGGATTTTGATTAGGTTTGTTTTCCTAATCTACTTCCTTTTGATTCTCCCTAGGATCCTCACCATCCTCATCAATAGAAATACAAGTCTCCACTCCCCTATTGTTTTACAAATCCTAAAGACCCCAGTTCCCCTATTTCCCCTGGCTCCCTTGGGTAGGCCACGTAGGCTTTGATGTATTTCAAAGTCTTTTATTTATATTATCTTATTGTTTTATGTTCTTTACATCATCCTTCACACTAACATTTTCTTCAGGTTTCTTAGTATTCCTAGAAATCTTGCTCAAACTCCCAAGATATTTTATCCACACCTTTTTAATTTTTCTTATATCAATAAGCCCCTCCTTTGGATTTTCCTTCTGGGTTTATGGTATGTCTGGCATGATTTGATTCATGCCTTTGAAATATTTAAAAATTAGGTAGATCACTCCTTTGTGTCTAGGAGTAGAGTAATTTCCATGTTTAAACTTCAAGATTGACAACTTCATAGATTTCAAGATAAGAAAAGGAAGATTAAAAGGCACACCATGCCTAATGTAATTTAACATTCTAAACAGGGACCATCTAACTACATTTTACCTACCTTCCATGGTGACGTACTACATTAAATATAAGTCTACCTCTACAAATGGCCTGGGTAAGTATTCTCTATCAAAACCATTGTGTAGCTAATCTAGTTGCTCTCCTTCCTCCAGAAATGCCTCTTTGTCTAATTTAAAATCCCTCAGTTTATAATAGCTTTTCATTTCCTCAATTTCCAGTTTAGTCACATGATAAATGAGTTCCTTATTAATGTCAAGATTAAATCCATTGACTTTCACTATTCTATCTTCCCATCCCTTCACAAACAAGATGTAAAAATGCTAGTCAAAACCTTCAATCTTCTCCACAAAACTTGAAAAGCCACCAACTTGTAGAGCTACCTAGCCTCTTTCATTTTTCCTGACTTCTAAATATAATTTTGGTTTAATTATATTCAACAATCCCATCTTATTTATCTCATAGACACTCCATCTATCTCTACTGTCAAAATTCATCCAAATGAACTAGGAAGAACTACAACTAGATGTTGTATTTTATCCATCTAAGAGTTGTTTTGGAGCATCTAGAAATCTCTCCTTCGAACCCCTAAGATTTACATCAAATTAAATGAGTCCCTGACTCATCTTAGAACCACCAAAGAATGTATATTACGATGAATATCACTTGCTTAAATAGGCAAGACAAAACAAGATACAAGTTAAATTAGGTAATGTGGGACAAATCCCCACATAGAATAAAACTAGGTAAAGACTAATGACCTAGATAGAACCTAGCAAGAATGAGTAATAAGATACTCTAGTACCCCCCTCAAGTAAAGTTATGATATCATAATAGAGGATGAAGTGTGAAGTCACATGTCCCTATGGACACCAATCCATCATGTTAGAGTACATGGATATCGAGTCACTATAACCACCAAGTGAAAATAAGAATGGTGTTAAATACGAGGATCATTGAATACAAACATTGCACTCTAAAAAACTAGGTAAAATGATGAAATCTAGGAAGCATCACTTGAATACCCTCCAACATGATGGTGAAAAGTGAGTATAAAGACTAATGGGGTTGCCACACTGGTGTCACTAGTAGAATCACCAAGAAGGCCATGAAGTCAAGTAACAAATCCTTATATGCATTCTAGCAAACAAAGTACCTAAATAAGATGCCCATGTATAAAGGAAAAATTTAGAAAACACTTAAAAGTGTAAAATACATATAACTCTCATAAAGTGGAGAAAAGAGAGAAAACTCATAGGAAAAACTCCACCAAAAATAGAGAAAAAAGAAGAGAGAGCTAGATAAAGTCCCCCCAAAGATGATGTTGAAGTAGTTTGCACTCCAAATACTAACAAGTCATGAAGGAACTCAATCTGCACGAGTGGTCTGAATCCACTACTCGACCATAAAAACAACTAACACTGAGCTTCATCAGAATAGATTCTATCAAGAAGACTATCAACAGTGATGAAAGTACAAAAGAGTATTGCATGTACAAGGAATGCTCAACACCAAAAAGTAGAATATACATCACATCCCATACTGTTGATTGGGTGGACTGGAGAAAAAAAGGTCAGCATGAGTTTTATGAGTCCATTACTCAAACACTGAACATGTTGACACTATATACACCAAAATAGCTCCATGTCAAGCTATGGGGGACTGTCAATTATCAACAATGGTGTCAAAAATATAGAAAAGTCTCCCAAAGATAATGGCCCATGGTGGTGATAGAAGAGACAAACAACTGATGAAGTGAAAGGGCATTAAAATAGAGCACACAAATGCATGAAGGTGGACAAGGATGAATGAGTAAACCCCACATGACACTTTATAAATCAGTGTGTGTATAATATAACCCATATATAAAAAACACCAAATGGAAATAAAGAAGATACTGGACTTTACCAAAATAGCTCTAAACGAGGAGACTCTAAACCTATCAAATAAGTCATCAAGAGAGATGCTCCAAAAATAAATGAGTGAAGAGGTGTCCCCATAGAAGAAGAGAAGGCATTAAAAAAGGGGCCTCAAGGAGACATGACACAACTACTAGTGTGTCAATGTACTAATGCATATTGTGGGCTGATGGAAGAGTGTGGAAAATAGTGAAAAGAGCCATGCATGTAAAACACACAAAAAAAGATCAACAACTAAAAAACAACTTACAAAGCACATGTAAAAGGACATCGAGTTCAACCAAAAATGCATCTAAGATAGTGTGTGCATGAAGTATAATGTAGGGACCATAACATTAGAAACCCCCTAGTAGTGACAATGCACACTCAAGAATAAGATGTTAGAATCAACCAAAAATATGTCCATGAGTGCAAAAAATGTTGATAATGCGATCCAGAAGAATCAATAAGGAAGTTTGTGTTGCCTATGAGGGGTTCTGACCTCCTATCAAACCAGACCTCAGCCTCTAATATTAGAAAAATTAAAAAAATTTGGTACATGAAAATAAAGAATATTCCCTCAATAAATTCTCACAACATAGCAAATGTGTCATCACTAAAATGTCACCACAAACCGTAAGCACAAGGCAACACAACCAATGTGAAGAGACCCCCTAGAATGTGACACTTTATATTTTAGTGCATTTTATAATGTAAATAGAACCAATGCATGGGAAATGAAAAAATTGAACTTTTGAAAAAGATGGCCCTCAATTTCAAGCTATCAATCAAAAGTTATTTAATAATCAATTTCCCATAAATAAGGCTTATGTAATAAAAATTTGCACTAAAAGTTTAAAAAAACACAATTGCTAAGGTGGACCTAGCCATTCTACCACTCGTTGGAACCAACATGGAACTAGGAATCTCCTCAAGCCAACTAAAGTAAAAAAATAACCCATCATCTTGACCTTTACAATGATTTTCACATCACAATATATTATTTTTAAATAAAAACATTAAAAATTTATCCCTTTCAAAGGAAAGTGCCCTCCTCCTTTATAATGTACAAAATGCCCATGACCACTTGGTTAAAAAAAAGGCTCCTCGCCAACTATTTATCCCCTCATTAGAAAAAGGTACCATTGTGAAAATAAATGTTTGCCATAAAATAATAAATGGCCTCCCACCATTAATAATTCACCTCTCTTTTTCACGTGGTCACTTAGTGAAAATTAAAAAAATACCCACTTTAACCAATATCTCCACTAAAATCAATCTCTTATGGAAGTTGCATGGAGGCCATGAGGCTACTATGGAGCAGTGGTGGAAAAAAATGTAGATAACCATGCAGTGGCAGTGAAGGGAGGGCAAGGGTACAACATAGGAGATCTCAATGGTAAAAGCTTTTGAGCAGGACTGGGTGAAGGAGGTCATGTCTAGGATGGTAGAGGGGATCGTATAACATAGTTGGTTGATCCAACCTGAAAATGGTGTAGGGTTGGATTGAGAAGATGTTTGGCATAGGGGTGAACATAAGTGGTTTGTAAGCATCAAGGTAGTCGTGGAAGATGACAAAAAAACCATGAGCTGTGTAAGTGTAGACATAACACTAAGCTAAGGTGTTCAAGGTGGATGGTTAGTGGGTAGAAATGAATAACAAGCATAATAGGATTTGTGCATAGAGTTGTCACAAATGAGGTGAAACATCATAAAGTAAAAAATGGACATAATTCACAAAACTCTCAAGATTTGGAACTTCACCACTAATGACTGCATCAAAAACCTCAAAGACCACATGAACTAACTTTGTGCATGCTTAATTATGAAGGATTCATGCCTGATAGAATTGAACATAGCCTAGATGCTCCCACAATGGCCTTGCTCCTCATTATCCACAAAAATGTGATAGGTACCAATCGAACTACTCCACCCATGTTTGTCAATATATGCAGCTTCAAAATAACTAGACTGCTCAATGTGAAGCTGAGAGCAAATGTTGAGGTTGGGTTTTCAACATGTAGACACCAATATGAAAGTGTGCATGGATTATACTTCAATAAATGTAATGCTAAACAACATATCATAGATCCAATATGGATCTAGCAGGCGATGGGTAAGTGATCCGATTGATCTAATTTCTATTATGACCTGCTCTTTATTATCGAGCACCAGCTGTCTTCTTACAATGAACATGGTCTATCCTTATTCATTGTGTAGTCTAACCTCCATACCCAGCCAATGCCATGACTAATTTCTATGTTTGACTTCCAATTACCACCACAACTGCATGTAAAAAAACATAGATCTTGATGGAAACAATTTGAATGTAGGTAGATCTGAAGTTAAATGATCCATAGAAAGATGAAACATAATCTCTTGGGATAGTAGATATATGAAAAGGATCTATGATCCACATAATATAAAGTTTTTTTGACAACATGAGAAGATAATGATCCTCGGTTCAATGTTGATAGATTGTACCCAATAAGATCATGCCCAATATGGGTACAAAGAATCACCCAATAAACATGTTGCTATGCCAAATACAATTATGATAAATTGTCAATGTCACAAATACAAAATCACAATAATAGATAAATGTAAAATTTCCAATGATTCTATATAAGCACACAACCTCAATGCCAATACAATCAAAAACAAACTCAACCAATAGACAAATAAGCTAAGGTCATCAAAAAAATCATTCCAGAAATGATAAAATAAGGAATAAGAAACTATGGATCGCATAAAAAATGTATATCTAAAATGGAAGGGAACCTACAAGCTAGGTAATGGATATTGGAGGGTGGCTCTGGTAACATGAAAGAGTTATCAAAACTCTTCAGCCAAGATCTCTCCAATGGCTCATTACTACAACCATTGATGCTTCAATATATACTCAGTAGAAACCAATTGAAAACAAAATCAATTGTTATACATAAAAAGATATATGCAAAATATTATGAAGTATACAAAGCAAGTATACTACAATAAAGAGCACTTGCTTAAATATGCAAGGAAAAACAAAATGCAAGCTAAACTAGGCAATGTGGAAGAAATCCCCACATAGGACAAAACTAGGTAAAGACCAATGACCTAGCTAGAACCTAGAAAACATGAGTAATAAGATACTTTAACAAACAAAGTGGTTGGATAGAAACTATTGATGTCTTAAAATTGTGCTCGATCTTAATCAACAACAATGGGAAGTTTCAAGCTGTGGGACAATGCAGTTTGAAAACAACCTCTAGATTTTAAAGAAGCTGGTCTCTTCTTTTGTATTGGGTGTTGGGGAAAAGGGATAGGAGACTAAACAAAAACACAAAATGTAGGAATTGAAACCTAACTATGGCGATGCACCTGAGAGTAATCCTAATCCTAACCTGAGCATAGTGAAACTATTATGTGATTCTATTACATTTAAAGAGCAGACAGGTGCATGATCAATGTAAAAGATTGGAATAACAAAAACAGAGGCTCACAACTGGGGAGTTTTTTGCTGAGATACAGGAATTGTCAACAAAGGCATAGTTTTCAATCTTCTTAATAGAATCTTCCAATCACATTAGAGGTGCAGAAGTCACACACAGTTATGTAGAACTTTAGATTCCAGAAAATGAGACAGAAGCAAATAACATTTCCAATCACAACACTAGAAAATCTATAGCATAGACTACTTTGCAAATGACATAGATAACATCAACAAGGGCATAGTGTTCAATTTTCTTATTGAATCTTTCAGTCATACAAAAGATGCAGAAACACACATAGTCATATAAACCTTTCAACTCAAGGAAATGTAACAAAAGCAAATGATATTATTGGTCAAAAGCTTTGAAAGTCTAAAACTATGAGAATTCCCCCCTCCTTAGATTTTATAATTCTTCTTCTTTTATAGCCCCGAATACGTAAATAAATAATAATAATTTGAGCTTTGGCGCATTCAATGCTTCAAAAATCCATGCTGGAGAAGAACGACTGCCCTTAACTGTGGCATGGCGATTCCTGATTAGTTCTTCTCTTCGCGCTTGAATTTCAAATTTCATCACCTACTGGGCCGCTCAACTTTCCCTCCATTTTCGCTCCATTTTCACTGTAACAGGTAGACGGGCACTCTATTCTATTTGTAATGGGAGAGGACCCTTTGTCAATTTTCTAAAAATCATCTTGAGCACCTAAAAGGCACCAGAGGATGACAACTGGTTGGTTCCATTTTCTTTAAAATATCATCCGGGACCCACCACAATCTTCATTTGGTGATTAGGCTCGAAGGTGGTCTCTCAAAATTTGATACGTGGCGACCTTTGCTGCTCCTGAGAAGATACGTGGCATCTTTCACTTCTCCTGCTGGGAGTATGTGGTGCCTTTCGCTATTTTGGGGATGGAGTGGAGAGGGACCCAGAAGGTGACACTTGACAGCCTCCACTGCACTTCGATACCTAGCAAAATGAACGATGCCTTTATGCATTGAATGGAAAGCATGGACCGAGGCATTGAAACAAAGGGCTCTTGGCATTCAACACGTAGTGGCTTCTGCCACTTCTTCAAAAGGTAATTCAGGGCCTCTGCAACTGCCACCTGGCACTTTTCACTCTCTCTATCTCTTAGCTTGTTGGAAGTTTTTGTCAAAATAGAAAACATGGATGCCTCTTACGATACACAGATGTTGACACGTGGTGCATTCCCCTTAACTGCTACTGGATACGTGGCATGATTTGTGGTTCTCTAGAAGGCTAAAATGAGGTCCTCAAAAGTCACCAACTGTACATCTTCGTCTCTTGGAGGCTGACACATGGCCGCTTTCACTTGAATCCAATACTTAGGCCAAAATTGAAATGAAAAGAGCAAGAGAGGCAAAAAGGGACCGTGCTCTGAGGATGACACTTGGCAGCTTCTACTGCATTTCAACACTTAGGCAAAATGAACCTGTCCTCTGCTCTAAAACTCTACGGCTTTGCTCAAAGAACCAAAATTGCAGTGCTCGACTAAAAATTTGAAAGCAACGTAGAGTAAAAATTACTCTACAGTTACTGGTGACCCTCAATATTTTTGAGCCTACTCAAAAAGAAACTCCACCTCTCGCTCGATCAAAATTGTGAAAATTACAGCTTCAAAGAGTCATCAACAAATGTTTAAATCACCTATTAAAAGCAAATCAGGGAAAACAACGAGAAAACAAGAAGGGGAAAATATTTAACTATAATACATGAGAGACCTAAGTCAATTGAAATATTTTAAATAGATTCCATTTACAAGAATCTCTTCAGGTTCCCCTTCCATCAACTCCAGCTCGAAAGAATTCTCTTGCTTGCACGCATGAATCCTATACGGACCAGTCCATAATGCTTCAAATTTGGTATGATGACCCGGTTTGGTGGCCCTTACGTCCCATTTCAGAACAATCGAGCCCTCTTCAAAATTAGGATTTGAAGTCCTTTTGTCAAAATAATTTTTAATCATTCCCTGGTGCTTGATCAATGAATCATGAGCCATGTCCCTCTTTTCCTGAACTTCCAGAAGTTTTGTGAGTCTGACCTGCATGGGGCCATTTTCTTCAATCTTGATTTGCTTAATCAGCTGAAGAGCAGGGATTTCCAAACTTAGGGGAATCACGGCAGACTTTCCATACACCAATTCATATGGAGACATTTTGATCACCTGCTTGGGCATGATCCTATTAGCCCATAGTGCTAGATTAAGCACTTTGTGCCACTCTTTATGATGATCCACCCCCACTCTTTTGATGAGTCTTATTAGGTTCTTATTGGTTGACTCTACCAGACCATTACCTTGAGGGTAATAGTTAGATGAGGTTTTCAGATATATTCCATGTCTCAGGGCAAAGTCTTATACCTTAGACCCCAAGAATGCTTTAGCATTATCTAAAATGATGGTGCGAGGATCCCCAAAGTGAGTAGTGATACCTCTTATAAAATCTAAGATCACATTCTCTATTGCTTCCTTAAGTGGGACTACCTCGGTCCATCTGGTGAAATAGTCCGTAGCAGTTAGTATCCATTTGTGACCCATGCTGGACACTAGATTTATCATCCCAATGAAGTCAAGACCCCACTGAGCAAAAGGTTCATCCACAACTATTGGACTAAGGGGCATGGCTGCATTCCTCCACATCCCCATATAATACTGGTAGGATTGACATTTTCTAACCAATTGATAACAATCTGCAAACAAAGTAGGCTAGAAATATCCTACCTCACTTATCTTTATGGCTGTGGTCTTTGCAAAAAAATGTCCTCCTGATGTTCCATAATTCATTTCATGTAGTATCCTTTTAGCTTTAGCCTGTTCTACACATCTTAACAATTTTCCATCAGAATTTCTTATAAAAAGGACTTGTTCAATTAAGACAAAATGAACTCCCTGTATCTTGTAATACCTCCTCTTGTTTCGAGGGAGTTCTCTCAAATAAACCCCATTTTTCATAAATTGAATCCTGTCTGTGACCCAAGATTCTTGATCAATTTCTTCTAACTTTAGCACCATTTTTGGCTCCTCTTCTGAATCTACTCCCTCAGGTAATAGCTTTTCAAGCTCTTGAGTTATATATCAGCACAGTCCCCTACCTCTGACCAGCTTGGTGGGTCTGACCTCTACATCATATTCAAGGATCTTGGTGATCCAATTGGCTCTTTTCTCAGTAATTTCCCCTTCCATGATGTATTCTTTGACACTAGAGTGAGCTACAAGTATCAAAATTTTGTTCCCTGATATCATATGCCTAAATTTCTTGAGGACTTTCACCATGGCATAGGCTTGTCTTTCCACAAAATTATACCTGGTCTCATAATCTCTGAGAGTTCTTGAGAAAAAGGCTATTGGGTGCTCCTCCTCTAGCCTGTCATTCTTTTGAGTCAGGACAGTAGCAATACTTGATTCCCCTCCATAGACATACAGCACGAAGGGCTTGGAAAAATTTGGGTTCTTGAGCACTAGGGCTATCGAGATAGCCTTCTTGATCCCCTCAAAAGCTTGCTTTCCTTTTGTTGTCCACTTGAAGATCAGGCCCTTTTTTATCAAGAGTGTCATTGGTCTAACCAAGCCTACAAAATCAAATATGAATTTACTGACAAAATTGATTTTCCCTAAAGAGGATTGGACTGCCTTTTTATTTGTTGGAAGGGGTAAGTCCATTATAGCTGTGATCCTCTCAGGATCTATAGAAACTCCTTCCTTAGATACTATGTGCCCCAATAGTTTACCATGAGGTACAACAAAAATACATTTTCTTGGGATTCAAAGATATCCCAAAATCCTGACACTTCTTGAAGACAGACTCCAAATGATCAAAATGATCATCAGCATTTTTTGAGAAAACAGTGACATCGTCTAGATAGACCAGGATGACCTTGTTGATAAGTTCACCAAAGGCTATGTCCATCACCCATTAAAAGGTGGCTCCTACATTTGATAAGCTGAATGGCATCTTCGCATAGGCAAATGTCCCCCATTTGGTAGTGAAAGTAGTTTTATACTGGTCTTCCTCAGCGAGCCAGATCTGATTATACCCAAAGAAACCATCAAGTAGAGAAAACCTCTCTGAACCAGCCACAGTTTGTAGAATTTGTTCCATGGAGGGTAAGGGATAGTGGTCCTTTAGAGATTCTCTATTTAGATCTCTAAAATCCACACATAGCCTTACATCTCCATTCTTTTTTCTAATCGGGACTAGATTTGATACCCAAGTTGAGTGTTTGATTGGAAATATTATTTTGGAATCTAGAAGTTTCTGCAACTCATCTACCATTAGTGGCTCTATCCTTGGATTTACTGGTCTCTATTTTTGTCTGATGGGTTTGGTTCCCTCAGTCAATTCTATGGTATGTTGGATAATGTCTCTGTTGTATCCGTGAAGGTCTTCATAGCTCCAGGCTATGACTCTATCATACTTTTGGCACAACTTGATCAATCTTTCCTTTTCTTCTGGAGTTTCAGAATTTCCAACCTTTAGTCTTTTCCCATCGCTCACCTCCACTTCAGAATAGTCTGCCTTATCTATCTGGAACCTTTTCTTTCCCAGGTTTACATCTTCTAGGTCAAACAAATTTTCTAAGGTGATCAATCCTTTGGGGAGCTTATTGGTCCTTAATTGGATAATCTGATCACCATATGCCTCTTCAATTTTAGTTTACAACTGATTTGCAAACTCATCTGATTGCTGCAAGAAAGAGACTACCTGAGCATCATTCTCAAACACTTGCTAGTTCTCATCATTGTCTGGGATGGTTGGCCTCACTATAACTTTTATTGACTCATTGTTAACCAATAGGCCAGTTGTTGGGTCGAACTGTGAGGCAATTTGAGCCATCCTATCAGCCTCAGTGTTTTGACTTCAGGGAATTATTTCAATATTGAAGGCATCAAAATTTTCTATCAAATCCCAAATCCTATGCCTGTAGGACCTCATTTTCACATTTTTGGCTGCTGCCTTTTCCCGTATTTGCTTTACTACTAGCTCTGAATCTCCTTTTACTTTTAGGTTCTTTATTCCCTTTTTCTGGGCTAACAGGAGCCCATGTACTAAAGATTCATATTCTGCATCATTATTAGTGCAAGAAAATTGGAATCAGATAGCCCTTAAAATTTTATCACCATTTGGAGCAGTAAGACAAATCCCTACTCCAGCACCATGCTTACTTCTGGCCCCATCAAAATTCAAAGTCTAGAGCTCTGCATCTTGAGCAGTAGGTGCCTCTTCTCTTATAACATTTGGGATCACCTGATCCTCATCAAAAATGACATACGTGCCCAAACCAGTAGAGTCATAGTTCCCATACGGGTCGCTCTACATCATAGCCAACAACTGGCTATTTTCTTCTTTTTGACCATGCTCAGTCCAGTCTCCTAGTTCTTCAACAAAATTTCTTTCTGCTTTATTCATCATGGCATGATCAACTTCCAATCTTCTTGTTGGTTCATTGGTGATGTGGTCTTTAGATAGTGGTTCAGACAGAATTTTCATCTTTGAACCATACCTGGTTCTCAGAATGAGGTGAGACCAGTCAAGAGACATATATCCACCTATCTTCACCGTAAAGTCTCAAGATAAACATAAACCAAATACGGGAGGAATATCTATGACAACTATATCCTAGTTGATAATTACGTTGGGGCATGTGAATAACTACAAGGGGAGTTGCTTTATTCTCCCTATAGTTTGCACTATTTTGCCGTCTAGTTGCATAACTCCCTTTGCAAGGGGTTCATATTTTATTTGCAAAGCATCAGCTATTTGCTTGGGCATCACAGTTGTACTAGCTCCTGAATCTATCAATGCATTATGTAGGAGTTTCTTTCCAACTATCAGAGTCAAATAGGAAGGCTCTGGCTTGGATTTACTTACTTGTACTGCATTGTTCATGAAGGCTATTATCGTTGGAGGAACCGTATCTTTGAGCTTTCCCTTTCCTGTAGGTCCTTCCTTGGATGCAGTACCTTTAGGTATTGCTGGCCCTTGCAGGGCTTCTTGCAGTAATGTCTTTTGCTCAGGGATAGCCAAGATATCCCATATAGATACTTGTGCCAGAGTTTTCTTTAATTGGTCCACAATATTGATAGGTCCTAAAGACTGAGTTTTTTGGTAATAGGGATACCTTGTTCTTTCTTGAATCTGGGTAAGAATCCCTTGATCTTGCACTGGCTGAGACACTTCTTGTCTGACAGCAACATTCCCTTGCCCCTGAGATGGAGGATTATTCTTGTCTCGACCATTTTCAATTTCAGGTTGCTCTACCATTCTCCTCTTCGATCTGGTATAGTAATCAGACTGCATTACTGGCCTCTGGGAGGTAGACGCTTTGTTCAAGAAGACTGCTTCTTCATCCTCAACCCATGAGAACAAAGCATGTTCAGGGGCTATTTCTTCCTCCTATTGCAAGGACATTCCTTGCATCTGAGCCACTAGCACTGAATTTTGCATGTTGGGAGATTGGTAGGCTTGATAGCTACTGGTACTGGCAAACTGACCATCCATTCTTCTTTGCTCGGCTACTCTTTGTTGTAGATTGCCTCTAGGACAATCTCTAGGTGTGTGGGCATCATTGCAAGGGAAACACCAAGCATTAGTATCATCCACATAATTATTTTGGCTCAGAACCATCTCCCTGTTTGAGTTGGGAGGAAGGGTCTATGAGGGTGTGGGAACTGCAACTAATTGATTTGTTGGTTGATGGTTGGTCTGCCTTGGAGGGCCTTGATATTGGTTTGGTTGAGATGAGAACCTCTTTCCTTGATAGCCTTGATAAGGAGGCTTGGGGAAAGTATTTTGTTGCCTCTTCATATTAATCAACTCATTAGAAAATGATCTCAGGAGATTTTTGATATCATCCATCTTAGATGATGGAGCAGGGACAGGGCCTTTCCCAAAAGGTTGAGGGTATTGATACATGGACACAAGTAGAGCTGTAGTTTTAGGTATTTCTTGAGGTAAAGGCAAGGAGATTTCTGGGAACATGGGCATGGGAGGCCTTGGAGGTAACTTTCCAGAATTGATTAAATGGTTCTCAGCTCTGACCACAAGGTCATAAGCTGCTGGCAAAGTGTGTCCTCCCAGTGACTAGATCATGACAGATATATCTAAATTTAAAGCTTTGAGATAGAATACTATGGCCATACTAGGTGGTGGTTTAGCTGCAACAAGGATTCTATCCCAAGTTTTTTTGAATCTGGTGTTGAAGTTAGTCATGTCCTCTTGTGGTCCCCTCTGAATGGTGATCAACTATTGTAGTAAAGAAGACTTGTCACCTTTTTATGCAAATCTTTCAAAGAATAGATCTCCAAGCTGGTCCCATGTAGAAATGGTATTTGGGGTCAAGGACTGATACCATTCTAAGGCCTTTCCTTTGAATGAGGTTGTTAACAACCTTAGGGCCACATTTTGCTCCGTGACACCATGTATGGTGCAGACATCTGATACATCTTGAAGATGCTCCGTGGGTGTTTTTGAGTCTTGCCCACTAAATTTGGGTAGAGCATTTCCTGGAATAGGGTCCCAAACAGTTGGAGGTGTTGGGAGAAGTAAGGGGCTACCAGTATTCCATCTTGCATAATTTCTTGGGGGGACATTGGCTCCCATATTTGGTACCGGTACGAACTGGTTAACCCTTCTTCTTGGACTAATTACCAAAGGCAGCAAAAGAATACCTAGATTTGTAGCAGTTTGTGATCTGGTGACTTGTCCACAGCTTTGACTCCTTGTGGCTCTTTGGTTCATGCAGTCTTGAAAGAAACTTGAAGATTGGTCCCACCGGGTGTGCCAGAAATTGTTGATGTCTTAAAATTGTGCTAGATCTTAATCAACAACAATGGGAAGTTTCAAGCTGTGGGACAATGTAGCTTGAAAACAACCTCCAAATTTTAAAGAAGTTGGTCTCTTGTTTTGTATTGGGTGTTGGGGAAAAGGGATAGGAGACTAAACAAAAACGTAAAATGCAAGAATTGAAACCTAACTATGGTGATGCACCTGAGAGTAATCCTAATCCTAACCTGAGGACAGTGAAACTATTATGTGATTCTATTACATTTAAAGATCAGACAAGTGCATGATCAATGTAAAAGATTGGAATAACAGAAACAGAGGCTCACAATAGGGGAGTTTTTTGCTGAGATATAGGAATTGTCAACAAAGGCATAGTGTTCAATCTTCTTAATAGAATCTTCCAATCACATTAGAGGTGCAAAAGTCATGCATAGTTATGTAGAACTTCAGACTCCAGAAAATA
Source organism: Torreya grandis (assembly GCA_037957365.1). Taxonomy (NCBI): domain Eukaryota; kingdom Viridiplantae; phylum Streptophyta; class Pinopsida; order Cupressales; family Taxaceae; genus Torreya; species Torreya grandis. Next base: position 1,223,006 of record JARHVA010001478.1, read on the forward strand.
GGACAGAAGCAAATAACATTTCCAATCACAACACTAGAAAATCTACAGCATAGACTACTTTGCAAATGACACATATAACATCAACAAGGGCATAGTGTTCAATTTTATTATTGAATCTTCCAGTCATACAAAAGATGCAGAAACACACATAGTCATATAAACCTTTCAACTCAGGGAAATGTAACAAAAGCAAATGATATTATTGGTCAAAAACTCTGAAAGTCTAAAACTATGAGAATTCCCCCCTCCTTAGATTTTACAATTCTTCTTCTTTTATAGCCCCGAATACGTAAATAAAAAATAATAATTTGAACTTTGGTGCATTCAATGCTTTGAAAAGCTATGCTGGAGAAGAATGGCTGCCCTTAACTGCGGCATGGTGATTCCTGATTAGTTCCTCTCTTCGCGCCTAAATTTCAAATTTCATCACCTACTGGACCGCTCAACTTTCCCTCCATTTTTGCTCCATTTTCACTGTAACAGGTAGACGGGCACTCTATTCTGTTTGTAATGGGAGAAGACCCTTTGTCAATTTTTTGAAAATCCTCTTGATCACCTAGAAGGCACCAGAGGATGACAACTAGCTGCTTTCATTTTCTTTAAAATATCATCTGAGACCCACCACAATCTTCATTCGGTGATTAGGCTCAAAGGTGGTCTCTCGAAAGTTGATACATGGTGACCTCTGCTGCTCTTGGGAAGATACGTGGCATCTTTCACTTCTCCTACTGGGAGTATGTGGTGCCTTCTGCTATTTTGGGGATGGAGTAGAGAGGGACCCGAAAGGTGACACTTGGCATCCTCCACTGCACTTTGATACCTAGCAAAATGAATGACGCCTTTATGCATTGAATGGAAAGCATGGACCCAGGCATTGAAACAAAGGGCTCTTGGCGGTCAACACGTGGTGGCTTCTGTCACTTCTTCAAAAGGAAATTCAGGGACTCCGCAATTGCCACCTGGCACTTTCTGCTCTCTCTATCACTTAGCTTGTTGGAAGTTTTTGTCAAAATAGAAAACACGGATGCCTCTTACGATACGTGGATGTTGACACGTGGTGCATTCCCCTTAACTGCTACTAGGTATGTGGCATGATTCATGGTTCTCTGAAAAGCTAAAATGAGGTTGTCAGAAGTCGCCAGCTGTACATCTTCGTCTCTTGGAGGCTGACACGTGGCCGCTTCTGCTTGAATCCAATACTTAGGCCAAAATTGAAATGAAAAGAGAAAGAGAGGCAAAAAGGGACCGTGCTCTGAGGACAACACTTGGCAGCTTTAGCTACATTTCAACACTTGGGCAAAATGAACCCATCCTCTGCTCCAAAACTCTATGGCTTTGCTCGAAGAACCAAAATTACAGTGCTTGACTGAAAATTTGAAAGCAACATAGAGTAAAAATTACTCTACAAAAACCACCTTTCTAGGATATTTAAACATGTGCACTCCCATTTTTTTTGTATGAATTATACATATTTACTGAGGCAATAAATGAGATTGAATGCATTGGTGTGTATATGACTTTTTATGGTTTAATTCTTATATGATAATGGCATGCAGGAGTGATACTGCACTTGCTTGAGAAGTATTGGATTATTTGATATGGTATTATATATACCTATTGTATCTATTATATAATGCACTTTCATTATTTAAATGATCATATTTGAATAAAAATAAAATACATTTTTGGGGCACAACCACATGGTCTACCTGGGCACAATCCCACTTGTAGTTTCTTTTTAATCATCAAGATCCTAATTTTATTTTTGCATTATATTGAGAAAGCTCCCAACCTCAACTTACACTGGATTCATTGGCATCCATTCACCATTAGTCAACACTCCAAATCACAACTCACCTTTGATTTTATAATAGTTTTTCCAGGGCTTGTGTACTGCATTTGGTTTGTCCTTAGTCCTGGTTTGATCATTGGTTTCAATTTAGGCCATAATAGGCCCCTTGGATTTTGACAACATCTACCATTGAAGTCTTAGTTGTTTCTAACATGACCACGTATCAATCACCACAACCATGCCACCAGCTTGATGCCAAACCACATTTTCATTCTAGCATTTGAAAATCTAAACACTAAACTCCATTGTTGTTCAACATCAGTGCATTATTTGATCAGTTCTGGGATTGAGATTCACATATGGCTTGGAAATTATAGCATATACATGTTCATTGCATTGGTGATCTATAATTTTTAATGCACCTTTGAAATTATTTAGGTCATTCCTCTTCTTTCACTACCAACTCTCTCCAGCTGGGTAGTTTGCCACTTTGTCAACCATCTGGCTCCTCAACCTATATTAAAGGTTTTTTTTTTTTTTTTTGTAATTTTATTTTTAATTAAATTTGAAAGTTTAGATACAAATTTTCCCAAAAGTATGATAAATGTCTTGCCATGGTGGAATGACAAGAGTAATTTGTTAAAACTTCCCTTTGGAGTGGCTAAGGGTTCGAACCTCAAGTTGTGAATTTTATTTTATAAATAAGTGGTGATTTTTTTTTAGTGTTCTTTACGAGTGATGTTTAATGTAAAGGAGGCAAAAAATTTATTATTATTAAGGGGGAAAATATTTTAAAACAAAGGGAAACCATATTTTTTTTGGAATCAATATTATATAGGTGTATTGTTATATTTCAAGGAGGATATTATTTCATTTTTGTTCACATGACACCTCGTTCTGTAATTTTGTCTTCCTTCTATACTCTTTTTTGGCTCTTTTTCTTCTTGTATTTCTTTAGGCATATTCACTTTCTATTATGTTACTAGTCAAAGACTGAAATGTGAGCCCTGATCTAACAAGTGGTCATATCTCCTCACAAAAACTTTATTTGTTTTTGTTAAAATTTGTACACAGATGTCTTATCTTCAAAATTAAATTCCTGTGATTCAATTTCTTAAACTCTTTCATAATAATAAAATTATCAAGTTGCTAAATGTTTTTGATCCTCGTGGATATTATTAAAATATTTCATTCATTCATTCGAATGATTCCCTCACAATACCCTTTGCTTTCCTTGGTCAATTTTGTCTCGAGCCTCATGTTGTCTTTTATTCCATTGTGGGTTTTTCAAGGTTAATTTTCCATTTATAAATCCAAATACTCCATTTTCACATTGGTCACATTTCAAATAGAATCTAAATCCTTCCAAAAATATTGAAAATCCTTTTGCAGAGATTGTTTGAATTAAAATAAATCTTTTATTATGTGTTGCAGTCTTTCTTAAGTTTTTTTTACATGTAAAATAATCCTACAAAGCTCACCACTTTGCATATTAACCCTCTAAACCCTACTTAATTTGTAAATTTTACCTTATGTGACTACAAACCAGGAATTTTACTTCTTATAAACCCATATCCATGCAAAATAATATTTAAAAGTTTGCCAAATCATCTCAAATTACTCCTATCCCTCCACACGGCACCACAAAGACTCAAGTTGATTTCTCAAAAACTTAATTTCCCTTCAAATTTGTGGTATTTAGTCTTCACAAAGTATTTCAAATATGTTTTTGACTCAAAACATGTGGTTTTGACTCTTCAATTCATGGTATTGGCCTTTTAAAAGGTGGTTTCAACTTTTAATTCAAGGTATATGGTTTCTAGAAGGTGGTTTCAAAACTCATGGTTTTAGAGTTTGAAAGGTTTTTTGGTTGCACTTAAATGGTTTTGATATAATTTTGAATATGATATTCACTTGTTATGCACTATAAGACCTCATTTTACATATTACAAGTTTTGGAGCCCCATTTTACATGTAAAACACTCCTACAAACACCACAAATCTTCTAAATCTCCTCACCAACCTTCCATGTGGAATCTAAGCTAAAAATAGATGTTTGAGAAAGTGGTTTTGATTAATGCAATATGGACATGGTTTTACATACCGTAGCTTTCTTAAGCCAAATTTACATGTACATAGATCTCTTAAAGCTAACAGTAAGTAATTTATTCTTTTAAAGCCTGTATACTATTTTAAAATTCCTCCTCAACCATCATTAAAACTTCCTAAGCTAAAGATAAGTGTATGAGAAGTGGTTTTAGTGTAAAACATGTGGTATTGGTTGTAGGTAAGCAATTTACATAAAAATAGAAACTATTCTTGAATGATACAGTCTTCAACAAACTATTTTGTCTTGTCCAACCTTGGGAAGAAACTTTTGCATGTAAAATAACCTCTATAAAGTTTCCATTCTACTTCATACTCTTTCAAGTTCTCACAAGGTGGTTTCAAAGTGAACTGTTAGTGGTTTTGGTTGCATCCCAAGGACATTTTGGTGAGAAAAAATGTGGTTTTACGCATATTGGTGGACCTTTGGTTATCATTCTATATTAGTATATTTATCTTTACCATTTGCATTCAAAAATCTCTTCAAACCTCCACCAATATTCCTTTTGCTCTCCAATGTGGTTGTTTACAATTTGTTGAAGGTTATTTTGGAATGTGAACTCATTTTTTGGTGTGGTGTGGATTTTGGAAACCATGTGAGCTTTTTAAAACAACTCTTTCAATCCCTATACATGGTTTTCATAGTCTTTCATTGCTTATTAATTCCATACTCAATTATTTCTCCTTCTATCATGCATACAAGCCATTCTCAAAGAGACTAAGGTGATTTTCAAAGACAAACATCATTTGTGAATCATATAGCAAGTCTTGGAAACACACATGGATTTCAAATCATCCCATGCATGCCTCATATACATTATTTAAATGTCAGTAAATTTGAATAATCATACTAGGTGGTTTCTCATTACATGCATATAGGCAGAATGTTCCAAGAAGTTTTAACATTATTTTGATGAATTCAAAGTGGCCTTGCATGCATAAATAGGCTCAAGATAATAATTACATGCATAAAGAATTTTTAAGAATATTATTTGATCTTATAGCCTTTACAAGTTTGTACAGTTCATGTTTGTTGTACTAAATTTAGTTCTACACACATTTTTTCTCTCTAGATTCTATTTGCAACAATCCTAATCTGTTTGCTCAATTTGTTATCCTATTGACCACCCTATCAAAAATAAAGTTCAAGTACATGGGATATGAGCCCATTTCTATTATGGACATAAAATTTTGGAATGTATTTGTTATCAACACGAATCATATGAACATCAATGAATTCTAGGAGAGGATGGATGCCACGAAAATGATTCCTTTAGGAGAATGTACTTTGGATAGCAGACTCAATCATGTTGCTAATTTTTCAACATATTTTCAATATGTGGATCTACTACTTGCATGAGTGAATTAATACAATACAAATAATAGGGAAATAACATCTATAGATAATTAGTTGGTGGCTAAACAACACATAACCTCTATGGGCATTGCCATCAACATTGAACCTCAGGATGAGACAATGGAAATAAATAAAAACATTATTCAACAATTCTAGGAAAATAATCATGAGAGATGTGAAAATATGTTGAATCAATATTGGTTTAATAATAGAAAAATAGTGTACTAAATATGCCAAAATAATATACAGGTTAGATTTAAAAGAATAAATGTCAGATATGATTACTCTATTAAGATAACTCATTGGGAATGAAGTGACGAATATTTTTTGTCATTAGATGTGCATATTCATGAGCATCATTTATTCTGGGAAATAGTTCATTGATTGGGATTTTATCATCAATAACTACATTCATGAATAATTAACCAAGTTGGAATCCATGTAATAATTTTATATGACCTCGTATTTGGTGTATTCCATTGTAATACTTAAAACCTGACTTGGTTTGATGCAAGTGAATAAGAACCTCCCTGGTGCATTGGCATATGAAAAGTTCCCTCAACACTCGTGATAAAGTAAAAAGTCATTTCAGGAGAGTAAATGATGCATTCTCCATGATGATAGTCAAGACATTAGACAGAAACCTTTCGGCCAATATTTCCAATGAAGTAGATGCTCTATTTAGAAAATATGAGAGCTAATTCATTCAATTCCTAAAGTTTACCTATATCAGGGTTGGTAGATTTGAAGTGTTCCTCTTAGACTGGCAAGATATCCTAGTGACAAAATAGTTTTGATCAAGCTTTTTAGACAGTTAAATGAGGTTTACAGGAAGTGTATCAACCATACAATTAGAGGAATAATTTTTCCTATTGCCCTCATATATTTCATTTTTAAATCAAAAAGAGATGTCATAGATATTGAAAATTCATTAGTATAATTTATGATGTAACCATACACGAGAAAACTTGATTTTTATAACAAAGGTTTTGTGAGAAATAATCTTAGAATGGGCCCCAATTATCCTCACATTTTATAAGTTGAATACAATTGGGAGGACTACAAAGATGACTTTAAGGTCAAAAAAAGAGATTGGCGAGGATGCCCTTAAAAGAGATGAAATCCTTTATATTTTAATGGTGCAAAACAAACTTTGAGGATGATTTCATTGACATTGTGTAGGATATTTTCTATGAAAATATTCACCTCATAGACATTCCTCCAATTAATTGGTTGATAAGAGAATTCATGGACATTGCAGAGCACACATAGATTGTGCTAATAAGATTGAGATCTTGGTATGACAAAAAAGTGAGAATACACTTCAGGAAATTATCAAAATAGTGAAGGAAGTTCAAGAGGGAAGCAATATACTTCTTCTACTCCTAACACTTAGCCTTCTGGTACCAAAATATTTATGAAAAAAATCTAGTTTGGCCATAATAGAAGGAGGATATGGAGAAGATCTGAATAGAGATAAACTTCCTAAATAGACATGTGAAGGTGATCTGTCAAGACAAAAATTTCAAATCAAGAGGCCTACTCCATCTAACACTACAAATGTCACATGATAAATTAGTCCTTCAATGTTGATTTACAACACCACTCAATAGTTCTTGGCTTCTTATTCAAGTTAATACCCTTTCCCATTTTTACTACTTCCATTGAATCACCAAAGCCTTCATCACCTCCATTTCCACCTCCACCTCCACCATCTTCATTCCCAATTCCACTTACACCTCCACTTCCTTTTTTCCCTATGCAACAAGTTGTTTCTCCTACATAATCAATTAAACCTGAATATATTCTTGTATCATCCTTGAGACAATAATATTCATTGAATCCCTTGGTTTTTTAAAGTACTTAATTGGATACTTCACATGGGGATATGTGATGAAAATTGAACCCTTATATGCCTCTTGATCTAAGTCTTCTCTGATGTACTTTAGTCACTTTGATTATTATTACAACTTACAACACTTGTTAATATTTTCACATTAATGATTTCAATCAAGATGTTTATCTAAAATTCATGTAACTAAGCTTATAAGGGTATTATTACCTTATTCAAAGACTCTCATGACTCCACCATGAGTCATAATACTTCACCAAATGCTTGAATGTCACTTTTTATCAGTATACTAATCTGATGCCTTTTCTTTAATCTGGTTTCTATCCAAGAAACACATAATCAACCTTGTTAGACTTTGGTAACTCATATATGGCTTGAAACCTTCTTTAATGGCTCTTAATTATCTTCTATGGATCTTGATATCAACTCAATATCCTATTACTCATGGTTTTATTAGGGTTCTTTCTCCCTTTAGGATGTTTTCTAACTCCATGTATAGTTTAAACCTTCATTGTCTATCATTCTTTCTCTATGAACACTAAATTTTACCTTCTATATTGTGTCCTAAAGCTACAAATAATACATTAAACTTAAACTAAAACATAGAGATGATTATATTTTTTAAAATCCTTGAAACCCTTACACACAAACCATTATTCCTGCTTACAAATTTTCAAAACCTCTAGAACATTATATCAGAAGTCATGTTGTCTTTTGGATTCTTAATACAAGTTTTAAGCTTCCTATCAAGTTTGTAAACTTATACTTGTGTGATAATGGATTAATAATCCCTTAAATTATGTTATATATGGTTTATTTTACTCATTTTTACTTTTCTAAACTCATCAAACATGATTTAAACCTCCCTTGGCTTTGGTTACATTCATTAAGACAAACAAGGTTTATAGGCTTCTTGATAGCACTGCAAACTCTGTTTCTACTTATATATCCATTTTTATATATCAAAAAGTCTAAAAACCACTTTAATTTATTTAAAAACTACTTGACACACATGCACACCAATTTTTTATATTTTTGAATGGTTAGATTGCTTTCTAGAGGGTTTTTAGTGTTCAAACCCTAGGACTAGTTTCTACAGAGCTGAGAACATAAACAATTTAATAAATTTATTTTAAATTATTTTCAAGGGATATTTTTAGTTTTTTTATAATATATTAACCTTGTTCTTACCCTATAAATCATATTCAAATTTTAACAATTATGGAAATGATGAAAAAGTACCTCTTTTCTGACTGTCATATGCCTCTTGACTGCACTTTTTTTTTAATAGTGAACTCAATAAAAAGGAAAATATAAGTTTTAAGGACTATTTTATATTATATTTGGCTTATAAGAGACTTAATAAATTCTATATTTTTTATTAAATCCATATTTATGCATGACCTATTCTAAAATAATCCAAAAATCAACTTGCTTCTAACTATCAAAACCCTACAATTACAAACCTGAGAACATGTAGAAAGGAATGACTCAAATATTATCACTTGAAAATGGATCCTTTTCATTGTTAATAAATATCACACATTATACATACCTAATCCAATCCTTTCTTAATCATAAATAATCTCCAAATAGACACAACAAGTAAATATTTTTTTGACTATGACACTTTTTCAATGTTTACAAACTGTAATAGGACTGAGAGTAATATTTCATGTAAATTCAAATTTTATCACTTATTTTGGACTCTTTAATATTTTTAGAGACTCTCAAATACTCCACTCACCTGATCAAATCCTGATTATTGCATGAATAAGTTTAAAATATTCCAAAACACAAATTTAACTAGACAATCATAATTTTGTATTCTTTCTCAGACTTACAACATCAAGAATCACTAAATCTAACAAGAAAAGAAGATTCCAAGAAATAAATAAATACACTTACATGTGATAATGGATGAAAATATACCATATAAATTATTAAGTTCCATTCTTCATTGATTTGATCATAACATATTCCAAAGGGTTTTAATACCTTGTTTTCTCCATTGCATACCTAGAGACCATGTCTTCAACTTGTTATCCCCCTCTATTCAACCTCTTGACATTTATTAGGATCCTTAATTGATATATATGATACTTATCACATATAAACTAATTCCTAACTTATCTATCTCCTCGTTTCATGTCCAAGATTATTTCAACAACTTGGACTATCATAAAACATGTTATCTTGGTCTTCCTTTAATGTAGATATTGATCTTGAAAACTTTTAAGACTCTTACCAACGTGGATAAACTTATATAACATGTATTAATAAATTAATTTCCCCTTTACATGTATATTATAACTTTAAAATCACTTAGGATATATAAAGAGCTTCACCATTACTTACAAACAACTTAGAATTTTCAAATATTGGTTTTGGCAGGAAAGTCCAAAACCATGCCAAATTTAACTATACAAAGCAAGTGAAGCACTTAAAGGATTATTATTGACCTATTATAAATTATTAAACCAAAAATTAACTTATTAGACTAATATTTACATTGACATGATGATGTTTTTGCATCAATATGTCTTTTACATGGGTACAACAAATAATCAACAGGAGAAAACCTACATTCACACCAACATAAATTGATTTTGATGCCATTGATAATGTACAATAAGGTCCTATAAAAAATATAAAGTTAAATAATGTAGACACTCCTTTTTGGCCACTTTTGTGTCTAAGTAGATTTCAGACTAATTTCTACCAAACTATGCAAATTAAGCCTAGTTATCCTTGAACATCCCAAATTCATCCGTACATTGCATGTAAGTGCCCAAAATTACATCAAAGCATCCCTATTTAGGGTATTACCCTGTACACAATGAAAATTTCTCATAGATTCATCCCCAATCAGGTTGTACTCTAACAAACTGACATTTTAGACCAATTAAGTGGGGCACTTGATCAAATTCTTGAAATGACCAAAATCTTAAGAAGAATTAATCAAATAAGAAAATTAAATTGAATGATTAGTTAAATATTCCATGTTGAATTAGTGAAAATATAATTTCCATCATTAAAATTAAACAAATATCAAAGGGAAATGAGGTCATGATGACATCATCATCCTCAAAATCAAGAATTCTAAAATATCAACATAAATGCCTTACAAATTAGAAATGTTGATCCATGCCTCCATAAATTCATAATTAAGGACATTATTTATTGCATTTGGACTCCCACGTCTAACCTAGGGTTAGCCTAGACCTAACTACACCTAGGTTGGGGTTAGTTTGAAAGCTATAAATACAAGGTCTCACACTTACTTCCAACAAGTTGTTTTGTCTAAGCAAAATTTATAAGAGATGCTTCATAGACCAACACATGTCAAGGTTAAAACCATAGTGGAAAAATGGGAGGTGTTTCCCACAAAGTAAGAACACCGATGAATACTCTAATTTGGACACAAATCGAGCAGGTTAACTACCATTCAACAAGCATTTTAGAGTTACAAGGAAGGTGAAGTGATTTGTCTTTTATCCTTCTACTTGTGTTTTGTTTGGTCTTTTTATCATTAATCTTCCCTAGTATCTAGGCTTGGGATTGCTTTATCTCACTCTTACTTTTTTTATGTTTGATTCTACTAACAAGTGACTAATGAATATTTTCCCTTAAATTGTTATCGTATATATAATAACATGCCCAATGGGACAACACACCCTACATTCATCATAGGAGCAATTTTGGACCTCTTAGGAGCCAAGAAAAATTCATTAATAACCTTGTTCTTATCTTTTTTGCCAAAATTTTCCATGTTTTATCTTTACCCACAAAACTACAAATTCATTTGCTATAGAACTATGAATTTAGAGCCAAAAACTATGAATTCATCATAGGAAATTGTGAAAACATCTCTAGTAATCATGAAATCACTATTGTTTCAGACCATACTTATATAACTATGAATTTGAAATATTATTTTGAAAATTTATAGGGTTAAACTTCGAAATCATTCTACAATTTTATTATTTTTTTGACTTGTCTACATATTTGCAAATTCAAAACAATTAACTATGAAATCATAGTTTAAACTAAAAAATAATTTTTACTCTATTTATATGTTTTTTTATAGGTTTTGGGAAAACTAAAAAATTGCTATGAATTTTCAACTGCAAAATCATTGAGAAATACAAAATCGATGAATATAACTATGAAATCGTCAAGGAGAAGTGCGAAATCGAAAAATAAAACTATGAAATCGATGAGTTAAGTTATGAAATTGTCAAGTACTTGTGAAATCATCCTTATAAGTGTTCTTTATTTTCTATTTTTTGTGTTTTTTATTTACATGTAATTTCATAGTTTACACTAATTGTGTAATTATGAAATCCTTACAGAGAGCATATTTTCATGGGTTTTAAAGCTAATTAGCTAACTTGCAGGTTGTTTTCATTAATTAATTAAACACAAATTAATCCTCTAACATTTTTTTGCACGGAATTAATTAAAAGAATGGATTTTTTATCATTAACAAGACCATTTCACATTATTTTGGTGCTTTAAAACCTTACAAACAAATTTCAAAGTTTCAACAAAGGCCCAACTTTAATCATATTTCAATAGGTGATTTGAAAAGAAAAATTATATTAAACTTAGAGATCTGAAGAGTAATTTCCTTTTTGTTCTTTATCTATCACTGAATTAGTTTTATTTTCATCAAACCTTGCACATATGTTTTCCTTTGTCCCCTTTAGGTAACTAGGGTGACCAAAAATGAATTATTTTACTTGTTTTGTTGATTTAAACCCGAAGAAATATCATGTATGCTCCCCCTTGTTCCTAGGGACTTGGGTGACTTGGAAACGACCTAGTTCTTCTATTTATTTTTATTGTTTGGCTTGTGAGCGGGAGTTCATTACCTCCTCATGAGTTCTTTATGAGGAATTTGACCTATGGTTTCATCTCCCAACACTATTTCAACCCCACTCTTTGGTGGGGTATATAAATTGGGCATACCATTAGATTAGATAGTGGTTGAGTGATTAGTTTGACAAGTCCAATGAGTTCTTGTGCCATACAGTGGTCTATACATTGGACTTCACTAAGCTATACATGGATGAAGTCATTGTGTAAGGGACAAAACCTTTGCATAAGAATCTAGATGATTTGGATCCAATTGATGGTAATTTTTTGCCCAAGTGTTTCTAAGCACTTGTGGACCATCTAAATAAGCCAAATCAAAAATTTAGAATAATTGACCCCACTTGCGATGGATTATCCTGCCAAATTTTGAGTTGTTTCAATGGTGTAAATTTCTTTCCACATATCAGTTCTTGAGAGACATAGGGGGATTTAAAACTCTACCTACATGCACTCTTTTATTTTTAGATTAATAATTAATTCTTTTCAATATATGTATATCAGTGGAAACTTTGGTAAATACTATGCATACCTCATGTTAGTTTTAGTGTAGGATCATGAACTAGGTGCTAATTATTCTTTTACTTATATTTATTGAGTCCAAAATTAATTTTAAAAATCAAAACAAACCAAATAAACACATGTGATACACACCAGTTTTCACAAAGAAGTGTTACACTGCCAAAATTGTTCTAACTATTTGCCTTGTTCAAAATGATACCAAAGACCATTTGTGACATTTGTTTCTAAATAACATTGTTATGTTGGCCATTTTTATCTAGACAATTTGGAGTTATTCTTGACCAAATTTTAAACATCCTAAAACTGTGAAGCCAATTTCAAATCTACCATGGTTATGTCATTCACATAGACCTTCAACCTTTGTGCCAAGAGTTAATTCTATTTTTAAACCAAGTCTAAAACTTGATTCCAAGTATAGATCTAGATACAACTAGTTTACATTGGAGTTGTGATTACCACTTGCACTTGGATGTTTTACTTTTTGCACTTAGTTTGTGATACTTGAGTTGTATTTCTAATTAGTTTGCCTAGAACAACTTTAGACATTTGTTTTTTTATTGCAAGTTCCTTTTAGATTGAGTTCAATTTAGACCAAGTTATAAGTCTACCTTGAACAAGTGCACTCTTATTTTTAGACCAATTGACTTAGATTTAAGTTCTTTTCAAGTTTCAGACCAATTACCTTAGGGTAAGTTCATTTCCAAGACTAGCTTTGTGATTTTTTACCAAAGACTTAGCACAATTTCATTTCTATACATAGACCAAGCTCGTTTTACCTTTAGATAGTTAAAGACCTTTGTCCAAGACTGGTTTCACATTTTTATTCTAGATTTTCCTTAGATCTAGTATATAACTTTACCAAGACCATGTTCACATTTCACCTTTCGACTTCTTTTTAAGAGCTAAGCATGTTTTTCATGATAGTTTTAGACTAAGACCAAGTTTGTTTCAAGTTTCCCTTTTGGGAAAAGTTTCAAACATTTTAAATAATAGAACAATATTTTTGTGAGACTCTTACCATTTCTTCAACCATGCCTCTCTATAGACATAGTGGAACCATTGTATAATTCAGATAATGAAAAAATTGTCACATCTAACTTTTTTACTCAATACCTTTATAGAGATGCCATAGCATATGAGATAGATCCATATCCCACATATGATGTCCACTATACATATTAGTTCCAAGACCCATTGACACATTATCTTTCCAACACACATTATTATCCAAGGCAAGACCAAGACTAAACTACATAATACCTTGCTAGAATTCCACCTAGCATGGAAAAGGTCTAATAGCATCAACCTTACTATGTGGCCACTCCAACTCAGACCACTTAAGATCCTTACTTGTTTGATCATCACCTTTTGGATAATAGAGACTAAATCCTTGTTATAGCAGTAAAGGTAGGTGCTAAATTCCTAACCGAATTTCCACATGAAATTTTATCAAGCTTGGTTAGATCTCCTAACAACATGCTTACTATTAAACCATTCAAACATGCACTGTCTATCCATAGCCAAGAGATTGTTGCGCTTATAAAAGGAAAGGGTCAAATTATTGACCAAATGACATAATACAATAAGTGTACCAAACATACCTCAACTTGGATAGGAATTTGAATGCCATGACCATTTCCAATACACCACTCATAGAGTTAACTCCATCAACTTGGGTGAAAATTAACTCATTAGGATAAGACAATACGAACACAGACCCATTCACATAAAGTACCCAAGTTGGGGACATGTTTAATATCCCAATATTTGGGGAAGATAATGTGGCTCATACATAATACCCTTTATAGAACATGGTATATATCACGCAATTGTACTCCAATCTACACCAAGTTGGGTCATATGTATAAAAGATCACCTCACAATAAGTTTCCCCCAAAAACACCTTAAGTGGTTCAAAATAATAGGGGGTAGGAACATCTAGTTCATAGACATAATAAATGACTACTCCTACACCAGTTGCTTCCTCAAATACATAGCAGGTAGAAAAAAACCAAACACAGACCAACATTCCACCCCAACAAGGGGTGACTAATTCTCCACCTCAACAAGTGGTGAACACTATTCCACCCCATTAGGGGGAAACCAATGTTCCAAAACAACATATATAAATTAATGTACCACTTTAACAAGTGGTAAATTCATTACAAACATTGTCTAATAAACAACATGTTTTTTTAATTCAACAACAACAAGTTCAAACATGCAACAAGTACCAATTAAGCAACATGTGTTCATTCAACAACAGGGGCTTAACCCCACTAGGAAATCATTGTCTTTTACCCAACAAATGCCCCATGTTTAAAAAAGACCAATTATGTAATACCTTTAGAAATAGACCTCTAGCCAGCAATGGGTGTCTTTCATATAATAGGGTTTGACTAGTCAACAACATGTGCAATACATTTCATAAAGCCAAATGCCTCCACTTCAACTACAGTTCCCTCCAAAACAAAGTCATATTACCAAGTCTAGATAGAATATTTACCAACAACATGTACTATATCAACAATATAATCCTAGCCAAGGGATGCATATTCCAAGTCAATTAATCAACCAAGACAATATTCTGTAATACCACATTCCTCCATTGTACCCCAGTTAAGGCAATCCACATTTGACCATCTAGCCACAATTGCAACAATATATGTCATCTAGATTTTTATCCCAAGAACTACAATAGATGAAGGATGCAATCACAACCATTTAGACCAAGAAGTAGAAGATATTTTTTAAATTGGATGAGGTATGTTCATACCATTCAACATGAAGTACCTACAAATACCATTTACAAAAGGTTATAAGCCACCAAAGTTTGATAAATATAAGGGAAGAGCTGACCCTAGGGAGCATTTGAAAGTGATTTTTATTGCTTGTCAGCTAGTGGCCTATAGTCACATTTACTTGCTTCTCCTTTTTCCTAGAAGTTTAGCTAGATAAGCCTTGGAGTGGCCTCTCAAAATGCCAAATAATTCTATATCTGACTTTGATGTATTTTTAGACAAATTTGTATAACATCTCTCCTATAATATTAAACACAAGATTATTGTGGTAGATTTGGGTCAGGCCAAACAAAAGGTTCATAATATCTTTGTAAGATACTTAAAATGATGGATAGCACTTTCAAGTTATTTCATGCATAATTTACCTAATAAATAGTTGATAAATGTATTTACCAAGAAATTTCATAGTGAGATATATTATCACCTTGAGATGCAGTGTGTCAATACATTTGAGGAGATCATTGAAAAAGGTATACAAATTGAGAAGACCCTTATGAATAAGGGGATAATTAAATTGTCTTCTCCTAATTAGAATCAAAATTAAAACTAGAGCCAAAATCAAAATCAAGGACAGAACCAAACCCAAAGTCCAATTCAGATGCAGGGTCTTGTGCCACCTCAGGCCAATACTTTTAAGAAACCTAAGGCCTATAACTGAAATAAGAATGTTTCCAGTAATGGAGTTACATATTCATACCATGCCAAATGGTGTGAATACCATCTATCTAACCAAATCCATATAACCAACTAGCTCCATATAACTAGTGAATTCCACAAGCTCAATCAACTCCATAAATGTAGCCAATTACATGAATGCAAGCATTATCACCTCCTCTATTGAAAACACCTCCTCCAAGAAGAAAACCTAAGGATAAGTTATTTAGTGATCTTGAAGAGATAATTGAGTTGAAATTCTAAAAAATATCTAATATTAATATGATTAGTTGGCCCATACCAAAGTCGTTCCCTTAAAGATGTTCCTTTCCCTTATTAGAACAAAGAGCATGAATTTTATGACTATCACCAAGTAAAAGAACACTCCATACACTGATGTGTATAATTAGGCACCTCATTCAAAATATGTTTGAAAATGGAGAGATCAAGTTAAACAACATGGATTATAATTCTAATCAGAACCTGGGTATTTATCGAGATCCTTTTCCACAACATAATGATAGAAATTTGAATCAACAAACACAAAGGAAACCTCCACAATAATAACAATAACAAAAATGACAATAAAAATAACATAATGGTCAAAACTAAGGTCAAAATGACCCATATAACCAAGATACCTATCATGTTATCACATTTGATTACAATAAATTTGTAGGTTCTATTTTAGTAGTCATATAGCTACCATCATGATCAACCCTAGACCCACTACCAACATACCCAGACCATTGCCTAACAATGCCTATCAGCCTTCCTATGTTGATAATCCTCATTTGACCTATGATCGTAAATAAGCAAAATAACAATAAAGTGTTACCATCCTAGGCCTTTCTCCTTCTTCTCATTATAATGGCCCTTTACCCAATCTGAATTATGCAATCGTAACTTTGTGGACTAAAGTCACCATTCCAATACCATAACCACCATCTACCTATGAGATTATATAGTCCACCGAACTAGCTAAGAGTAAGCCAATTATCAATGCTAAGGAAAAAACATATGATATTATGAAGTAACTGCAAAATATTCCCACACAAATTTCTATTTTATGTTTGTATTGTATATCTAGCATCTAAAAAGAATCCTTATGAAACTCTTGAGCTAGTTCCAGGTACCAAATGAAATTACACCAAATAAATTTCAAATTTATTTAGACACATAACTTTTGGCCAGTAATTGATCTTTGACCAAAGTGATATGTCATCCCTAGGCCCAATCCATAATAACCCATTGTATATTGAAGTTGTCATAACATGACACAAAGTTAAACATGTCCTCATAGACAATAAATCAAGCTTTAATATTGTGTCTCTATGATTATTCAAGCATCTAGGATATATGACAACCAATCTTTAGCTAGATACCATTACCATCAAGGCCTATTACAATGAAGAGTGGCAATCACAAGGAATAATTTAATTTCTAGTTGTCATTGGGCCCTTGACCCACAACATACTTTGCCATGTGCTAAACCTAGATTTATCATACAATTTGCTTTTGGGTCAACTTTGGATACATGAAATCTAGGAAATAACTTCAACATTACATCAATGTATCAAGTTAACCCATTCTAGGATGGAGGTAACTATTCCTACAGACCTATAACCATACTAATTCTATAAACATCTGAAGGCCAAGTGTGAAATTTATAATTACCATTTTATTCTAGACCCTAAGCCTAAAAATGACAAAGACCTACTTGTTGAATTATCAAATTCTAATTATGTAGACCATGAGAGCCTTGCCTCTATTTCCTCTATTCCCTCACTTGAAATGTCAAACCATTTTACCATATCTATCAAAAGCCTAGGAGAATACCTCATGCATAATGAATTTCATGTAGCTAACCTTCCATAGTCTCCTAATTCTTATGGAAGAACCAAAGCCAAGGTTGCTCGCATGGAATGGTGATAGAAAAGAAAGTTTAATACCCTAGAGCCTATTATTTTCACACCAACCACTAGCCAAGAACAATAACCACTTGTCAAAGATGATTCATGGATTTATAATGATGAATTTTTTGAATTCTATCAAATCAAAAGGTATCTCATCCCTAATCAAATCATGGATAATTAAGCTTATGAAGGTAGAGGCCTGGGGGTTGCTCAACAAGTTACTCTTGATCCAATTTCCATGATCAAGTAAAAGTGAACTCATAACATTAGATTTAAACCACATGGGGTGATCATGCATACCTTATCCGTGTTCCAATGCCAATGACTAATGACAATGATGTCGATAATCATGTAGAGTTATATTAAAGTATATATGAAGACCTAGTCGATATAAACCTATTTAAGCCCCATGCCATATGTACCATCATGCCTATTATCTATCACTCACCACTTTTACTTCATCATCCATAACTCATCGACTGGGACCAACAAGAATCCACAGTGTCATTTGATGAGTTCAAGAATGATGAGGCTATTGGTGACTTTATAAGCCTAAGAGACTATTTTTTTCTTGGAGATCATAAATAAGGTTTATTTATTAGATTGGATCCTAACACTTATTTCAGACAGTGGGTGAACTTCCTTTGCCTAAAAGAAAAAGAAAAATAAAACATTAAGAACCAAAAGTAAAAACCTCTTTGAGGCACTTTTGGACTAGGGTAAAAGTAAATAAAAAGGCCATTCTCTTGGTGAAAACTTGTTTCAAATGCCATTAAACAAGGATTTTCACCTTTATTTGAATGAAGCACAAGATGCCACTAAGGCCACCATCAGTTTTGGGTCTAAAATTAGTGAATAATAAAATTGGGCCTTTGAATAGATTGTCAAAGAATGTCCCAAGGTATTTGTTACATGGCCTTTGCCACCATTGGGTGATTCTAATTCATCTTATTTGGGAGAATTAAACAAGCCAGTCTGACCATAAGACTTTGATACTGACAACCAATTCACATCTTTTTTGACTCTCCTAGAAGATGGTTCTACACTTCTTATGGAGGATACTTCTGAGGTTAACATTGGAACATTAATCAATCTAAAGTGGATCAAATTAATCACATCACTCACTTAGGAGGACCGTGAATTCCTTATATCACTCTATAGGGATTTCATCAACATTTTTTCATGAGATTAATATGACATGCCAGGTTTGGACCCTACCTTGGTTGTACATCATCTTGTTGTACAACCTAATGCCAAGCCAGTCAAGCAAAAACTGAGGAAAATGCATCCTCACATTACTGCCTTAGTCAATAAATAACTGGAGAAATTCTTAGATACAAGATGTATTCATCCTATTTATTACTCAGAGTGGATATCTAATATTGTTCTAGTCAACAAAAAACTATAAGATTTTAGATTGTGCACTGATTTATATGATATTAATAAGACCTACCTAAATGATGACTTTCCTCTATCAAATATCAACATGATTATTGAATCCATAGGTGGGTATGAAATTATTTCCCTCGTGGATGTTTTTGTAAGATACAACCAAATCAAGATCACACCAAAGGACCAACACAAAATAAAGTTCACCAATCTTTGCAAAATGTTTTTTCTACCAGGTCATGCCTTTTGGCCTCAAAAATGCAGGGACAACATACCAATGGGCCATGATGGTAATTTTCTATGATATGATGCATGATATAGTTGAAGACTATATCGATGGCATCTTAGGTAAATATAAAACCCATGTCAAACATCTAACTATGCTTCACAAGATCTTTGAACAACTTTAGGAGTACAAAGTCAAAATCAAGCCTAAAAAGAGTGTATTTGGTGTAACTTATACCAAATTTCAAGGCTTCATTGTCTCTTCCAGAGGAATTGAATTCAATTTATCCAAATTCAAGGCCATTACCAAGATTCTATCACCATCTACTTTGAAGTAGCTCCATAATTTATAGGATAACATACAATCAATCAGATATTTCATATCATAAATGGCTAACAAGTGCCATCCATTTACCCAATTATTAAAGAAGGGTATTGTATTTTCATGGAATGAAAATTATTAGAAAGACTTCAAATAATTGAAATAATATTTGGCCAATCCACTTGTTTTGTTGCCACCCATGACAGACAAGCCATTGCCACTCTACCTCTATACAACCAAAAATGCCTTGGGGACACTATTGGATCAACAATATGAACAAGGGAAGGAACATGTCATCTATTACCTAAGTAGCATATTGGTTGCATATGAGCAAAATTTACACAGATCGAGAAAGCTTGTTTAGCTATGGTCTTTGAAACACATAAGTTGTGCCACTACATGCTAAATAATAAGACCATTATCATTGTTAAAGTAGATTTGCTCAAGTATCTACTTTCGAAAATAGCTTTATAGGGTTGTATGGCTAAATGGATTATGCTTGTGAGTGAGTTTGAGATTGAATATGCTAAAGTAAAGGCTATCAAGGGATAAATAATTGTAGACCAGCTTATAAAATCTCTTCTTCCTGACACTCAATCACTCACATTTGGGTTTTCAGACAAGTCCATTATGACCATAGCATAAACACCTACTAAAGAGAAATAATGGAAGATTTAATTTGATGGTTCATTCATGTCTCACGAGTTAATATTAGGACCATTTTTCATAACACCATAGGGGGATCTCATTCCCAAGTCCTTTTGTATCATCTTTCCTTGTGCCAATAACATGGTTGAGTATGAAGCACTCATTACAGGGATTCATTTAGTAGTATAGTGGAACATTCAACATCTGTTTATTTGTCGAGATTAATAGCTTATCATTAATTATGTGATAGACCAATTTTATACCAAAGATGAGAAGATGATACGTTAAAAAGGCATGGTGGACACTCTCAAATAATAGATTACCTACCTTTAGTTTGAAATCATACCTTGGGCCAATAAGAAAACAACAGATGCCATGGTTATAATTAGTTCTATGATCCACATCACATATAAGGAAAGAGATTACCGATTCTTCATTGAACATCTTCTTGCACTATCCCATGAACCATCAAGTTTTGAGATGATCTATGATATTATTAGTTTCAGTTCTACTTGGTACTCTAAACTATATAATTACCTTCAGAGCAAGTCCTTTCACCAAACCTTTCTTTTAAATATCAAAATCCTTCACCCACCAATCCTCTCATTATACCTTACTTGGGCCTACACTCTATCATAGAAGCTTTAATGGAACCTTGCTTCATTGTTTAACCTCGATAAAATTTGGATTAGTATAGAGGGAAGTACATGGAGGGCTTTATGGGGCCCACACTAGTGGGGCCATCCTTGCTAAAATGCTACTACGTACTAGTTATTATTGGTTGGCCATGGAAATAGATGCAACTAACTATATTAAAAATTATAAATAATGTTAGAAGCATGCCAATTTGATACATGATCCAACCCAAATACTCAAGCTGATGACTACACCATGACCATTTTAAACATGGGGACTCAACCTCATAGGGAATATTTCCCCTATCTCCTCAGATGGTCATAAAATATCCTTACCACAATTAAGTACTTCAATAAGTGGGTTAAATCCATTCCCCTCACTTATGTGATAGACAAACAAATATCCAAATTCATTTTCAATCACCTCATCTGCTGCTATGGTATACCCTCTAACATTATATCTAACAATGGAGGTTCATTTAAAAATAAGGATGTCTAACCCTTTTGTGTTGAGTTTAACAATACCCAACATTTATCCACCACATATTACCTACAATGTAATGTCTAAGTAGAGGCATCTAAAAAGACCGTTATCAATATTCTTAAGAAGATCATTAATGATGTTGGTCATGATTGGTACTTGAAAATATTTTGTGCCCTATAGGCTTATCGAACCAATTTTTGCACTCCAACAGAAACCCCACCATATTCCCTTATTTATGATATTGAGGCCATTCTTCTTGTCAAGCTCAAGTTACCTTCTTTGTGCATTTCATTCAAAAATATCCTTGATGATGAGGATTACAAAGTAGCTCATCTATAAGAGTTGGAACTACTAGATGAAAAATTCAAGGCCACTATAAATAGTCTTCAAGCATACCAAAATAAAATGCATGGTCAATACAACAAGTGTGTGAAACATAAATAATTCAAACATAGTGATCATGTACTCAAATAAAACTAGAAGATCACCAATGTTGAACACAATAAAAATGTCAAGTTTAAGCCTAATTGGTTGGAACCTTATGTGATTGTTACTTATTATTGCTTTGGAATATATAGATTGGCTATGTTATAAGGATATGAAATTGATGAATCAATGAACATAATACATATCAAGAACTTTTTCATTTGAGTGACCCAAAGTATTGTCTATAAGGATCATTTAATTTGTGTTGTAACCTTTACTTATTTATAACATACCATATACCATTCCCCCCTATACCTACCCTATTATCCAAAGTTTGTTTTACCCCCTACTACTTTGTTAACCTTAGTTAAGATTCATTGTTGCTTCAAACACCTTCAACATTTGGATTCATATACAGTTTTAGTGGTTGATTAAGTATTATGACTCTTTGAGCACATTCATTCACAAAAGAGTAGTATCTTGGGGTTGTGTGATACTGGTCTGGTAATTGCATCCTCCATTTTAACAAATGTTCTACATCCACCCTACTAGGGTAAAATCATTGTGATAATGATTATAACCACCTTTGGGTAAATCATTATTTTAACCCATTCACCCTACAGGAGAAACTTACCTATGTTGTTATTTACTATATCCTAGGAATAACCTTTTACCATGCCTTGCCTTACCATTGTTTCATACCCTATTATTTGCCTATTTCATGAACATGTTGTTACTTAGTCATATTCCTCACTATAGGGTGAACTAAAATGGATGGAATTCTATTTGGACTATGTAGGCAACATTAAATGTTTTTTGAAGTTAGCTCAACCACCTTTACTCTCATGATCTCATCAATTTTTAATTAATTTAATCTCATGCTCTCACTTTTTTGTGAGTTAACACTTTTTGTATCTCATAATTATCCATTGAGTTGAGATGCCCAAAAAACCTAAAAACATGGAAATATGCTAGAAAAAATCATAAACAAGCCTCTCCCTCATCATCCCTAATCATCCTTCATTTGCATTGATCATCCATAAACAGTCTCTCATCAACCCTAATCATACCTAATCACTTCATCCCTCATCATCCCTGGTCACACTCTCATCATCCCTCATCATCCCTAATAACTCCCTCATTAACCATAATCATTTCTTATCATCCCTAGTCAATCATTCATCATATTTCATTATCCCTAATCATCCCTCATCAACCCTCAATCTGTAATCATCCCCAATCACCCCCTCCTCATCTATCCTCATCCTTCATTATCCATAACCATTCCCTATTTGGCCCTCATTGTACCTAATCACTCATTCATCACCCTTAGTCACTCCCTCATCTAGTAGAGTGTGTTCCAATCTAGTAATCATTAGAAATTTGTTTCATAATGAAAAATATAGTTTTCAAATGAATCTTGAATGGTGTTTCGATTCCTTTTATTTTAATTGGAGTGTACTAGGGTGATTATTCTCATTCATGTCTAGTAGACTAGATAGGGTCATGATGGATTACTCTAAGGAGATTGTTAAATGATTTCCATGGTAGAAATAAGATAATATCCTCTTTGAAATTACATGGCAAAAAATTATTTTGAATGATGTGGAATGATGAACAATGATGATAGATTAAAAATTGCATCTTTTCACTTACTTCGTATGAGGTGAAATATTTCTTCTAGACAGTTATTTCCAAATCATTGAGCAAAAGGGCTGAAACATTTTGGATCTTCTCATGTTTGTGAGTTATTCTCAAATAATTATGTGGTTTTTGAGTATAAATTATTAGCATTTGTGACACTAGCTTTGTTACTACATGTTTTTTTCTTGCATTGAAATCTTTGTGCTTGTGTAGGAATTATGATAAGAAAGTGGAGAGGGGGTTAAACATAACTACCAATGCTTGTATCATTCCTCTATGGTGTGGTTTCCACATTATATATTTAGTGTTTTTCATTTATGTTTAGTGTTTATGATGTAGGTTTCGTTTTTAGGGTTTTAGGTTAATGTTTTAGGGTTCAAAGTTTATAGTTTAGTGTTTGGGGTTGATTATTTGGGTTTTGACATTTAGTTTTTAAGGTTTAGGGTTTATCCAAATTTAGGATTTAGGGTATATGGTTTTGGGTTTGAGGTTTTATGGTTGTAATTTTGTGTTTTAGGGTTGAAATTTAAAGGTTTAGGGTTTAGTGCTTAGGGTTTTAGGATTAGAGTTTAGTGTTAAGAGTTTAGGGGTCAAGGTTTTGGGTTTGGGGTTCAATGTTTAAGGTTTAAGGTTCATGATTTTAAATTTTGTGTTTATGGATTAGTGTTTAATATTGAGGTTATATGGTTAATGTTTATGGTTTAGTGTTTATTATTTAGGATTTTAGGCTTATGGTTTGGGCTTTAGGGTTAAGGGCTTAAAGTTTAGGTCTTAGGTCTTAGGGTCTAGGGTATAAAGTTTAGGGTTTAAGGTTTTAATGTTATATGTTTAAGGTCTAGGTTTTGGGGTTTATGTATTACTATTTTGGGTTTATGGATAATGTATTAGGGTTAGGGGTTAATGGTTTAGGTATAAATGGAGTGTACTAGAGTGATTAGCTACATATATATCTAGTATGAGTGATTGTATCATGAATTCAGGAATATGTCATGTATGAGTGACAACATACCTACATGTAATACTAAGTATGGGTTAGATGTAATGTATGAATGATTGTATCATTACTATATGTATATTATACGTTGAATTATTCAAGCTAGCCATTTATGCATATTGATAGACACATTGATTAAAAAACCCACAAATTATTTAAGAATTCATCCTGAATCCACCTTTAAGCCTATTACATGAATGTCCATAGTCATTCCTTTCTCTATATAGGTGAGAATGGACCCTATCCTTTCAAGATATGGCTTATCTAATGCCCCCTCTCCTTTTTCTATATAGGTGATAACTCAAGATTATGGTTTATGGTTAAATGTATATGATTTAGAAATTTAGGGTTTAAGGTTTATGGTTGATGGTTCAAGATTCATAGTTTAGGGTTTAGTGTACAGGGATTAGTGTTTAGGGTTGAAGTTATAGTGTTATAGCTTAGGGATTAAGATTTAGGGCTTATAATTTATATATTATGCTTAAAGGTTTGATATTTATGGTTTGTGGCTAAGGGATAAAGGGTTTAGATTTTAGGGTTTGAGATTTGGTGTTTAGAGTTAGGGTTTTGGGTTTATGGTTTCACACTTAAGGTTTATGGTTTAGGGTATAAGGTTCAAGGTTTTTGTCTTGCAGTTTGGTTGAGGGCTTGTGGTTTAGAACTTAGTGTTTAGTGTTTAGGGCTTGGGATTTAGTGTTTTGGGATTTAGGCTTAGGGTTTAGGATTTGGGGTTTAATGTTTATGGTACAAAGTTTATGGTTTGGGGTTTTAGGTTTGGGTTAAGGGTTAAGGGTTTTGGGTTTAGGTATTTAGGTCTTGGGTTTTCAATTTGGGTTTAGAATTTTTGGTTTAGGTTTTAATGTTTAATTTTTATGACGTATGGTTTATCGTTTTAATCTTGGGGTTAAGAGTTTAGGGATTAATTGTAAGGATTTAGGGTTTAGGTTTGGAGTTTAGGATTTAGGATCTAGAGTTTATGGCTTGTGTTTTGGAATTTATGGTTAGGGGTTAGAGTTTTAGGGCTTAGCTTTTTGGGTTTTGGGTTTAAGATAAGGTTTTATGGTTTAGATTCTAGAGATTAGGGTTTGGGGTATAGGGCCTAGGTTTTTAATTTAGAGGTTATTATTCAAGGTTTAGGGTTTACATCTTGTGATTTAGGGTTTTGGGTTTGGCGTCAAGTTTTAGTTTTTATTGTTTAGGGTTTAATGGATTAGGGATTAGTGTTTAAGATTTTAAATTTAGGTTTTAAGGTTTAGGATTTAGGGTTTACGGATTATTGTTTAGATTTAGTGTTCATGGTTTAGGGTTCATTTTTTAGGGTTTAGGGTGAAGGGTTCAAGGTCTATATTTTAGAGTTTAGGGTTGGTTGTTTGGGTTATGGAATTTAGGTTTTAAGTCTTAGGAATTAAGGTTTATGGTTTTGAGTTTGAAGTTTTATGTTTATGGGTTTGTGGTTTATGGTTCAAATTTTAAGTTTTAGTGTTTAGTGCTTAGGGTTTCAGGATTAGAGTTTAGGGGTTAAGGTTTAGGGTTTAGGGTCTGGGTTCTGGGGTTCAATGTTTAGGGTGTAACATTCTTGATTTTGAATGTTTTTAAGGGTTTAGTGTTTAAAATTGATGGTATAAGGTTAAGGGTTTATGGTTTAGTCTTTAGGATTTAGGATTTTTGGTTTATGGTTTGGGGTTGAGGGTTAAGGGCTTATGTTTAGGTTTTAGGTTTTAGGGTCTAGGGTATAAAGTATAGGGTTCAATGTTTAAATTTTCTATGTTTAGGGTCTATATTTTAGGGTTTATGGATGATTGTTTTGGGTTAATTTCATAAGGTTAAGGGTTCAAGGTTTAGGGCTTAGGGTCTAGGGTTTAGGTATATTATTTAGTGTTCATGGTTCAGGGTTTATGGCTTAGGGTTTGGGGTTTAGGGTTCAGGTTTCAATGTTTATAGTTTAAGGTTTATTTTTTAGGGTTTAGGTTTTTGGGTTTTGGGTTAATTATTTAGGTGGAAGTGGAGTGTACTAGGGTGATTAGTTATATTTGTGTCCAATATGAGTGATTGTATCATGACCATAGGAAGATGTCATGTATGAGTGACCACATAGCTACATGTAGTATTATATTGTGGTATATGTAATGTATGAATGATTTTATCATTACTATATATATGTTATAAATTGCATGTTATAAGCTATTCATTTATGCATATAGATCAACCCATAAATTAAAGTTCATTTTTTAAGTTGAGAATAAGTTTATTAAGAAGATTCCAAGGTAAATATAGAAAATTACAAGCATATTACATCTCCAACAACTTGGTAAAGTTAAAAACTATAAAAATTAAGGAATTAAAGGTCAGAACAAGTTTAAAATGTGAAGAACTTCATGACTGCAAGTAGAGTTGATAGTCTGTCAAGACATAACAGGTGTTTATGTATTCAAAATAATCATTTTCTTGTGAATAAAAGGTGTGTTGTTACTTAATTTGTTGTATTCATAAATTTATTTCATGTGTGAATGAAATCTAACTTCATTTAAAGAGAATTGAGATCTAAGGTTCATGTCATTGAAACCTTTTTAAGCATATTTTCTATGTATCTATAGTCACTTATAGTCTCTTGTATCACATATAAAAAGTTGCATGAGTTTGTTTATAAGATTGGAGAAGTTGAGAGAGGTATTAAAGACTCTATTATAAGTTTTATTTCTTTAAAATAGTCTTTAATTTGTTTGAATAATCAATTTTAAGCTATCAGGCTCTATGTGCAGAGCCAAACCTTAGAATAGGGTTTTTTAATACAAAAAGAACTATAACTTTCATCTGAACTAGTGGAATCTCCTAAAAATCATAGAGAAGTTATTAGAGAAGGTTTATAAGGTAATACAATAGGTATCTTACTCAAAATCACCTTGTTCTTAAAAATATAGAGGACTTCTTTTTATCTACTTGTAAATAGTCATAGGAAAGCACGGTCAAGAGAAACTTCAAGTGTTTTACTTAGTTGATTGAGTATAAACCTATTATGAAGGTCTAATGTTATTGTGTAAATACTATATAATACTTAATTAAAGTGATTCAAAGCATTTGGCAGCCAATCCAAGTCAATGTCCTTCCAAGTAAGCAGATTAGGCCATTCGAACCTAATGAACATAGTTGCCATTAAAGTCCAATTCTTAAGAAAGCAATAAATTAAACTTGTTTATCATCCTCACAGATAGTCTCAAAAGATATTAAGAAATATTTATAAGAATACATTTACGATATTAGATTAATAACACCTTTTCAAGACCAAATATGCCTATACACAATATTGTAACAGTGCTTAGGACTTAGTTAACTTTTTGGGCACTTTGGTGATCTAATTGGTATTTTGAGATTGTGTAAAGACACCTATGAGTCTTGTATCATTAGATTAATATTTTCATTCAGTTTTTGAAGTGAATGAGTCTAAAAAACAAGGTAGTTGTAGACATATTTGTATCAAGTCCTTAAGAGGTAGAATTTGGCCTAATAGGCCTTCAAAGGGTAGAGTTGTCATCTGAGTTTTGAGTTGAATTTATTCATGAACTAAGAAGCTTGAGTCAAATAATTGGTGAAACCCTCATAGTATTGTTCAAATAAGTGAGGATGTACAATTGAGTACTTTAGGAGTCAAAGAATAGTTTTGGTTGAAGGTAGATTACTGTCTTGGGATTGAGTACCATGTTTTAAGTCATTAAAAGTGTCTTTTGATCTAAATACAAAGGCTAAGAATTCAAGAGATAATACTAAAGAATAAGGTCATTAGTCTTTCAATACCAATACTCATAAGACATTTTGTGATAGACCAAGAGATAGTTTATGGTTAGCAAGAGACCTAATTGTAAGCAATTTTTAGAGTGCCTTGAATTAGACCAGTATGAGTAAGTGGGGAACTTCCTTTGACACCAGTAAGGAATAGTAAAGATAAATATAAGGCTTGTGTATTTATGTAGGGCATACTCCTTGAGATCAAGATATGGCTTGGTTAATTAATCAAGTGGGACATAATGAAGTAAATAAAGTAGGTAGGGAATACTGAAGTAGGTAAATTAGGCATTTAATCCCCAATGGTATAGATATATTACATATGTAACATGATTTGCAACCTTGTTTCTCATTCTATCTTCCAATCTTGAAATTTTGAAAACTAATTATTCACTAGAATGGAATTTGAAAAACTAACTCTAAATGGTAACTCCTATAGCTCAATAATCAATTTCAGAAGATGCAAAGTGACCCTAATTTGTTATATTTAGTAAAATAAATTTAAAGTTTAAGAAAATAAAATTTAATAATTATATTTTATATTCTTATAATTATTACATTTATTTTAATAAATATACCCTTGCAACAAACCAATATACTTGCAAAAAATCAAATAGGGCATACGCCCTTTATAGTCCAAAGGGTGTATGCCCTTTGTAAGGGGCATACACCCTTTGAAGTTTCAAAGGGCATTCACCCTTTGGAATGCAAAGGGTGTATGCCCTTTAGGGTTGGGACTAACCCTTTTTGCATTTGCATTGGTTTTTTTTTAAAAAGGGCATACACCCTTTACATAAAATGTTTTGTATTTTTCATTGTGTCATGTTTTTTGTCCCCCAATTTTGTGCATCCACCCTTCCCATCACAATGATAACTTTTTGATGTAGGTGTGTGTTAATACCAACATGATAAATGGTTTCTATAAAAATAATGGGCAGCTGTTGCTATTGTTCATTTCATCTTTATAGAAGTGTCATTATAGAAGTTTATTGCAAACCTAAGTGGAAACCAACCAAATGGAGTGTTCAGTTGAAAAGATGAACCTATCTAGGTCAAAAATATAATTCATTATAGTGAAATCTTGGCTCTAAATATGCATCAAGAGCCTCAATTTATGTATACATTTATTTTCATGCTCAATGTGCATTTATCAACCCTAAAGTTTGTTGGATACATCTTTTTGATTGATCTTGACTGAAATGAAAGCTTACACATTAAGAGTGTTGTACACTAAGAAAGCTTTAAAATGTTGATACTAAAATAGATCTAATGTTTTCATAGTCCATGTTGATAAAAGAGATAGGGTTTCAAAAAATTTATCAATGTTTCGATTTGAAATGTTGATTAAAAAATTCATTCATGTAGTTTTTTTCTAGAAACTCTATCTATTTTACTAAAATTTAAGCTTAAGATCGTATGACCACCTATTATTTTTTTGTTTTTGTAATTATAATGTTTTAAGTATAGTTTAAAGTAAAAATAATTTGCAATTCCCATATTATTATTATTATTATTTCTTGTTTCTTTTGCCTGCATAAATTGGCAAAGCTCCAGATGACAAGGTTCATGAAGGTGATGTACAAATTGCATTGTAATATTGTTGACTGAGTTGAGAAGCTTAAAACTGAAAGACACAAGTTTTTCTAGGTACTGAAGCTAAATGAGCCTTCCATAGTTGGTATAAAAGGGTGTTTAGGGTTAATATTGATTTTAACATTTTAAATCAAATAGGAAATGAGAGCAATCAAATAACATAAAAGAAGTAATTTGAAGATCATATTACAAAGATGACAAAAACTTTGGAGAGAATGCAGGTACATTGTTGATGTTCAATGTAACAGTGCCAAAAGCAGCTTTTTACTTACATATAATTAAAATGGTTTTTTAGATTTTGTGTTGTGACTTTAAACACTTCTTTGTGGATGATAGAAAGAGATGAAGTGTGGCTTGAAATCTGCTACCAATTCAAAAGTGACAGTCATGAAAGAAGGTAGCTTTGAATAGTCCATGTCCATATCCACAAATCACGATCAAGCAAACATTAATGTTGGCATTCATCTTCCTTTTCAACACTACCCTCCATGCTTAGGCTTGGTGTTCTTCTTCCTTTACAGAGATTGATTTACTATTTACCTTCCTTCATTCATTAGTTTATAATTCTTTAGGTTTGAAGTGTCTATAAGGGTGGAGGGACATTTGTTAGAGAGTTGTGGTTCAATTTCCATATTGTTGCCCAGATAGGATAGGTGGTTTATGCTAGGAAAGCTTTATTCATAAGCTACCAAGTCCTTTATGCACTTTTATTTAGAGGAAATGTTTTGGGATAACTCTATGTAACTTGGTACCTTCAACATTTTGGCTAATGTGGCAGGGTGAGCCCCATCTAATGGTCAAAATTCACAATGTCAACATTTTTATATTAAAACATCACTTATTCTTATTAATAGTATATAATATTAATAGTTTATTAATATAGACACTATAATATAATATTATTATTATTTAAATATTATTGTTATTTTATATATATTACAATATTTAAAAGATGAATATTATATTATTATTTCCTAAAATTTTGTACATAAAAGGTGAGATGGGGTAGGTGGTCATGGACTTCAATAGAGTTAAAAAAATTGATTTACACTATTACACTTTAAAAACCTTGGTTTTATTACAATAAAAAACTACATCCCTTCCAACATAACTTACACTCTTCAATATGAAAGTTGTAGCGTCCACAAAGAAAATTATAACAGTCGACATGGTACTATTTAGAGATACATCTAGCCACGATAACACTTGGATAAAATATACACATTAGTGGGGTCAATTCTCCCCCATGCCCTCTCTTTCTCTATAACTTCATAATCTTAAGAAAATAATAAATAAATAAATAATCTTGTTATTCTTGCTTCTACAACTCTAAAATCCAAATCCACTCATATAACTTTTTTAAGGTTAGTTAATTTCCACTAGGAAGGGATCTATTGGTGGAGTTAGTTATGTTAATAATTTATATTAAAAAGGTAAAAGTATGAAACAACATTATGGATACCAAAAATACACAATTGGCAATATTTTATTCATAAAGATCGACAAATTTTATAAAGGCACAAATCTGATTCGAAAAACATAGAAAATATGCATAGTAGAGGATCTACTAAAGATTCATGGAAGGAGTTGTGAAGGTGTGTGTTTTACATGTAAATTTTTGATTATGGTAGTTGTTGACCAATTTTGACCCCCAAGTCAAAATGGTCAACCCCTATAGGTTGAAACTTTCTATAGGGTTATTAAAACTTGCATATAGTCTTTCAATAGTCTTGCAATGGTGTTGTAATGGTCTCTAGGTGGTCATTTTAGTCTTTGACTAGCTTTGTCTAAGGTTTAGTATCATGTACTTGTATATTCACAAGGGTCATTTATAAGTCATGTTATTTTCAAGTGTGGTCAAAGGTTTATCATGGTAATGATTCATTATACAAGGTTATTAATGTGTCTTGAAAGTCATATATTTATGCATTAACCTTTTATTATGATTGATATGTATCACAAAGTCATTTTTGTCACCTTTTGGCTAATTTGGAGAAGTTATATGTACAACTCTCAAAGGCATACCAAGAAGTGTTATAGCATACCTAATTTTAGATAAGGTTTAGAGAATGGTTAGATCCTAAAAAACTTATAGTTCAATGCATAAACTAAGTAAAATACTCCTTTATAGGCACTTGTACAGCCTTGAAAGATCAACTTGCAGGTGAAAATAGTTTCAGATATTTTCTTTGCTTCCATAGTTTATATTCAATATTGGGATCAAAATTTAAGTCTTACATATGCAAATAGCTCTCCCTCTCTCTCCTCCATCACTGCCTTCACTAGCTCAGAAAGGAAAAATTCAAATGCATGGTATGGCCAGGAGAGAGAAATTTGGAAGCTAAAACTTTGGGAAATGTTAGGGGTCCTAATTAACATCAATTTAGTGGCATTGGTTTATGAATTAATGGCACCTCCTTTATGAACAATTTTAAGACTGCAAGGTCATTATGTCTTATCCATTCAAGCAGGGTCTAATGTTGCTCTTGTTTCCTCACCTCAGAGTTTGATGGACGAGAATATTTTTGTGGGATGTTTTTAAAGGTAAAAATATTATTTTCAATTCTAGTTTCATCAACCAACTCAACTTCATGAAGTTCCTTCATCAAAGAGAAAAGTGTCTCAAGTGTATGGAGCATGTCATCTCTGCTACAAGTATTTTAATTGGGTTAAAGTCTAGCCACCCACTTTTAGAAGTTTCCAAGTACCTCAACGTTAATGTAAACCCCTTAATTATCTAATGATTCACGTTCCATATCCTTGAGAATTAGTTATTTGTGGATAATCATTCAAGAGATACCAAGTTTCTCACTCATAGAAGCATGACACTATGCATGAATAGTTTCCTACAGGACGGAGGTTTAATTTTGGCCCAAGTGGAAATGAACATCAACGATGAAGAAAAAGATATATTGGCTGAACATGTTTTAAGCTCAATATAGTGAGAATGGGACATAATACACTCTCCAACACAAACTTAGACAAACTCATTTCACCCACAGGTCTGCAAACTTGTCAATGAATATTCATGAGGACTAGGTTTCATTTTTAAGATGTTTGGACAATGGGGAATATATGGTAATCAATTTCAAAAATTAATTTTACCTTGATGTAATACACATCATCATTATAATCATGAATGGATTCAAGAGCTCTAACTTCCATGAGACCTGATTGTATGCACAAGCCTATATATACAAAGGAACAAATTTTAAGGATGGCATAATGCTTAGTCAGAAGGTCCACAAGTTGTTGAGGAAAGTGGCATGAGAATTGAAAATTATTTGATGTAAATCCAAGTGAAAATATATCAAGAAGTTGTTCTTATCAAGTCTATACAAGCAAGAAAAGAGACCTATGGGTTATAAGCATGTAGGTCTTCTTTTGGGACAAAGGCTAGTTGTCTTGAGAGGAAGGTAGATGCGGAATCATGATTCATTATAGACATGAGATGATAAAGGTAATATACCAATGAATACACTAAACCATTTATTTTCAAATGAGGGTCAATAATATTGATCCTACAACCTTAATGCTCACACACAAGTTTGTATATGGAGATAAGAAGGCAAAGGTCTGAAAAAGTCAAAAAAAGTCAATGGAACTTGAAGAAAAATGAGAATAATCCTACATGAAGTTTTAATACTTTCAAGGTGCCATGATATAGTTGATAAGGACAATTTTTAAAGTTTGTGCTCAAACCCTTCTCTCATGACCACCTGCAACCACACTTCGAGAAGGTGCAAACAATAGTTGTGTGTTAGGAAGGATGTAGTGTTTTGGGAAATTTGAGGAGAATCCAAACTCTTAATAATATAACAAGAGTTATTTATATGTTCAAAAGTTTAAAATGAAGACCTTAAAGCCCACAAATGCATTGAGACACCTAAATGAGTATTTATAGGTTTACTAAGCAAGACAAACTATTTGCAAAGCTTGAGAAGAGAAGGTCACCTAAAGTGAGTAAGAAGGGAGTTTGGATGAGATCATGACCAAGTAATGAAACCATCTAAGGTTAAATATCTCAATGGAGTTAAATAAATCTTTAGAGAAAGGTAACCAAACCAAGTCATTTCAACCATGTCTATACAGTCAATGTGAGCTATAGGCTTGTCTGCCTTGGCAAGTGAAGGTTGTTTTTTTAGAGTAAAGAGAGGAGTTCTTAGAGAAATAAGATCATTTTAAATGGTTTCATAGTAATATTATAACTCCAAATAATTATTAGACCCATCAAGAGTGAGGCTAACAAATATAAGCCTTGTCTAGGCATGTAGAGCCTAACTCATACACAAGTGGACCCTATGAATAGTCATGAACATGTGATCTTGTTTGGGGTAACATGAAGGATAAAGATGATATTAAAGACCTCCAAGACCATCCATGGACAATGAAAGATAATAAAAGTTCCTTTTAAGCTTTTGAGACCATCTCGAACTCCTCCATTGGGTTACTGTATTTTAAATTAGAGTTTATCTCACTTGGTATGACATTGATCTTGTGCATGGAGCTAAATGTATTCCATGGGTGATAAGTACATCTTCAAACTTTAATCTTTGGGCATCATTTGTTAAATTATGTCTCTAACCTTTATGAATAAAGCTTAAGAATTCAAACCCCCCTCCAATCGCCTGTTTACAGCCTTATAATGAACATATTGCACTCAAAACTATATGTATAGGATGCATGGGAACCTAAACACCTAGGGAAAGTTGAGTAAGTTTGTTAAATTAAAAATTGTGGCATTGGTTCAGGGATTGAGGGCCCAGGGTTTATAAATAATAATTAAGAACCAACGTTGCTTTAAACCCTCCTAAAACCTAACAAAGACCCAATGTGGAAGATTAGTCTCTAATTCATATGAGATGACTTAGTTTTCTCCTCTAACCTCCCAAACATTATTCTATACTCCAAGTATATTCTCAAGGTGTACTTCATATGTACATACAATTATATGGATTGCATTAAATGCCATGTTTTACAAAAAAATTGATGTTTTTTAGGGTTTTGTATAGCTAAACACTTGAAAATTATTGGGGAGATTCATTTGGTATGTGTTACACCTAATCAAGCCTAAAAATCCATACAAGACATCTTGAAAGTGATCAAACAAACCTCATTTTTCAACGTAATCTTCCACATGCTCAAAAAGAGACTAGGTTTCAAAACTATTTCATGGTTCTCATGTGAACTAGGAATTTCAATAAGAAGAGAATATTAGTATTATGTTAGTGATGAAACACAAAAAATAAATTGACAAAGAGCACACTAAACTAACACCTTGATGCCTAGTTACTAGGGTGAGCTTAGTGAGAAAAGACAAATAAACAAAGCACAACTAAAATGCAAGAAAACACACATTCCTTACCTTCCTTGATGCTCCAAAAGTATTATTTGATTGGTTTGCTTGGTTTGTGCTCATGAAGTCCTCATCAATGGAAGCTTGGCTACCTCCATCTCTCCTTAGCACCTTTGGCTTTGGCTTTGGCTTGGCTTGGCTTGGAATCAATTTGGCATGGTAACACTAGTTTGCATGAATATTTTAGAACCAATCCTGCATTGTAACTTTGCACAAATTAAGCTTAAAAATGATGTTCATGACCTCTCTATTTATGGATTTTTGAGATTGATCAGAATCAACCTGAACCATCCATCCTAAAATAAATATGTGTGGTTTAGGATTAATTCAATTTTTTGGAATTAATTTTATAATTATCCTCATCATGACATTGGAAAAAGGGGCAATTAAGAGGCATTGATGAGGCATGGAAGGCATGAATCCTGATATTCATGGCATTTATGGCTTATGGATGTCTTCCCAAAAAATGAGGTCACTTGATGATGTAGATATTCAATATTCATTTCAAAACAAATTATTCAACAAGTTTCCATGGAATTTCTGATTAAGCTCTAATTTGATTTAATTAGCTCTTAAGCATGTTTAAGCACTTTGTGTACAAATTACTCAAAATGCCTTGTTATTGGTATAAAATTCAACTAGATTAGAATTGAAAGGTGATTTTAGATGCCTTAGATCCATTATCCCATTTAGGATATTATCAACAACAAATAACAAAGGCACGTGTCTTATATAAGATATTTGATAGGAAAGAGCAACTAGAGCACCTAGGTGCAAAATTGACATTTTGACTCAGAATGATATGATCAAAGTTACCTAGCCCATAAATTTCATTTCTCCATTTATGGATACCCTAGCTATAATAAACACTTAGATATATTAATTTTAACTCATTTAATGCATTTTAGTATTTTTAAGCCAAATTGTGCACTTTAAATAAAAATTGGTCAAAATTTTGGTTGGAGGTTATTGGTGGCCATATTTAGGTGTCTACAGTTTGCCCCTATTTTGGAAGGCATTGCAAGCTATAAGCATAGTAACATATTTTCAAAGAATGAAAAGGTCTTGTATGCTTACAATTGCAATGATGATAAACTAACTACATGATGCTTCCTCAAAGGAATGGTTGGCATAAGTAAGTCGGTAAACAGTCTCATGAAAAGAAAGAAGTAAAACGAGGGGATAAAAGAAAGGAAAGATGATGGGGTGAAAACATAATGATATTGAAAACTTATTCAAAATCATTGAGAATGCAAGTGGGACAGTGTACAATGGTTTGCCCAAAGGTAGTTATAAGCATTGTACCCTAATAGTGGAAATGTGGCATGATAACACAATGATTTGCCCAAAGGTGGTTATAATCATTGAGAAAATGGAGTTGTCCCAATTAGTCAGACAAAAAAGATAATAACATGCCCCTGTATGGGTAGAAAAAGGGATGTGGTGACAATACAATGATTTGTCTAAAGGTGGTTATAATCATTGAGAAATGTAGGTGGGACGGTCTGCAATGATTTGGGGTAGTTATAATCATTGGACCCTGATTATGGAAAATATGATAAACATGGTCAAAGATGATGATAACTTAACACAGAGGGTAATGATGAATTTGAACAACCTACTAGTAGGGAGATGCTTGTCTGAACTAATAAAGGTTGAATTTTTTTCATGATTAATTACTCTATCTGAGATATGATTGGGATTGAATCAGAATGTCGATGTTGATGTCGTCATTGTTGAATAGACTTCTTGAAGCTAAGTTTTATTGTAGCACGTGTCGGTAGACATCATGGTATAACATCATGAGGACTTGGCTAAAATATGCATAAGGACTAACTCCCAATATCCAATACTCAAATAGAACATAATTCATCAATGATAAAAACCATGATGACAATGTAAACATATGAATATGTATGGATTCAAGTGTAAGTGTAAGCAAGGAATCACCCAATGAACACACATAAACCGAATCAAGAAAATAGTCTTGAAAGCAAACAAACAAGTAGACAAATAAACAAAGATAAAATCACTCAATAGAAATCATGTGAACATTTCCCTTAGAAAATAGGTGAAAACTTAACAAACAAACAAAATGGGAGAAAAGAAAAAAATAAAGGGGGTGGTTGAGTTGTATCCATATATACTAGGTAAGTGGACACTGCCTACATAGTTCTATAGATGTAATATCCAACAAAAACTTCAAGCCAAATGTAGTTCTTCCAGAGAATGGGAAGAAAAATGATAATTAGTGAAAACAAATAGAATGGATGCGATAGAAAAATAATAATAGTCTTGTAAAATGATAAGTGCATGAGAGAAAAGGAAAAAGACAATGGGGAAACTAAGTGATAACTGGTTTGCTTGTAACTTAGTAAGGGTTCCCAGAATCCTTAAGACAAAGAAGTGATCAAATGTTTTTAGTTTTTTCTAACGATTTCACAAATATTTTTAGAATTATTGAAGTATATCAACTCGATCAAGAATGATGAGAAACTAAATGGTTCAAGCTCGCAAAATGGTGAGAGCATTCAAACTTTAGTTGCTCACAAAATGGTGAGAGTTTTCAAACTTAGGTTGCTCACAAAATGGTGAGAGTGTTTAAACTTAGGTTGCTCACAAAATGGCCAGAGCATTAGGAAAAGGGTGACTGAGCTAACCTCAATGAGTATCGAGCGCTACTTACATAGTCCCAAAGTAGGACCTCAAGTCACTGTAGTTCCACCCTACAACGAAGGAATTTGACTAGTGTAGCAGTCAATTCAAATAAAACAAACATAATTGATAAAAAGGTATAACATGGCATAGGAAGTGGCAAGTTGGTACGTCAAGGCTTAATAAATAAATGTTGCCCCTAGTTTGCCCATAGGTGGTTATAACTAAGACACAACATCATAGATCAATAGTACTAATTTTCTCAAAGGTGGTTATAATTAGTAGCAAGACTGGTGATAAGAAAGGAATAACAAATGAAGGATGCAACTATCAAAACTTTTGTCACACTACTCCAAAATATGATCTTTGTCTGAAGTAATTGAATCAACTGATGAAACTGATTAGATTTCTTGATGCTGAAAATGCATAACAAATGGAAAAAACCAAGGTCAAATGAGCTAGGCTTTAGAACACATGGGGTCAATAGGTTAGAAATGTAAAGTGGATATAGCTAAGAGGATGAATAAGAATGATATTTGTAAAAAGAAGAATAGTGATAAAATGGCATAAATGAAACAGTCCTTACAAATAATACACCTTAGCACTCAAGCATAGTACCACTTAAGGTGAGTAATGTTTATTAGCTTAGTAAGTTTATATCCATCTGGTGTGGCAAGCTTGTATACCCATAATCCAATAATCTATAGTAATGATGAAAGGCCCTATCCATTTTGGTTTGAATTTACCTTTATGCTTCTTCTCAGCCATGGTATTCTTTTGGTTTTCTTTAAGAACAAGATCACCAAGTTCAAATGTTCTATACTTAACACGCTGATTATAGTGGCCTTTGAGTCAATTCTAATATGCTTGAATATTGTTAAGCACAACTGTGTGTTTATCATCAAGTAGCTCTAACTCTTACAGGTAATCTACTCGATAGTCATGATCATCCAGGACATGCTTGAAATAGATACGTAGTGAAGGCAATTCAACCTCAATGGGAAGGATGACTTTAGAACCATAAACAAGTGAGTATGGAGTGGTTCCTGTAGGGGTACAATGATTGGTACGGTATGCCCAAAAGGTAGGAAATATTTGTAAGTGCCAATCATGACTAGCATCATTGATAATATTTTTAAGAATATTGACAATGGTTTTATTTGATGTTTCAGCTTGGCCATTACCTTGAGGGTAATATGATATAAAAATGTTGTGTGATGTTATATTCGGTACATAGCTGGTCTACATCTTTGTTCTTGAATGATCCTCCATTATCAGATATAATGTCGAAGGGGATACCATAGCGGAAAATGAGATGGTTGAAGATGAATTTGTAAATTTGCTTTCTAGTCACGTAAGTGAGGGGTATAGCTTCAACCACTTAGTGAAATACCTAGTGGCGATAAGGATATGTATATGGTTGTCAAATGAAGTGGGGTTAATTTTCCCAATAAGGTCAAGTCCCCATGTAGTAAATGACCATGATGTCAACATTAGTTTTAGAGTTTGGGCTAGGGCATGAATTAGATTAGCATGCTATTGACATTTGTTACACTTCTTTACATATGTAGTTGCATCTGTGTCCATCATGGGCTGATAATAACTAGTATGCAAGATATTTTTGGATAGGACTACCCCAATAGAATGAGCTCTACATACTCTTTCGTGAACTTCTCTTAACGCTAGTGTAGACTCTATAAAAGTTAAACAATGAAGTAGAGCTCCATCAAAACTACCATTGTAAAGGGTGGATCCAAGTAAAGTATAGCAAGTGGAATGATGAATAAAGGCTTTGGTTTGTTTTTGAGATATGTTAGGTGGTAGAACTTGGTCATGAAGGTAGTTATAAAATTTTGAGTACCAGATAGAATTAGGACCAATAATATCAGAAATCATTGCAACCGTTGAAGGTTTATGAGTTGGTGCTGATAAATTCATAATGACAAACTAATAATCTCTAGCTTTATCTATTTGTCAAATCAGAGAGCCAATAGTATCCATGGCATCTGTAGTTTTATTACTAGCCCTTGGTATGTGCTCAAACTGAATGTTGGCAATTTGTTATTTAAAAGTGTCGACCATGGCTTTATATGGAACCAGTTTGTCATCTTTGGTCTGAAAATGATCTATAACTTGATTGATGATTAACTGAGAATCACCATAAACTTGGAGATGAGATATGTTCCAATGCACTACCTGTCAAATTCCTACAACAAGTGCTTCATACTCGACCATGTTGTTTATATAAGGAAAGCTAATTCTGAATGATTTAGGGATTAGATCCCCATGTGGTGTAATAAATAAGATACATGTCCCCGATCCATGTGCAATAACTCAACTATCAAAATATAGCTTCTAGTGCTACTCTTCAAGAGGTGTATCAATGATGGTCATTATAGATTCATCAGAGAAATGAAATGTGAGTGGTTGTGTCTGCAAGAGGTGCTTCAGTAAGTTGATCTACAAGAACTTATCCCTTGATTACCTTCTGATTGACATACTCTATGTCAAACTCACTAATAAACATGATCCATCTGGTCATTCTACCTTATAAATCTATTTTAGATAGTATATACTTGAGTGGATCTACTTTTGAAATGACCATGGTCTTATTATTCAACATATAATGGTGCAATTTTTGAGCTGTGAAAACCATGGCTAGACAAGATTTTTAAATAAGTGCATAGTTATGTTCATATGCAACCAAGGTATGACTTAGGTAGTATATTTCATGCTCTTTTTCATTATTATCATGTTGAGCCAAAAATTCCCCCAAGCCATTGTTGATAGCTGATAGATACAACAAGAACGACTTCTTAGCATAGGAGGTAACAAAACTGGTGGATTAACTAAATAGTCCTTGAATTATTGAAAACCTATTTGGCAGTGATCATCCTAGTGAAATGCGACTCCCTTCTTCAAAAGATGTGTAAATGGATGACACTTGTCTACTAATTGAAAGATGAAGCATCAAATTAATTGTATCTTACCCTACAAATTATAGAGTTGCTTCAAATTAGTTGGTGGTAGCATCTTGATTATAGCATGGACTTTAGCTAGATTAACTTCAATACCTTTGTGAGACATGATGAAACTAAGTTTCCTAAGGTTACACCAAACATACATTTATTATGGTTGAGTCTTAGGTAGCACTACTGGATGGTCAGCCCTAGTTTTGGATTTTCCTAATATGTCATCGACATAGTCTTTAATAATATCATGCATCATATCATGGAATATGACAGTCATGGCCCTTTGATATGTAGCTCTAGAATTCTTAAGACCAAATGGCATTACATAATAACAAAATGTTCCCCATGGAGTGGTGAATGCTATTTTATGTTATTCTTCTAGTGTTATTCTGATCTAATTGTATCTTGAAAAGCCATCCATGAGTGAAAGCATTTCATAACCTACCATAGAGTCGACAATCATGTCAATATTAGGCAATGAAAATTCATTATTAAGATAAGCTTTGTTGATGTCTTAAAAATTAGTATAGATTCTGATTCCTTAAAGCTTCTTACTAATAGGTACACATTAGATATCTATTTTAAGTAGTCAATGGATCAGATACATCCTAATTCTAAGAGTTTTTCCAACTCTTTATTTACCAAGATAACAATGCAAGGATGCATCTTATATAGCTTTTATTTTATCAGTTTGGCATTAGGATTTACCACAAGGTGGTGCAAAACTAAGGCAGGGTCCAAGCATCACGTGTTAGAATAATCCCATGCAAAGATATCTACAAATTCTCTCAATAGAACTGGAAAGACTTCATGTTCCTCCTCAGTGAGGGATGCACCTAATTTTATCCATTTGAAGTTTGATAGAGTCCTGATGTTTACCTCTATTGTATCTTTGACTAGAAGGGTCAAACCATCTTCTAGGATAGTAGACAAATAATTGAACTATTGGGCTATATTAGGGTCCTCTGCTAGGACTTGTTCATCAACTTCTCCTAGGCATGATGAATCTAAGTCCCCTAATGGGAGATCTAGCCATCTGATAAAAACACTCAAAAATTCTTGAAATTTTTGATCAAATATTTGTTATTTCACAAAACTAAACTCAGATCCATAGGCAAGTTCATCGTTGGTGGTCTCTTGGTCTAAATTCAAAAAAGTATGAACACCCCTGTCTAATGACACCTGAAACAAGTTTTCACCACTAGGTTGGCCTTTATTTTTACATTTTCCCTAGTCAAAAAGTGCCTCAAAGAGGTTTTCACTTTGGTACTTCAATGTTTTATCTATTTGTTTTTGGCTAAGGGTGTCACCCACTCTCCAAAACAGGCTTCAAGATCTAATGTGATTGAGAATCCTGATTTGTGATCTCCTAATGGAACATTATCTCTAAGGCCTAAAAAGTCACAAAATGCCTCATCATTCTAAAACTCATCAATCAGTAAATTGGATTCTTATTGTTCCCAATCTATCAGTTGGGGATAGTATAATGGCAATGGGTTGTGATGAATGACTAGGGTAAATGTACAAATGGAATTATTATCAAATAGGTTAGTCTCAGCTAGGTCATCAAAGGTGAGGCTATGGTCAAACTCTGGTTCATTGTCGGCATCATCATCACTAGCCACTGATGATAGAATTCAAATAAGATATGTGAGGTCACCCCCAAGCAGTTTAAATTCAAGTCCATAGGGTCTTTTGTACTTAGTCATGGAAATTGGCTCGATGGTTCTTTTTTGATTCAGTTTGAGGCCTCTTCCTTCACAATCTTGGTGCTTCATGATCCTATTGGGAATAGGATACTTTTCACTTTTATAACAATCAGCTTGGTTGTCATTATATAACCATGATTCATCCCCTTCAAGAGGATTTAGTTCTAGACCAGATGCTAGTACAAATATGACATGTCCCTTATCTTTCTTCTTTTATTGCAAATGCATGTGTGGGGTGACTTTAGGTCACCCAAAGGTCTTCAAATTATGAGAAAGATTAGAAATATGGAAGGTATCATGGGTCACATACTCCCCCGATCCATTATCTAAAATGGTGAAATGATTGGAAGCTTTAGGAGGTGGCATGTGGGAAAGGGAATCCAAGGTATTAGGATCTATACAATTATCTTGTCGCAGATCAATAAATATGGTCTTTCCTTTATCTTACTTGGAACTTGGATTCATGTCGTATTGGTA
Source organism: Torreya grandis (assembly GCA_037957365.1). Lineage (NCBI taxonomy): Eukaryota > Viridiplantae > Streptophyta > Pinopsida > Cupressales > Taxaceae > Torreya > Torreya grandis. The sequence goes on from JARHVA010001478.1 coordinate 1,266,190, forward strand.
ATTACAGCTTTAAAACTCAGTCTTAATAGGTTTTTAGTGTTCATATGGATGTAAATCTCCTAGAATATTCACTTTCATCCCTGAGTAGGAGAACTTAATACATTGGTGTAGCATTGACAAAACTGCATGAATCTCATGTAACCAAGGCCTACCTAGAAGCATATTATATGACAACTCAACATCAAGCACATGGCAAAGTGTATCATGGGTCAAAGGCCCAATGATAACTAGTAAGCTAATGGTGCCTTGTGATTCTCTTCCCTAATTATCATAGGTTTTGATAGTTATCATTTTTGGCTAGAGATCTACCAGTGTGTACCCAAAAGATTGATGAGCTTTAAAGACACTATGTTGAGGCCTAATCCATTATCTATAAAGACACGTTTCACTTTATGCCACTTTATGTAAACTTCTATATATAATGGCTTACTATGGAGCGGGCCAAGAGAAGACATATCACTTTGGTTGAATGTGACTTGGTGGGTTGGAGCTAGGTGTCCAACTAAAACTTGAACTTTATCAGGGGATATGTCACTGAAAATAGTGGATTGGGTCAAGAACTCATTCAAGATGTTCTTTTGGATTGTTGACATTCACAACAAATCTAAAATAGAAATTTGTGTTGGTGTCTTCTGCAATTATTTCATAATATCAAACTTCTTGTTTTGGTCAATAGTGAATGGTTTATTTTGAGGTGGAACAGTTGGTTGGATAACAAGAAAAGTGCTAGATGGTTGTGGGCCTAGGATAGTAAGCTTTGACCTCTGAGTTGTGATTACATAATCAGGATTAGATACTAGACCATAATTTCTAACAAATATTGGGAATGGTGTGGACTAAATAAGACAAGTCTCAATTACCAATGCACTTGTATGTGGTCACGTGGCAAGGGTGAGTTGTCGATGTAAGATCTGAAAGTGGAAGTCCCAATTTGTTGGTTTACCTGTGTGTTATCCCAAGTCAAAGAATTATTATCCATGTACTTTGGACGAGTGTTGTTGTTCAACAATGGTCTAGATTGATTAGTGCTCAATCTAAGATTAATGGATATGGTATTAACGCTACCCCCTACAATATGACCTACAACCCTGTTTTAGTCATGTGTGATTGCATGGTAGGTTTGTTGGTTATTACTATTCTAACCTTAGTTTTGTCCATTATTTTGATGTTGTGGGTTTTTTTGTTGATTTTATTGATTCTATTAGTTCTGTTAGTTTTATTAGTTATGTTTGTTTGGCTTTTGATTTTGATACTATTGATTTTGTTGTTGCACTGGTCGAGGTTACTGTTGTTACTAGTTATTCTATTACTACTAATTATTATGTTGGGAAAAGGGGTTTTGATAAATCTCAAGAGTTTGGTTGGAAGTGGAAGCACCATTATCCAATGTTATCTCCCCATTCTCCAACATATTCTTGATTAAATGCTTGATTTGCATACATCTTCATAGATTATGCCCATTGAGCCAATGATATTCATAGAATTCATTTTCATGGTGCCAATCAAGGTAAGGAATGCCTTACAAATAATGCTTTGGTACAGGCCAACTAATCAGATTAGCAGTGATAAGTTTGCAAAATATAGACTCAATAGGCTCTTTTAGGTCACTAAAGACATGACACGTAGGCACAATTCTCCTTGGAGGAGGGGTTTGCAATCATAAAAGTTGTATTTGTTGCATGGGTCTTAACTATTGTGTTTGTGGCATTGGTTAGAGAGTTTTTAAGGTAAGAGTAAGCTAAAAAGGTGGTGTAGATGATGTGTGCACTATTTGGCATGACATGACTCAGTTACTTCATTACCCACAACATTATTATTATGGTTAAATTGCTTTGGTCTTTCTTGGTTATTGGCTTGTGCCAGTTGTGATGCTTGCGCTTGAATTAGATATTGGTTTTGGCCATTTACCTGATTGGTACCTTGATTATAATTAGATAATGTAAGCTTGATGATCCCTTTATTAATAAGAGCTCTCTCAATCAACAAGCCTTTGTTGATGATCTCCTTAAAATTATGTGAACATTGTAGTTCTAGATGATAAGCTATCTCACTATGCAAATTTTTAGTAAACACAACAGCTAATTATTTATCTGGTAAACTATGGGTGAATCAACTTGTAAGAGTTCATCACTGTAGATAACTTGCAAAACTCTCACCAGCTTTTTGCTTTGCTTGTGTTAAGTCAACCAATGAAATCTCATGTTCAAGATTATAGAAAAAATGTTGCACAAACTTATCAGAAAGATCATCAAAATTTATTACTAAATTCTTGGGAAACTTTAAGAACCACTCCAAGGCTTATCCAACCAAGCTCCTTAGAAACAAGAACAAAAGGTATATATTGTTGTATGCCACCGATTGACATGCGACAAAGAACTTTGTTAAATGAGCCTTAGGGTCACCTTTCCTTTTGTATTTATCAAATTTTAGTGGTTTGTATCTTGGAGGAAATGGTATCTACGAGTAGTCCATGTTGAATAGATAAGAACACATGTCATCCAACATAAACTTTTTAGTATGTTTTCCAACCTGAATGGTGGCAATTGCATCCTTCATTTGTTGCAATTCTTAGGATAGGAAACTAGAAGGAACATTGGTTTGAGAGAGAATATTGGTTTGGGTAGATGGTTGGGAGGTTATAAGTGGGACACTTTGACTAGAGTATGATGGAGATACCTATTGGGGTATATTGGTTAGGTTACAAAATAGACCAAGAATATGCATACATGAATTAGGATGTACATGGAATTATATATTTAGTTGTGAAATATTTTGGTTTGGGTTGGTGATAAAATTTTGCCTTAGAGTATTTTTTGGTTTGGATGGAGGGATATAACTATATTGTGCCTTTTATGTTTGAAAAGGGACATGTTGTCGACTAATCAAACTTTATTGTTGAGTGGGAACTTGTGGACCAAGACCTTATCTCTGAATTTGTGGCACATTTTAAACCAATAGTTATTTAGTAGGTACTTGAGAAACATGGGAGCCTCCTTGTTGCATGAATCCATGTGGAGAAGTGAAATCAGGTTGAAGATTCGACATCTATCACTAACTAATATTTACATATTACTGACTAGTCATCGCTTGGTTTTGGATTAGTACACTAGTCTACGACTGAAGAGGTATGTTTTCCATTACCTGGTAAGGTGAAACATTAGTTACCCCTTGTTGAGGTGGTCATATATTCAGCCTCTATTGCATTGGTACACTAGATTTTGCCTGTTGTTGTGGAATACTACTCGTCACTTGTTGATGAGAAGTAGGATTCATCACATTCAACTATTGAGGCACAACATTGGTTGTTGGTTGACTACCTGATCCTGTTGGTCACACACTTGATGAAGTAGATGGTTGAGGTTGGGAAATAGGTGGTGAAGGCTGGGGTATAGAAGCTCTTATTCCTTGGTATGATGATCAACTCATAGTATTAACTATAGGCCTATGTTTTTGACTAGTTGTTTGTGTGTTAGTACCACTTTGATTGGGATTGGATGTTGCTTGCACATTATCCACTGTATTTTGATCCTTATTCTACATAGAAGCAGAAGACACTTCTTCAATGATGGGTAGATGCATAAAGTTGTCTACCAAAGTGTTTTATATGAATGGGTTTGAACTCTGATTCTCTTAACTAGTTAACTATATCAAAACTCTTGTTGAAGGAACTAAGTCAATAAAAAATGTTCATCTGAATGAAATTGTTTGCTAGATTCAGTTAGGTTTGATATGTTGTCTGCATTTGATTAAATTGGTCTTTCATGATGTTTTTGCCTATATTAGGTAGATTAGGGTTTGGATATGTTGTTTGGACTAGAGCCAAAGAATTGCTAGAATAAGTCTATTGATCATAAATTATGTTGTGAGGCATTCTTACTAGGATTGGTAAATTCTCATGAGGGAAGTCTGATGAAAACTTGGCCCCTACCTCTATGGCTCTAACCAAATTCTCATCTTTGTTCTCCAATAAATGATGCTCAAACAAAAATGGATCACATGTGGAAGGTGCATTAGTAGAGTATAGTTGTTGAAGAACTAATTCATCAGTGGTGGGTATTGTAACTAGGTATTGTGTGATTTGTTCTTAGTCTTGTTCTAAATAAGGTGGTATATTAACCAAATAGTTAGCCAATGGATCTTGGCTTTGTGCCCCTAATTGAGTATTATAAGAGGGATAAAGATCCATCTCATAAAAAATATTATCTGCATAGGTTCTTGCACCATTTCTTCCTGTGAAATCACATTACTAATCCCTAGATTGTATATGAGTCCACTACGAGTGTAGGAATACATGTTGGGATCCATAGTCAACGCTTGGTGATAGAAAGGGAAGAGAGTTCTACAAACTCTAAAAAAGATAATGTCAAAAATAGATGATGTTCAAACTTGGTCTAGATTCATCAAAAGGATCAAAAAGGTTTATGCAAATATTTGCGAGGAAACAAGCTAGCGTTAAGTATATAATGCCTCATTGTTCACACAAAGATAAGTAAATAGACCGAAAATTGAAATGCCAAATTCTAAGGTTGAAGTGTTTCAAATCAATCTAATATAGGAAAAGCAAAAGTTGCTAGGTCTTTTGGCCAAACACAGCATCAAAAGTTAGGCTCAAACAAGGCCTGTGCTAGGACTCTTGGCCAAATGGCATCAAAAGCTAGACTTTGAAAAAAAGATGATTTTTAATCCAACAGATTTTAAAACACTTCTAATAAATACTAGGCATTTGAGTTTTGGGTATAAACTTGACCAACTAAGTATAAGGTATGAAATAAAAGACACTTTAGAGATAGTTTACTTTTCTCATAAATAATGATATAGAACTTGATTCTTTTAACTAATAAGTTAGATAAAAAGTGAATGATAGAACTGTGCTAGACAAAGGTTCACAAAAGGTACACTCAGATTGGTCTAAAAATGCAAGAAAAAATTTGACCTCTATGCAAGAAGGTCTATGAAATTATTTCTAAAATGTTTTGGACAATGTAACAACACTAGACTACCCAAAAGATGCAACAAAATGTTTGTTTCAAAAACTCTCTAAGGCAATTATAGTTTCCCATAAATTTGACAGCATAACACTATCCTTCTTGACTCAAAATGTTGTGGTGCATAGACTCAAAGTGCAAGTGTTTAGCACAAAATGACTTAAGTCTAACAAGTGGTGATAACGATCATGAGTTTTATATGGCCTTCAACCCAAATTGGAAATTAGACCTAAGCTCTCTCAAGTTTAGTGCAAATGGCAAACCCACTTAACACATCAACCCTATGAAATTATAAATGTGTAATTTCAAATTTAGATTATAAATGAAGGACTTAAACAACTTTGGCAAAGGTCTAGACTCAATTAGGCAGCATAACTATGTCAAAGTGGATGATATGACTCCAAGTTTTGATGAATTTTTAACAAGGCCAATTGATGATTTCACGTGGGTGGGCAGCATAACGTCTCTTTGTTTAAAGGAAAATGAGGACCATGTGTTTTGGTTTGTATCGTTTATTTACACCAATTTTTGACTTCAAACAAAACTTTAATCTATGATAAAACTCAATTGATTAATCATTGTTAGACTCTAAACTGACAAGGTTGTTTGGTATTGTTGGAATCCATCAATATACATCATTTGAGAAGATTTTAAGTGTTCATCCAAAGTAAATGCACATTATATAGTAGGGTTTTTACACCCCCTTCTCTAAAATGATAGTACTGTGATATGGACCTTGAGGCGCACCTTGCACCAACAATACTTTTGCAACAAGTGGGGATTTATCTAAGATCTACAAGTTTTTAAACGTTCTAAGAGAATCAATTTTACAATGACTTTCATGCCAAACAATGCAAAATAAAATCATAGATTTTGGGTCCGTATCACTTAGCTTATTGCAATAAGGTCTAGTCCTTTCTGCAACCACTACCTCATGTTGTTTGCTCAGTGTAGTGTGATGTCCAAAGTGCCACTACGTCCCGTGTGTAACTCCAATTAGGATCCAAATGAATCCAATGTCAGGAGGTGAAACCCTGAGTCAAAGCATCCCTAAAGAACTCATGGGAGGTGACAAAGTCCCCCTCATAAACCAAGTTTTCATGAAAATAAATAAAGCATGAAATAAAAAGACTTTAGAGTCATTTTCAAGGTAACCCAATCTTTGACGAGTTTTTGGAGAGTGATTTAGATGACTTTCTTTCTAAGCCTTGGACTAGGCTATTTGTAATAGGAATGGTGCTTTTGATTCCAAGGGTTCCCTAAAGGGGACAAATGGAAGAGCATACACGTAACACCCCTCTTTTTGCCAAACAAAAATCTAATTTAACACAATAAAAATCTAATTTAAACAACTAAGTGAATACAAAAAACTTGGAAAGTTGAGTTCATTTTTAAGCCCAAATGGAAAGGTGTGATGGTTTTCTTTTGACCCCTTGGTCTTAATTGCAAACTTTGAAAACATTCACCATAAACATCTAAATTTTTTGTTAAACACCAAAACAAGGTTCCTAATCCATTTAAAGTATGTGAAAGGTGATTTAAACATGTTTTTAGCAAATTTCAAGCTTGGTCCTGCAATAAAAATGTTAGTATGTCCTTTAGCCTTGAAGCTACTTTGGGTTTGAAACAATGAACTTGAAAAAAAGAGCTCTCAAGTTTTTTACACAGTACAATCCCGCTACTACACAAAGTAGTCTTGCTACTTGCAAGACAATCCTGCAACTTAGTGAGTTACAATATTGTAACTAACCGCTAATTTTTTAGTCATAATACCATGACTCTGAATGACAATCTCGCTAGTTGTAGGACAATCCCACAACTTTTAGAGTTGCGGTATTGCAAACAATAATCCCACTACTCAGGGTCATAATCTCGTTACTTGGGGTAAAATGAGGTTTTTTGAAAAAATACACAACTTTAGGCTAAACTAATTACATATTATGAAAATTTAGGAAAAAAACACATGGTTTTAAAAAAATCATTGAAAATAGAGTCCAGATGACCCCAAACGAAGCTCCAAAAAATGCTTATTCTCCACACTACAATACCATCACTCACAGTGACAATCCTGTTACTTGTAGGACAATCCCACCACTTTAAAAGTAGTGGTATTTTCATTTAACCTGCTAATGGTTAGACAATACCACGACTTGGTTTGACAACCCCGTGAGTTGTAGAACAATCCCGCTACTATGATAGTAGTGGTATTGTTAAACCTACATAGAAAGACAAAGTTAGTCTGACAAAAAAAAGAAGCTTAACACAATACCGCGAGTTGCAGCACAATCTTTTGACTCAAAGAAACAATATCATGACTGTGTCAGAACAAACCTGTGACTCCAGAAAAATGTGTTTTTACTCTAATTTTCACTCTTTCTAGCTTCTTACTTCAAGATTTTGCAAGGAAAAGATTAGTAAGTTGATTGAAAGAGATTCGTGATCATTTTTGTGAAGCTATGAAGGTCCCATCAGGCGTGCCATTATGTGAACTAGGAATTTGACTAAGAAGAGGAGATTAGTTTTGTGTTAGTGACAAAATACACAAAACAAATTGACAAAGAACACACTAAACTAACACTTTCATGCCTAATTACTAGGGTGAACTTAGTGAAGAAAGACAAATGAACAAAGCATAACTAAAATTCAGGAAAACACACATTCCTTAACTTCCTTGATGCTCCAAAAGTATTCTTCAATTGGTTTGCTCGGTTTGTGCTCATGAAGTCCTCATCAATGGAAGCTTGGCTACCTCCATCTCTCCTTGGCACCTTTGGATTTGACTTGGCTTGGCTTGGAATCAATTTGACATGGTAACACTAGTTTGCATGAAGATTTTAGAACCAATCATGCATTATAACTTTGCACAAATTAAGCTTAAAAATGATGTTCATGGCCTCTCTATTTATAGATTTTTGAGATTGATCAGAATCAACCTGAACGTCCATCCTGAGATGAAGATGTGTGGTGAGGATTAATTCAATTTTTTGGAATCAAGTTTATAATTATCCTCATCATGACATTGGAAAAAAGGGCAATTAAGAGGCATGGAGGGCATGAATCCTGATATTTGTGGCATTTATGGCCTAGGGATGTCTTCCCAAGAAATGAGGTCACCTGATGATGCAAATATTCAATATTCACTTCTAAAATAAATTACTCAACAAATTTCCATGGAATTTTTTATTAGGGTCTAATTCGGTTTAATTATTTCTTAAGCATGTTTAAGCACTTTGTGCACAAATTACTCAAATTGATCAGAATGCCTTGTTATTGGTCCAAAATTTAGCTGGATTGAAATTGAAAGGTGATGTCAGATGTGTTGGATCAATTATCCCATTTAGGATATTATCAATATAAAATAACAAAGGCACGTGTCTTGTGCAAGAGCACGTGTCTTGTGCAAGAGATTTTATAGGAAAGAGCAATCCAGAGCACCTAGGTGCAAAATTGGCATTTTGACTCAAAATGATCTGATCAAAGTTAGTCGGCCCATAAATTGCATTGCCTCATTTAGGGATACCCTCACTAAAATCAGCACTTGAATATATCAATTTCAACTCATTTAATGCATTTTAGTGTTTTTAGGCCAAATTGTGCACTTTAGGTGGAAATTGCTCAAAAGATTGGTTGGAGGTTATTGGTGGCCAGATTTAAGTGTCTGCATCTCACACTTCCACAGGGTCTCAAGACCTCAAATTTGGCGTGGAGATTGGTGATAGGCTAGGTAAAGTGAATCACATGATTTTTGGTTGTTTCAAATGTGTGGGAAAGATCTAGAACATAAATTTAGTCTTCTAGGCAAGGAGGTCTAATTGAGGCCTAGTTGAGGAGAGAGAATGATAGAAAAATGATACTTCCACTCACTCTCAGGACCTAAAATTTCGCAAAAAATTGTAAATCCATACTAAGTCTAGAAATATGTTATTATTTTGTTGGTACCATTTGTACACTGTCCTACACAAGGAGGTTTACATGATTTTACGGCTACAAGGAAAAGAGGCCTAATGAGAGCTTGAGGAGCAAAATGGAGTCTTGAGAGTTGTTCCATGAACCAAAATAGATTGATTCAGATCTGATACAATATTTGAATACTTTTCATGAAAAAATATTACTTTGATGAATCTGAAGTCAAGTTTTGAGCCACTTGGACAAGGCTAGGTGTGGTAGATGAAGGGGTTTCAAGACACCTGAGCATATGAATGATAATTTCCATTGAAATGTCAGACCAAGGGAGTTTATAAATGCATTATAGGTGTCAAGTAAGATGTATGAAATCAGTTCATAGCAAATTGATGATGAAAAATTTTATTTGTCACTTCTCATATGTAAAGAAGGGCAGTTTTCAAGAAGATGACCAAGGTGTCAAGCTGAGTTTCTAACTCCTACGCCACTTGGATGATGAAGCATATTTAGAGGAGAGACACATGTATTTGGAAGTCTATTTGGACTATTCTATAACTTCTTTCTTGTTTGTAACTCACACTAGACACTTGGCAATCTCCTCCTCTATGCCCCTCTCTCTTCCTCATTTCTCTATATAAGTTGCCACTTTTGGCATTGTAAGACACTCACATTTGGTATGGTGAAGCCCTGCTAAATTGAATATTGATTTTGCCTTTGAATAAATATTTAAAGTTGGTTTAGTTTCTCAAATTCTTGCATAAGTGTGTCAAGTAGTTTATGGTTGAATGGCAAGTGATAGTTATCTCTCCTTGTGTTCATCTCACTCTTTCATGCTTTGTGTGAGTAATATACCTTCTAGAAGGTCACATGATGTCTAAATGGTTATTTTGTGCATATTTAAGTGTGAGTATGACTATTACTATCTATGATCAGATCTACTATTCATCTATCTTGAGAAATGCATTGCATTCTACTTTCATGTTGAAACAGTTTTGTTAGAACCTTGGGTTTTGAGATCAATTTTAGAAATTATCTTTCATAGTGCAGGTTCAAGTAGGCTTGTGGAGTTTATCTTGGTGAATCACCTCTATTAGATTAGTGTTAATCTCATTTTATCCCTTTTCTTTCAAATCAAGTAGGTTAGTGGTTAGTTGAGGTGTTGTGCAAGGGAGCTAGCCCTTCAATCTAGAGATTCACCTCTAAGAATTGTCACCTACAATGTATGAGGTGTTTCAATGTTACACGAAATTTAAGAAGGCTAGAGTAGCCCTCCTTAAGGTGCAAATTTGGTTAATAATAGTTTCCAATTCAACATTTCCCTTCATATACTAGGTATTACAATAACTACATACCACCATAAGGAAGCACATGCAATGGGCACAAACTTCCCTACCAGGATGAGGAATCTGATATTAATAATAAAAACATATACACTGATGATTACATCATATCATTCCACATTCCATGTTAAAATTCATTACACATTCGTTTGACTCTAATACAAACATAGGACTTTAATTGGATCTTATTATAGCCCCTGACATGGCATATAATTGGATCTTAAGAGGCTTGTGATTTTTGCTATCAATTCATTGACCTTTCCATGAAAATCAAAGGGATTTTGTCTTTAAACTCATCATTTGAATACAATTATGCATTCTAATTGGTTCTTCAAATGGTCTCAGGGTCAAATCTCTTTACACTAATTTACACTCATTCACATTTTAAATAGGAATGTGATTTGACCCCTGCCATGTTTGTGAAAGATGAATTTAATTTTATTTATTAGAATTTTTTTATTTTTTTTGTAAATTAACATCTAGAGCAATTAAATAAAGTTTAGTAACATACAAAAACACCAAATCCGTATCCCTGGAAGAAAAGATAAGGCAATAAAGAACATGCAAGTGTTGAAATATTTTAATGTGCATTGGGTGGTGATGGTGAGTGGCAATAAAAGATTTCAAGTGTTGTTCTAAAATGTGAATGACAACATTGCCAGATAATTGTTGCATTAGTGTCTTGGTTGCTTGTTATGTTATATCTCTTGTAAATTTATTTTTGAAAATAGTTATATTAAATAATAATAAATACAATAATATTATAATATAATATTATACATTACTATTATATTATAGTATTAATGTAATATAAGCATACAAGATGTCATTTTTAGTTTTAGTAAAGCGTCATTTTGTAAAGCGTAAGAGTGTAAATCAAAAGATTTCAAGGTCTAGTTGGTTTGTGTTAGTGACGGGCAATGACGGTATTTCATGTCATATCGGACACCATAGAGCTCATACCATACAATAGACCCAGATTTAGGCCAGGTGTTGGATTTACATGACTAACACATATTGCAAAGGGTGTGTAGCTTGTAAGGTAGCAACATTTTCAATTGGTTGTTTTCTATTGTTAAGGGTGAACGAGGACACCATGTGCGTTGATTTGATTGTGATAGGGCTTCACATTCGTTGAGTGGCTCGACGCTGCATTATAATGGTTTTTATGTACAAACAAGCCATTGAGGTACCAAAGTCTATCTTGTAAATTATGTTCATCCATGTTGTGAATATATTAATATATGGAGCAATTAAATTGGGCTTAACAACATACAAAAATGACATACTCAAAACCTTGACTCAATTAACCCTAGGAAAATTTACAAAGTTCAATAACATGTCACATCTATCAATGCAATCTCAAATCATAGCCTTGACTCTAGTCAATCTCATGAGGTTAACCTTCTCTATCTTGTAGCTTATGTTCATCCATGTTGTGAAAATATTAACATCTACCAGGGGGGCCATATTCTACACCAAACCTGAATTCAGGCTAGTGGTTGGATTTACATGGCCTGCATCACCCATTGCAAAGGGGTCTATAGCTTGCAAGGTGGTGATATCTTTGATTTGTCATTTTATATTGTTGAGGGTGGAGGAGGATGTCATGATATCTAATTTGATTGAAACAAGACTCTATGCCTGATGTATGGCTTAAATCAATGATGCAATGTCGCTAATGTGGGGACAATACATTGAGGTCCCAGAGTCTATCTTGTTGCTTTCATTTGTCCATGTTGCCAATATATTGACACTTGAAGAAAAGAAAAGAAAAGATATATATATATATATATATATATATATATATATATATATATATATATATATATATATATATATATATCCCTTTTGGCGTTCCTTGCATCATCACGACAATTGTTAAAATTGTCACTCCATAATAAAATTGCTAGGAGCGAAATAGATATGGCATCTCCTTTAAAACAATGGAATGCAATGTTTGTGGATATTTGTAATTTTAGTGGGAAGAGTGTGGCATACGTTGGAAACGTGTTCCATTTTGCTTAGACATGCCACATGATGTGAATTAAAGCAAGGTCAAGGTCAAGAATTGTTTCTACTCATGATTGTAAATTCACACCAACTAGAATTTTTAATGAGGCAATTATTTTGATGATGAATCTGGTTTTTATTTTTGTTATGTTGAATCCTTAATATCACGTTTGCAAGGTTTTTTTGGTATCATAACCTGGGGTGTTAATTTTTTCTCATCAAATGAAAGATATTTTTACAATACATAAAACTAGGCTTGAACTTTAGAAATTTTAAAAACATAAATGGATTTTGTAGATGAGTTTTTTATGAAGACAAATGATAGTAATATTCGAAAGAAAAGAGTTTCATAAAGAGGCTATAAAATAAGCATATTGCTTATAATATACGTGCTTCCAAGATGATATATTCATATGTTAGACTTTATTGATTATATACTTGATCTTATTCATCATTGGCATAATTCCTTTCTTTTGAGATATAAGCTTCACAAAGTCATCTCAAATCTCAAAAGTGGGGCATATATTCCACTCATTTTATCCAGAATCGAGACATTTACAATAATTTTGACTCCTATAAAAAGGGGCATTCAAATTTCACCCATTTCAAGACATGCTCAGAACGTGCCACGTAATCCCACCATCGGATATATTCAAGATATTATTTAGCATTGTTTTTGTAGCATTCACAATATTGCTTTAGCTTGATTTTTGTCATTAAAAGTTGTATTTAGTAATGTATGCAATATCTAACTTAGATTCAAAGGCATGTGATCTAACAGGGGCATTATTGCATCTTTAATATATTCAGGGATATCAATTTTAACTTTTCTAAATTTTAATAGATTATTATCATGAACACTCACCCAAGTGTGTGTAGAAAAAGAAATAAAGTTCTTGCTAGATTCACAGCTACATTGGAGTTGGATTCAAAAGCTTTAGGGACCCATAACATTATATACATACATTGTCTACTTTTACATTGATATATATGCACACACGTCAATGTGTGGTATTATCTAAAGACCACAAAATAGCCCCTAATCATTTATTAGTTGTAAAATTGCATATTTCTAGCATGATTATGTATTTGTCAATTATTGGTTTAATTTAGATGTTATTAGTGCAATTGACTTCCGGTGGTCCATATCCTTGTCAATCTCCCATAGCACTTCTTTTTTCTCTCCTCTCTACTTTGTTTTCTTAGTACATTGCTAAAACTATAATGTACAGTGTTCAATTTGCTTGGTCTACTAGAACTATTTAATACAGTCCTTAGTCTCCCATAACTATGATTTTCCTTGATGATGAATCACGGATGGTGATTCGAAATGCATCGGATCAAATATCTTGCACAGTTTTTACCCGAAAATCATATGCTCAATCTCATGCACTATGAAAACATCAAAGCTCTTATAATGTACAGCTTTTATCTTGTGTTTTGTGATCCCCTTTAACTCATGTGGACACATCCATTGTCCCTTGCATGCCAACAGGTTCCAATTTTGAATATGTTCTAATTTTGAATTCAAGACATCTATAAATACAAAAGCACTTTAGTGCATTTAAACATCTATTATCTATCAACCGAAAGGCAGTATGAAAAATAATATGATATTTATTATTCACATGAATCTATTAAGCATCTACAAACATTTTTTAAAAGCCAAACATTTAGAGAACAATCATTGTTACACTAAAACTCATATTAACGACATTGACTTGCATTGGATGCACTTATTAGAGTGATGTTTTTTATCTTATACATTGTTGAGAGCCCTGACAAATATCAAGGAAGCTTAGTTATTCCCTAATGTAACGTAGACCCCAAAATATATTGTTTTCTTTATCATTTTCAAATCTAGCTATTCAATTAGGGCAAGGAGAAATGCATTTTCCCAATGATTAGAATGAGGTTTTTGAAGCCCTGTATTTAACGAACACAATTGTCTAAAAAGTGTCTTCCTATTGCTTCCCAAAACAATATTGTTTACAATTTTGCTGCACAAAAAAGTCCTAAAGACAATTCGGGCAAGATCCTTCGTTCGCCACAAGTTTTCAAGGTTGTCATTGTCTTGCCACAAAACTTTAATTTCTACTGTCAAAACTTTAACTATCTATAGATCTTATAATATTCAAGATACATTTGTAAACCTCCTTTCCTCTTTAATGCTCTCATTTTGCAAATTATTTAGGTTTGATTTGCCATATTACATCTATTTTAAACCTATTTAAACTTTTTTAAATGTTTGTGTTGCAATTTGAAAACAACACTGTTATGTACAAGTCTTCTCATCATATCCAATGCAATATATTATAAGTATCAAATGTATTTACGTAGAAGAACAATGTTCATCTCACTATTCAAAACCCTTCTCTTTTTTATGATCATCATAATGTTTTCTTTTATTGGATTGTTGTTTTCCATTTACTCATTTTAATTTTAGTTTTCTCTTCCATATTTCTAGGATGTGCCACTATACTCCCCTTACCTTTTTTACATTGTTTTTTATAGTCCCATAGACTGGCCCATGGGCTTTGGTGGGCATTAATATATAAATTATATTAAATTAATTCTCATTAATTTAAAAATCTTTTTGTTGCATCTTTTTTTACTATATCAAATTTAATGCATTATTTCACATGAAAACAAGTGTGACTACTGAGCATTTGATTTGGTTTCTTAACTTGATTATTTATATTTTTATATACTATCATTACTGGTAGTTGAAATCCTAGATAATGATTTGTTTTTATTTTTACTTTCATGTTGGTGTTTTTGTTTCATTTATGTAGAGATGCAACAAAAAAAACTTTTACTCTAAAAGGCACAATAAAGAACTTGAAATCGATGTTTTTGCTTCATGATAAGTAAACAACCACATCTGCCATACATTTACTATTCTCCTTTGCCTTGCCGATGTAACAATGCAAACGACATAACAACCATTTATAATTTGTATAATGCTTTCATGGATAACTCTAGCTCTGTAATACATTCTATTGTTATTGGTTGAATGCACTAACTCAGGTGACTTTTTATTTTTTATTTTAATTTTTTAAAAATATGACACGTTCTCACAATCAATGAGGAACATGCGAACTGTAATGTTTTACCTTATTTGTCACCCATCACCTATTACAGGCAAGGTGGATTGTATCTATAGAGCAAAGAAAGATTGTCTTGACTGCTTGTGGGTGAATTTAATAGGTTTTCCTTTCAATAAAACATTTTATGCTATTCAATTTTATATGTTGAACTTTACGCAATGGAATTCTTTTATGTGTATCACATTTTTATTTATATTTTTATCAAAGTAATGAAACTTGAAATTGAATGATTTGATTTAGTTTAAATCAAATGAATGAGTTAAAAGATATTTTAGCCATACAAAATTTAGGAATGGAACCTAGCCAGGGTGTTTGCTATATCATCTTCTGTCCACCCCATAATAAAATTGCCTTGGAGCTTAATAGATATGGCGTCTGCTTTAAAACAATGGAATACTATGCTTACCTCATAAGGATATTTGTAATTTCACTGGAATTAGTGTTTGTGGCATGCGTTGGAAACTTGTTCCATTTTTGCTTAGACATGCCACACGGCGTTGAGTTAAAAGCAAGGTCCAGATCAAGGATTGTTTCTACATGCAAATGTAAATCCACACACAAAGACCAACCAAGGTTTTCAGCGAGGCACTTAAATTTTTGTTAGTTTTTCATAGCCTCTTTCAATTCAAAGATTTTAAAACTTAACTGACATAGAACACACCCCTTTTTGTTCAATATTATCTTTGTTTTGCTCATAGAAAGGAAAGGAACAACCTTTTTAAGGTCCACGATGTCAAGTGCCCTACCTACCTTATACTATCCATAGAATGATTCTTTACGAGGCACAAGTTCATCACCACCGCCGCCACCCCCCAACCCCCCATACCCCAGTTCCTGCTCTAGGTGTAGGGCCAGGAGAGGAAAAGTGGGTGACGAACCAGCTTTCACGGTCTCTGTACGTACCAAATGAAACGAGAATGAATGATGCAACCTCTTCCTATGTTGGTGGATCTCTACAAAGACGACTACCAATATTGGTAACATGATTGTGAATTTAATGTAATCCACCTCTTCAATCAGATTTATTGGTTTTAGTCGAGAAAAATGGTAGAACCAAGACCCCCGTGCTATTAATGTGGTGGCCGACACTAGAAAACATTTTCCTTATGTCTCTTCTTTGAGCTGCACGGCTAGCCATTAAGATTTAATTTGTTAAATATTATGATGATGAATCTGGTTTTCATATTTTGTTATGCTGAATCCTTCAGATCACGTTGACAAGGTTTGTTTTGGTAAACATAGCCGGGGGTATATTTCAATTTTTTATTATAACAATGTCTTCATTTTTTCCAATCAACCGAAAGATATTTTTGCAATACATAAGACTAGTAGTAAACTCTGGAAATTTTAAATGCATAAATGGATTTTGTAGATGAGTTTTTAATCAAGACAAATGGCAGTAATATTCGAAGAAAAAGAGCTTCATAAAGAGGTTCTAGAATACAAACGTTTTTAGATTGAGGGACCATGAAATAAGTATCAAATTTAAAGAAATGGAATGTGAGGAAAAAGATAATTGCAGACAACTTTATTTTCAATATGAAACAAACTGTGGCATATATTCTAAATTTGGCACCTGGGTTGCCAATGTAGGATATGAAGCAATTTTTTTCTTCTCTTTCCCACAACTGCTTAAAGATTTGTCATGTTGGGCTCCATTCTAAATTTCCCAACCTGTTCTTCATCTTATGAATCCTGTCACATACCAAATACGTAAAAACAAATAGCTTCCAGTAATTAATGCATAGTTGTTTGAGATGATTTGAAGATGAAAAGAATGTTCAGATGTTACACACAATGAAATAATTTTCATTAGGTGATAGTCTAGACACTAAACAAGTAAGAAAAAGACAAACTTTCCTACTGTACCTGGAGTCAGGAACTCTGTGGAATTGCCTTTCCTAAATGGAACGTAATGATAACTAGTCCAACCAAAGAGATCGCTAGAGTGACTGCCAATACTGCTACCATGGTTGTGAATGTAATATGTGGACTAACAAAAAATACAACAGCAATGGCACCACTTTGCCATATCTTCAATTGTGAAAATGACGCCTCCTGTTGAAAACACCAATTGGCATAAAAAAACTAATATTTTGGGAGAGAATCATCAGTATGAAAATGCCCCTAAACCCAAAACCACATATACAACAATAACACCAAATGGCATTAGAAATAAATATTGTAGTAAATTGCCAATTTGCAAATGCATGTAAATCAAAACCACAGAGAAACATACATACATATACATACACGCAGAGTGTAAATTCACATAGATTATCAAGAACGAAAAATTTCTAATCAGACATTCAAATTATCTCCTCAACAAATAAGGAATCAATATGAAAAAAAAAATCCAAAATATTCAAAGCTTTTGTATGAGAGGGGGGCTGCTGAGCATTTAGGCTGCTATTTGGACTGTATCCTGTTGTAGTGACTCATTTTTATCGGTGTCATTCAAGTGTTTCAACATCACGGCCTCTTTGTGGGGAAACTTTTGTTGGGAATATTCTGGTCTACAATTTTATCATGGTGTTGCCTCTTCTTATGTGGTGGCAATTTAGTTTTTGTGTGGTACAAGACACTATTAAGCAGTTTTGCTGAAGTGTTTCAAGGTATCTGGTCTATCAATAATTTCTATTTTGATGACTTCCAATCAAAATGCATAGCATTTTTAGCAGATTATCTTTTAACGACATTTGGCTTATGGCTGTACTGAAGGTATTGCTAAGGGTGTCATCTTCTGTCCTGTGTATCCTTTGTTTGTTATTAATAGTTCTTGCCAGTTGTTTTTCATGATGCTTTTACATTAGTTTGATCAACCGTGGATTTTGAAGTTTACCACATTGGTAGTTTCCTTGGATTGTGACAATTTTATGCTTAAATTTTCCTTCACTATTAGGTGCAGAGAATCTTCTGCCTACACGAGTCCTTGGCCACTGCTTTCAGGAAAATATTTCTGTTGATCCTTTGGTATTCCACATTTTCATTCAACAGGTTGTTCATCTATTTTTTTCCCTAGGGTGTTAGACTTGGAAATTGAATGGCTTCTTCTCCACATTCAAATTGAGGCCCACATTGAGGTATTTTAGGCAAGTGAGATTGCCAAGGAAAACAGAAAAAATCAATCCAATTCAACTTGTTAATAATCTATGCAATATGACTTACCGTGTCATGTGGAAACAGTATCCCAAGCAAAGCATTTATTTGTGTGTTAAAAATGCCATCGCCCGCACCCCAAGCTGCTGCCATGCCTAGTATATAGATTAGGCCTACTGGACTACTTCCACTGAAGCTGCTTGATCAAACACACAACAATCCAACAAATATAAACTAAGAAACTGAAATGATAAATGAGTAAGTTATCCTAAAAACATGAAAATATACAATACCATCCTATAGACCTCATTGAATATCAAAATTTCAGATTATGAAAAGTCACCTGTGACTCAACCAAAGTCGGAAAAGTACAAGGGCTTGAATCAAAATCCCAATATTAGTAATAATGCTGATAGATCGCAAACCAGATGTCAGGCGCCCAGCTGCCAATGAAAACTTCATGAAATACCAAGTCCATGTGTTAGCAATGAATAGTAACAATGCAAATTAATTCCAGCATTGACCACATTCATTTCTGAACAAACAATATTATACTCCTGCAAAAGAGCAGATACTAGATTTCTTAAAAACCATTTATTTTTCGTAGTGAGTTAATAGAACACAATGTTCACCAACAGAGATAAATCAGATTTTCACAAAATTAATTTCACACAACGTTATGTAGAGTAATCATTTTCAACCTTGTAAAGAATGTCAATTTGATAATTGTCAGTTCCCTTTTTCTGAATAGCAAAAAGGGTTTCATATGTTAACCTCCAAGTATATATACCTTCTCAGGCATACCCGTCACGAAACCTCATTGGTTCTATTCCAACTTAAAAAGTACCCGCTTAAAGTTTGTAACAAAATCTTAGCAGCACAAGAAATAATAAACAATGGCTGAATATCCGGTAAAAAAACAGGTTTCATTCTGGCCACATACTTATCGTTATAGTTTGCATTTGCTAGAACGTAAAGAAAGCTAAGCTCAGCAAAGTATTATCAATTATTTTTGGTATGGAGAAACTGGAGAAGTAAGCCAATGGAGGCATTAAACAAATAGAAAATAAAGCCTATAGCAGTCGAAGGTTAATCTCTATTACTAAATTTTGATACTCATCAATTCAGATGGTGATTCAGACTAAATTTTATACCAAGGAGATATAAGAAGTAAGTGTCTCTACAGACCTATGCCGGCATTTTCTTTTTCCAGACCAATTCTTTGAAGATAAGTTGTAATAACGGCAAGAATTCTGAAAAAGACAGCAAAAAATCTTGCCATGATAATCTGAAAAAAATAGCAAAAAGGCAGGGAAAATTGGGATTGATTCTTTCTCATATCCTTCCAGAAAGTACAGAAATCCAGCTAGAATCTGAAAAAAAAAATGATAGTTGGAAGATAAACAAGGGTTTATCTTCAAGATAAAACATCCAGAAACCTGTCCCAAATTTTGCACATGAATTTCCCCTGAAGGCTGAAAATTGTGACAGCTTATGGAAATGGGTGTTTTTCTATGAGAAAAACGTCCAACAGTTGGAAATCAGGTGCAAATGAGAAAGCAGGTCTCAAGTGTCATAAAAAGGCCTAAAACAGTGCCATTGAACAAAAAGTTTGAAACGGTATAATTTCTTCCTACAGAGATTCCTTGGCGATTTCCTTATCTTGGGTATTTTTCAATTTAGAATTTGAATTTGCAGTGGATTCTTGGTGATATGGCCATTTAGAGGAGAAACACATTAGAAAGCTGAAAGGTGCATAATTATTCATGACAAACACAACTGTCTTCACAAAATAGTAAATACAAGCACTTAAGGACCAATGAATCTAATATCAACAATAAAGAGGAAAATGCCTCTGATGATGTTTTTTAAGGATCATAATCCAGGGGGATTTTTGCTCCGCATAAAAAAAAATTAATATTCATCCGATGAATTTAAAAATGCACTTTTGTAAAGATGCTAAAGAATGGCGGAACCAATATAGTTTTGTTCAAAGATTAACATTTACTAAAGAGCAATTTGAAATCTTAAATAAATGGATTAAACTGCTTGGAAATTAAGCTCTTTGAAAGCAAATCAAGGAAACATAAAAAGAATAGGAAAATAAAAAGGTGAGATAGGAAAACTGCAAAGTTTGAATCAGACACTCAAAGAAGTTAAAACTTAGTAAAATGAAAACCATATGTATCAGATGAAGAATTAACAAAGAAGGATGAAGAAATATTGCAATTTAAAAAGCATAATTAGTCCCTTTTTTCCCAAATTAAGCACTTAAAAGAAGAAAAGGAATATCAACAAGAAGAAGATTTAATAAGTATAGACAAAGAAATAAGCAAGCTGTTTGAAGATTTAGTAAACAAGAAGATCGAAGAAGCATTGAACCCAGATGAATGGAAAGAATAAATTTGATAACAAATCCAACAAGGTAGAGGCAAAGCTGTACCAAACATTGCAACTCGGCTTCAGAAAAAAAGGAAAAGGATAGAAGAGGAACCTAAAAAAATCAATTACAATACGATAAATTTCATGTTAAGGTTGAGGAGAAACAGAAGAGATTAGAATTCCATATTTTTCAACATACAACAAAGGAAGGAGGAATAGCATAAAGCGATGACTAAAAGGCTTAAAAAGTTACAATGGTTATTGAAAAAAGTCTATTACAAGTATGGGATCATATCTGCATCCTTGTCATAAACATCGAAAAGCAAAACAGCATCAAGTATATTGATATCCTCATTTCTATGAGAGTTGACATAAAAGACAATATCATAGAACAGCATTGAGACGAATAAACAATTCTGCAACAGGAAATGACATCCTATTGCCTAAATCACAAATTAAAATGTGAATCACTAAAATGAATTGAAATAAGAACACTAAATATATATTCCTTACATTGTAACTCAATTTGTCAGCAACACTCTTAAATCCGATCCATATTCATGTTTGTAATTTTTCACGTTGAAAGAGCTCAATACTTTTCAGCTACGTTACCGATATGGGTACGGGTATGGATACGAGTATGAGAATCGGATACAGGGATACGGCGATTTTTTTTGGAGGGGTTTGGATACGGCCATACAAAAATATGTAAAAAAAATTAAAAAATATAAAAATATAGACATATAATCAAAATTAACCACATAATATGCATAGAAGAAACATAATAAGTTAAGTAACCATAAAACATACTAATAATTCAATACCAAATATCATAATATTCAGTTGTCGAACTTGGATTAGTCTTATTTATTATTACAAGTACATAATGCAAATGTTACAACTTACCAGTATGGACAAAAATAAAGACAAAAGAAAATCCACTCTCTGCAGTTTGGTGAAGATTACAATGAGATGACCTGGTGTTAAATCAACTTAAGACTATGCCCTGTTCTCTTCTTTGAGCTTATTCACTAGTTGAGCTTTTGTATTATACCTGTGCAAATGATCTTACCGTATGTACTGCACAGAAAGAGTCCTTGAGAACCATATTTTTGGGACATAAAGGATAAGCAAAAAGAGACATAATTGATTTCAACCTCTACTTCATCTTGATCATGTTACAGACATTTATTTCCTTTATTTTGGCAAGGCTGAAACATGATCCAATAACCGGAAGACTTGCTGACTTGCTCTGGCAACCTTCAGCTGTTGTATACAGCCCTAATAAAGAAGATACAGATGCATCAACTGAGGGCTCACGTTTTGAAAACAGTCAAAAACAGCCAACCATTGAAACTGCAGAGAGGTTTTCATACTTTGTTTTGTTTCTTGAAGTCCGTGTTTGACTTTTTATTAAGCAAAATTGAAAAAAAGAAATCGCAGGAAACGCCAGGATATGCCCGGATATGTCACCCAGATGTATCCACAGCCCAGGGACGCTCCCTGGGCATATCCCCGTGCTCCCAGGGCCTTGGGAGAGCGTATCCGGTAACATAGCTTTTCAGCAAACACAGTGTTAATGGAGAATCTCAGAGGGCTTCCAGCTATGGCAAGTGGTTCTGAAATTCAGTCATGAGAGCGAAAAACAAGGTCTGAAATTTTGGCCAGGAAAGTAGTCTCAGGGGGCTTCCAGCTATGGCAAGTGGTTCTCAATTTGGTCTTCTCTCCTTCATGAACCATCCCTTTGAAGTCAAGACACTCACTATCTCTCCTTCATCCAAGCAGGCAGTCGGTTTTCTCAGTTTTCTCTTCATCAGGGCATCATGGCAGAAAATTTCAAGATTGTGGAGCTTCTCAAGAACATGATTCACCTTTCCATGGCATTCATCAGTTTTGTTCCACACGTGTGGGGGTCAGATAGAGCTCAAGAACACATAACATTGCAAATCTGTAAAGGGAGAAAATTTGTAAGGTCCAAGAGAGAGAAAGAGCTTCAAGAATTGTTGGTGTCTTGTTTGCAGGGGTCTCCTTCATGTTCATATGTTCCTCATGCAAGATTCTCAAAGTTTCTTCAAAGATCCATGGCAAGGAAGCCATTAATGGCTCTCAAGAGTTCTCAAGGAGTCACTATTTAGCATATTTTAAGGTTTCTTAGCATTTGTTAAGGATCTTAGCAGACTCCTAGGTTTCAATTTTAGCATCTTATGCTCTTTCAAAGGTCTCCAAATTGTTGTATCTTGTGGAGAGGGTGTTTATGCTTGCTTTAGACCTTTGGGATGGTCTTGACATACACTCCTCATGTTCTTTTCACCTCCATCTTGGTTCATCACCATATCACACTCTTTCACTGCCATTTCTCACTGTAATAATGTTCATTTTCACCTCCATTCAATGTTCCCAAAATCCTCCATTCACATCTTATTACTTTCACTCACCCCATCTCATGTATACATTGTCATGAGGGAGTCAAGATTGTTAAGTTGTACCATGGTCATGGAGAAGGACTGTAGAAACCATAAAGCCTGCTATAAATGACGACCTGCAGCTAAAAAGGGGGTTATGACAGTCAAGAGTTTCATGAAGACTTGAAGAAGGAAAAACTTCAAGATATCTCTTTCAAGGTCTTGCATCATTCCTCTCTCATAAAGTTAGATTGAAGGACAAGGATCATGTTCATGTTTGGTGACCTCGTCAAGGTCAAATTCAGACTCTGTCCGTACAGAATGACCTCACACAGTCACCTACAATTGTCAAGAAAGGACAGTCTTTTTGAAGGTTGGCATCATGACATAAATGTATGAGTGAAAGTGATCAATGAAGAGTTCTTAACCTATGTTATGACTTCATTCATGTCATAAACCCAAGGAGGCAGCCATAAGCTTACAGTCAAGTGTCTTTTAAGACACCTACAGGCCTGTATTCAAGTCAAAACCTACAGTGAGTGTCTTGGCAGTCTTAAGGCCTATCTAGGTTCTTAGAGGCTAGGTTGGATCAGCCAAGTGCATAATCAGTATGAGATTGATAACTTCAATGAGGTAGCTCGAGAGATATAAGTTCAAGATCAGGGACCATCAGAAAACACTTTAAAGAGAGACCTACGGTCTGAACTTTCAAGGACAGTCATAGGCCCAAGGAGTGGGCAATGTAATGAAGAGACTTTCAAGGATGTTGACCTTCAAGAGAGGTTATTGAAATTGTTAAGAGATCATTATACAAGTGAAGGACTCATGAACCTCTTGTTACCTGTTGTCAAACTCTCTAAGCATCCTAAAACCCTGCTACAGTCTGTACAAGGGCCTGAACATCATGCACAGTCAAGTATATAGTAAGAGAGAAGTCTGTTTCCAATAAGGTGGAACAATGGTATGAGGAATACAGTATGTCAAGAACATGCATATAAATTTGAATCAAAGACACCTCTATAAAGACCAAACTCAGATAGGTTCTCATGAAATCACCACCTACAGCTGGGGTAAAAGTCTCTTGAATTATGCAATTTGATTCACCAGGTTCAAAACTACAAAGAAGGATGTTTGGGAATGCAACATGAAGTTCAATGAGTGTATGCCCATGTTTGAAAATTACCTAGGATGTTTGGGAATGACACATGAAGTTCAATTGAAGATCGCACAGTCATACACCTTATAAACATCTAGCTACAGCCATAAGTACACAGGCATACCTCCAAGCTCATGAAGGATGAGGGCACAGTGATATATGATGGAGTTTCATGATCAAATGAATGTTTCAAGAGAACAATGAGATATGAACTCATCAAGTATGAAGTCCAAACACTGCTACGGTCAAGGTCAAGTTCATGGAAATGTTCACTTACAACCATACAAATGACTTTTTCATTGACATGGTCACATACTAGCAAAGTGCAAACTCAAGACCATTCCAATCAAAGAGTGACCAATGAAGTGACTTATTCAAGTCAAGTAACTAATTTTCATCTCCAAAACCTTGGTCAAGATCTAAAGCACTGCCAACTCATGAAGATGAAGGTACATAGGCCTGTACGGAATAGGACAGTGTATAAGGCCTAAGAACTTTGTTTGAGAAGCAATATGCTCATGGAAGAGACAAGAGGGAAGTTTCAAATGACTTGAAGGTCTTCAAAGCACCAAAGTATGATAAGATGCTCACAAATGCATACCTACAGCAGTTTGTGACAGTCATGTCACTTTGAGCTGCTTTGAAGATACGTGGTTTTGATTGGATATATAAGACCAAGTTGATAAATGAATCAAAACCATTGCAAGAGGGATTTTCATGGCATATTCATCATCCTCAAGCACAAATCAAGGTGAAAAGAAGAAAAACTCAGTCTTAGGACTTAAAACACAGGCAGCCTACTGGTAAATTGTGGTAAAAAGCATCTACAGGCCACTATATGCATGATCCAGCTATGAAAATTGGTGGAGATGATCATCATGAGTTGTTCTACCTATCCATGGTATTGTGAGGTCAAATTAGGAGTGTAACAACTCACTGTTTTGACACAGTCAACCCTCTGTCTGTCGACAGTCATAAAACAAGCAGACAGACTTCTTGAAGTGTTATAAGGATTGGTAGAAGGTTTGAACTTCATTGGATTGTTTGATAAGCATAAGAGAGTGATTTTAAGTCTCTATACACCTATTGAGAGGTGATCACACTCCAAGTTCAATGCAAACCATGCCCTTAAGGGCTAAAACAAGCAGGCAGGCCTAAAACTCTTGAATTACACAGTCATCCTTTTGGACTCTTTCAAGGGCTTTCTCTTCATTAGATGAGCATTGGGATAGTGGAGAGGATCAATGCAACCTTGAAGAAGGTCTTGGAATGGAGAAAATGCAGTAATCTTGTCTTGTTTGACCCCTCAAGCCTCTTTCTTGCATACAAAGTTCTTGACAGCCATTTGAAGCACATTTTCATCATGTAGACATCTTAATGCACCTTTTACTTGGAAGCTCATGCTAATCATGGTTGATGAGGGGGTCAATATACTTCATATTCATGGCAAGTGGTTTCCCATCAGAGGTTTGTACGTTATGAACAATCATTAAGAAGCTATGGACCTCTTAAACCCTTGCAAAACCCTCATAACCACCCGATGGAGAAGAGAATCCAAATTATGCATCCAAATGGTATGATTGAGCTATGAAATGAATTGGCACGTCCCTGAGCACCT
Organism: Torreya grandis; assembly: GCA_037957365.1. NCBI lineage: Eukaryota > Viridiplantae > Streptophyta > Pinopsida > Cupressales > Taxaceae > Torreya > Torreya grandis. The sequence goes on from JARHVA010001478.1 coordinate 1,292,198, forward strand.
CCATGACCTGTTAGTTGGCACGTGGAGTATCTTTACTGTACGGACTAGACCAAATAAGGCAATTTTGAGCTTGAAAGCAAAGGAATGAAGGGTAATTGCACATTCAATGAGTTTGAGAAGCAAGATGGGGTCCTAAACTCCTTCAAGAACACTTCCACAGCCATTAACAGGGGTCATTTGGGTCATTTCCATAGGCAGATAGGTCTGCAAGTCAAAGCAAGGAGCTGTTTGCATGCAGGGTGAAGAAGAATAGCTTGATCAAGCCCATACCATGACTCCAAATCATCATCTACAGGTTATTCATGTTGAACACACTGTATAAGAGCCTTTCAACTCATCATAAAGTCAAATATTGAAGAATGCTATGCTTATCCTTGACATCATGAAGGCACCTCAAATCACCATGAACATCACCATCAGGCCCTAAGAGATATGTATGCCAAGTTTGAGCTACAAGGAAGCATTATCAGTGATCATCTTGATCAACTAACACCAGACACTGCCTAGAAGGCCTGTTTTCCACTCTGAGAGGTGACTTCACATGCTCAACATGGTACACACCTTTTGCATGGGAAGCTAAGGACTTTGGGGGAGTTAGAGGGCCTAATACACTAATGTTTTGTGGCATTGGTTCAGGCATTCAAGGCCCAGGCTTTCTGAACAATCATTAAGAGCCCAGAGCACTCTTAAACCCTTGCAAAACCCTACTAAAGCCCTGTTTGTGAAGAATTGGAGAATTATGCATCCAAACTCATTGAAACCTCCTGACTACCACCTGGATCATCAAGTACACTCTGAGAGCTTCGGTCCATGACCATTTGTTGTATGGATTCTGTACGGACATCGCAGAGAAAAGGATTTTGAGAGAAAAATGCACAAAAAAAAGAGAGGTCCAAGGCAGTTTAAAGAAATTCCAATCATTGTTGATCAAATCCTAACACTTGTTCTTCCTCCACAAATCATCATATGATCAGAAATATGCTTGCAAGTGCCCTTGGGAGCTCATCCAAAACAGCCAGTCTGCAGGAAATGAAGGAAAAGCTAACCTAGTGAACTAGTTTGACTAATTTGTAGGTGTTGCTTGCCAAGGAGGACTCATTTCATGATATAAGGCATTGGTCATGTCTTGAATTCATCATATTTGCAGGTTTTCAAGGTTCTAGCAGGTTCTAATGGCCATCAAGCACAAAGAGTTGGGCTACTAAGCCTAATCTGGCCTAGTAGACCCATTTACTCAATCAAGTAAAGGGAATATGGCATAGAAGACTGTTTATGAGGGCTAATGTGGAGTTATCACGCCATTCAACTGATCTTGAGTATCAATGCATTAGTTAACTCACCTCAAGTGGAGTTGTCTAATCAAGATATGGCGTAGCATGTTGGAGAAGGAGCTTGGACGAGTCAAAGAGAACCCACCACCTTGCTTTTCAATGCCAAAGAGAGTATGCAAAGATCATGCAAGCCACAAGACACAAAGAGAAGTCTTAAGGACTATTGTTTGCAAATTGTAGCTGAAAATTGTATTTGAGTTAATGATGAGTTGACTTCTTCTTCTCTCCTCTACGCCACATTGGCCTATCTTCTTCTCTTTTGCTATATATTCAAGCCTTTAGGCCATTTTTCAGGATTCCTCATGCTGGTATAGAGAAGCTATATTGAAATTGTAACTTGCACCTGAAGTCAATAAAGAAAGTTTGTTGTAGATTCATTCATGGTTGTAGTGTGTACTTTTGATTGTTGATTTGTAGATAAACGTGATAATTCTCTCCTTTTGCAGGTCCTTTCTTCATCTATTACCGTGATTCCATTTTCTATAGGGCACCTAAAGTGTTAAAAATAGAATTTGGGTTGAAGAATGTTAGTATGCAATGTCTTTAAAGACCTTCATTCCTCCACCTTCAATTTACAGACCTTCTATCAAACCTTTATCTGAAATACTTATGTTTAGGATTGTTCTAAGGAAGTATTGTTGACATATTGTTCTATTTTGATTCACATGTGTGCCCAAATTTAAGGTTTACAGAGGATCATACATCATTCAAGTGCATCACCATCGGTAGAATAGATTTCCCTTTCAGTAATCTTTCTTCCCCTTTTCACCCCAAAATCAAGTAGGTTTAGTAATTGATCCTCAATTCATTATTCCGAGGAGCTAGCCTCACAAACTAGAGGTCTGGTCTAGCTACAGGTATCCCACAGCCTTAGACCACTCCAATGTTAGTCTAGGTTTGAAGCAGATATGAGCAGTCTACTTCAGCAAGGTGCAGCTTGGGTTGCTAACACTACCTATATGAACTCAGAACTTTTTAGTTAAACAGAAGTTCATTACAACTTTGATTCTTGAACAATATATCAAACCAGGTTACTAGGAAATTATAAAACCGTAATCTTTAAGATTCAAAGTTTCACTCTTTTTAATAGGACGGGAGAGTAAATACTAATTCCTGACTTGAACTCTGCTTGGTATTCCATTAAGACTGCTAGAAAATGGCCACCACAATTAAAAATTAAACACTGGTCCCATTAGACGAAACCACACGCCATTGCATGTTCGAATAAGGAAGTCATTCAATCCTTTCTGTTAATATCAACATATTCTTTATCCCACCCCTGCTAAAGGGAAAAGTCGCAAACGGATTAATCAAAGCTTGGTGAAATGGATGAACCCCTCAGTGGGATATCAGAAACTTAACTTTGATGGTGCCTCTAGAGCCAATCCCCGAGCTGCAAAGGCAAGTTGTGTCATCCAATGTCCCATAGGCTCTTTCTTAGCGGGCTTTACTATCAATTTTGGTAGCTACACTAATAACATGGTCTATGGCTTGTATAAGGTTTGAATATGGTAGCCAAAATGAGCGTCAAAAAATAAATAGTGGAAGGGGATTTGCAGATCATCATCGGAGATATACTTTGGGGAGGCAGCACTAATAGGATGATCGATTCGATCCTTAGGGAAGGAAGAAGCTTACTGCAGAACTTTGAGGTGATTGAATGGGCACACTGTTTTCTGTAAGGAAACCAAGCAGCAGATAAACTTGCCAACGTTAAAGTCAGCTCTTCACGACTTGTTATTATCCATTCCCCCACTCATTGAAAAGGCTTGGAAGCTATAATCCTGGAAGCTATGTTGGCCCCTAAGGGTTGGTATTCCCTAGGTCCCTCTACATCATATTGCAGGACTATGCTAATCGCCCCTCTTCTCCTTCGAATTATCCAGGCGTTGACTAAGTGTTCCCACCATCTCCCTTACTTCACACTCTTTCTTATCCAGGTGATGACTGTTTGTCTAGTTCCCAGGGTATTTACCCGTTTATTTTTTGGGCAGGACATTAAAGACAACCCCCCTTAGGTTAAGCAAAAAAAACCATTCTTTCTGCCAAAAAGGAAAAAATAAATATATTGAATGTTAAAAGCAGCAAATATACTAAAAATGAGCATAGCATTTGACCTTTATCAAATGGTTTTAAATATTGAAAAAACACCATAAAATATTCCATTGTTTTTAAGATGAATGTGGCCACTTACAATTGCATCTGTAGCCCCAAAAATAGCCATAGACCCTCCAACCCCTGCTACGTCAATTGCAGGCTTGACTACGTATTTTGTGAACTCTGCCCTAGAATTACAAAACAACAAAGCCACCGAAGATAATGACTATGAGTTGACGGAAAAACAGCGTACTCCAATAGTGGAAAAACATAATATTGCTGCAGGGGAATCCTCCCTGTTCAATGCTCTTGAACATTTTAACAGATACATACCATACAAATGCTTGTTCTAGGCCCGAGTATACAAGCAGAGGGATCAATAATATCATCCTTATGTCAAGTAAAGGAACAAAGGTTGCTTTTAATAGATTTCCAACAGAAGCCTGCGAATCATTACCAGGTTGTATGCCAAGCCCTGATTTTGTACTGCTCTGTTTACTTAAGAAGAGTGCTAAAATGGTACCCAATGTCATGCTTCCAAGAAATACTGTGAACAGCAGCGTGGTGCCTGAGGTGCTTGTGGCTTCCTGCAATGATAAGAATAACATTGGAGTCCCAACACAACCGATAAATGTGCACTTATTCAACCCCTTATTCAAAAAAAGTAACCCAATCAACAATGGCTATGAGATAGAGAATTCACCGTTCCAGTCTTGAGCAGCACAAGTGAGAGCAAGTTACCAATAACCTATAACAGAAACCATAGCCAATTTGAGTATCTAATTTAGAAAAAATGAACACAAAATAGTGCATGTCTCTCTCTATACACCCACGCACATACAGGACGCTTATTCTTTGAATAAATTTAAGATGGAATAATGCATGTTTTTGACAAACCTGAGTACTGGCAAATGCTCCCCAAAATTCTCCGTTAAAGTTCCCAAGAACTTTACCTTCAGGAAGGTTACATTCAGTTGCATGGCTCCTTGCAGCAAATGTAAGGTATGTTCCCTGTAAAAATGAATAAGGGGTGCATAAGCATTGGCTTCATTCTTTATTCCCCTGACGATGGATCCAGTAGTGAGACCCAAAACGTCAGACAGAAACATTTTGACACAGATGTCTTGGGAAGAATATTATTCATTATTACTCTGTGAAAAACCAAATTGAAGATCATAATCATGCCTAACCAAATCATCTTTGGTCTCAATTACCTAAATTTTTTAATTCCTCGTGGCAGTTAAATCGGACTTATATTCCCAAAATCATATATCATAGAGCACTCGTATGGCATGGTAAATTACCTCTGCCACCCATATTATAGAAGCTGTAAATCCAAGATACAGAGATGCTGGCACCATAGTATACCTGTTACAAGCAACACCAGAATTAGGACCATATTCCACCTACTGGCAAGCTCTATCATAATTTATATATTCTAACTGCAACTCTAGAGTCTATACCGAGTTCTACTTTTCATGAAGACAGGGCTTGGTTTTGATTGTCAAAGTTGAATTCAAGTGTTTGGTAAACATATTAAGTTATTGTCTCTTGAGGATCAAATATTAGCTTTTTGAAAATAGAAATTTTACTTGCACCATTGATGTAACCAGTTTGTTCCTCGAAGTAGTATAAGATGCAGGGTGATAAATTTTTTTTGGGTAATTCCTTGCATATTTAAGTATTACTCCCTAAAAAGCATGCTACAAGCTACTTCAAGACCCTAACAAGTAGTTACCCTAATTCGTTTTGCCAGCAATTAGTATTTATAGGATGTGCAGATCCACCATTCACCTAATTGGGTCCATAAAAAAGCACTTTGTTGACACCTTCATAAGCATTTATCAGTATTATTTATCTGCACGGTTCGATCCCAGGCCCCAATGAAATAGGATTAAAAGCATACCATGTTGGATACAAATTGGCTGCGATGAATAACCAGTAGCCTGAAGTCCCAAGAACAAGTGAATTCTTTGAGCCAAGCCTTCTAACTATAGGTGTTGCCAAAAATGAGCATACGGTGAAGGAAAGATAAAGAATACCCAACGATGTGGTTCCTAAATTTTCATCCTGCCAATCAAGTTCAAGAACAAAATCACAATAACAGATCAAATTATCAGCAAAAACATAATAACCCACTAATGTTTTTAAACATACAAAGGGTCACCCACTAGTTTCTTTTAACAGACAAAGGCCAACCCAATTCAGAAAATTTAACCAACGATTATTTTCTTAAAAACCTAGAAAGAAAAGAAAAAACTCACAGAATTTACAGAGCTTTGCAAATTCTGAGTTGCAGAATAAGCCAAGAACACAAAGAGAAATGAAAAGCTCAGAACGTGAAGGTCTCTCAGATGACGGCTGGAGGTCTTTGAACGGAAATCGAGCCTCTGAAGCTCTGCAAGATTCCCGTCAACAGATGTAGAAGAGCTTATAATGAGAGGAAGACTTTCAGTGGCCATCTCTGACATAATATATTACCTTACCATGAAATGGGTATGCCTTAAATGATCGATCCTTTGAACGCAAAACAGAATTACATAGTAATTTACGAACAGCATGGGACAAGTCATAAACGTTAAGTGCAACGGCCTCTTTCTTAGTTTATTCTTCTTCTTTTGTTGGATTCATATGATTGTCAAGGAGGATTCGGCTGTCTCCCCGTTTTTTTTTGATTTTTTTCTAAATAAAATGAGAAATCATTTATAACCAGCACGAAAAAACGCAAATTCCATTATATGCGCATAAATAATTGATCCTGTCTAATCAGGGTCATATTTGACGTCCATTGCCTACCCATCCATTGATTTGATGTTCATTACGGCCACCTCTCAACAGAATATAATAATAATAATAATAAAAAATTTAACGTCCACGAGACTAAAAATAGTCTATGGGACAGCAAGACAACTCAAGCAGATTTAAGTAGCACTGTTCGCTTCTTGTGTACGCTGATGATGAGCCCCCCTAATTGCTCAATGTGCTCTTCGTTGAATAGGTTATGGCAAGAACTGTCACATATAGTATCCGCAAATTTATCTCTGCTATCTTTGTAGGCCTCACATTCTAGAATAAAGCGCTGTTCAGTTTCCACTTTCCCAGAATTGCAAAATCTGCAAATTCTCTCTTCCCAAGCCTCCTTTGGCCTCTTCCAACGCCCGGTCTCACAACGAAGTTGGTGAGAGTTGGTTCTCAGCTGAGCAATAAGAATTTTAGCCCTCCAAGAAATGTTGGCTCCTATGTACGCTTTTTGGAGTTGATCACAAGTGGGGTTGAACTCATTTATATAATATAGTTTCTTCCTCCCGATCTCGCTTCCCCAATTTCTCTTGTAAAATTTCTCCATAACAAAGACTTTTATTTCTTTATTATTTGTGGGGCACATATTGAATTGAATATTCCATTTACTCATCCATGTGATATTTTGTTGCATCCATGTCCTTTTTCGCTTACATAGTGTATCACTAAAAACAACTTTAGGCCATCTATCCTCTTCCATTTTTTCGATTCTTTTTAAATAGCTTAAAAGGCAAACCATAGCAAGTGCCTCGATAGGAACAGCTCCCATTTCACTTAGCATGATGTCATATGGAACCGTGCTTTTGATTTTAATCTTGCTTGTAATCAAGCGCTTTTGGATTCCTTCAATTTGTTTCCATTGTGTTATAGTAGTGCTGCTGGCCCATAATTCACACCCGTAAAGAACAACTGGCAGCACAAGAAGACCGAACAAGGTTTGAATAGTTTTCCAATCCCACAACTCCGCTTCACGGCACTTATTCTGAAGAGCATAGAAAGCCTTCCACCCACCTAGTGTCCTTTTATACCTGCAGCTAGACCAGCTTAGCTTTTTGTTGAAATCGATGCCAAGATATTTATAATCCGCAACCTCTTCGAGAAGACTTCTATTGTAATAAAATTCATGTTGATGTTGTTTTTTATTATTAGAGAAAATCATAACCTTAGTCTTGCTGATATTGACCTGCATCCCCACCATTCTGCAAAAGCGCTCAAGAGAAGATAGATGGTCTTGCAAACCACAGGCAGATTTGGTAATTAAAATGAGATCGTCCGCATATAAGAGCAACTTTATAACAAATTCACCTAGCTGAATGCCTTCGCCCTTTTGTATGTTTAACCACTCTTCCATTTTATCAATAAATAAACCAAATAAAGTAGGAGACAAAGGGCAACCCTGTTTGACCCCGATATCGCTCCTGAAACATTCTGAAATGCCATCTGAAGTTCTGATTTTCACTTTCACCTCTTCGTACATCCTATGAATAGTAGCTCTGAGATGCCTAGGAATCCCCAATTCTTCCATCCTAAACCAAAGCTTGTCTCTCGGAACGGTATCAAAAGCCTTTTTGAAGTCAACAAAGCAACAAAAAACCTCTTCCTTTTTCTCCCACTCTTTTTCAATAATGTGTCTCAGAGTGACACAGTGATCCACTGTCGAGTGCTTTGGCCTAAAACCAGCTTGCCCTTTAGCACGTTTATGGTTTTCTTCTGCCCATTTGTTGATCCTAGTTTCTATCATGCTGCCAAAAAGTTTAGCAAAGAGGGGATTGATCATTATAGTCCTGTAGTTGGAGGGATTGTTAACATCACCACTCTTAAAAAGTGGTATTGCAAGGCTGATTGTCCAATCTTTCGGAAACCCTTCTTGGCAGATTTTGTTGAAGATTTCAGTGATGTACGGTGCAAGAGTTTTCATGCCCCACTTCAAATATTCGGCTTGAAGTGCAACAAGATCTTTTGCTTTACCTCCACCCAACTTTTTAATCCCTGTCTCTACCTCTTGCACAGTGAAAATGTTTGTAGTATCGTTGACCAAAGGTGGGTGTCCCACTCCACCCTCTTGTTCATAAAGTTTCTTAGCATATTCAAACCATTGGGTGGCAGTAATATTATTTTCATTTTGCTTTCTCCTTGGTTGGAGTTCTTTCCAGAAACGTTTGGGGTTATTTCTGCCCAAAAAAATTAGCTCCTCTCTCCTTGTGAACATAAAATCAGTTTTTTTCTTCTTTAGGATCTGTTTGTAGGCCTTAATGTCGAGTTTAGTTTTATTCGACTCCCTTAGGTTCCTCCTGGCCCTCTTACATTCCTTGTCAAACCATGCATTGGTTGGAAAACAATTAGTTTCAGATTTTCTATTTTTTGCTCTCTTGCATTTTGAAAGAGCCTCGTGAATCAGATTTGAGAAGTCATGACTGTTAACACCATGCTTATACATAGGGTGTCCCATACAAAGTTCTTCAAGAGTAGCTCTAAAAGTGTTACTGTTTTCTGAAGTTAACAAAATTCTGCCCTGAGAAGGTGGGTGTTGAGGGCCTTGGATTTTTGCCCCAAGCCGCCTATCCTTTGCCCAATACAAATTTATGTACAGCGGTCTATGATCTGATTTTAGATCCCAAACATGCTCTCCAATTTCAACTTCTTTAATATTTTTATACAAATTCTGCGAACAAATTACATAATCTACCACACTTGCCCCGTTGTATGTGTTGCAAGTGAAATTGCCCGACTTAGCCCATCTAGCCAAACCATTACAGAGTATTAGATCAAATGTGCCACATAAAGTGATCAATTCTTCCCCAAAATGATTGTAGTCTTTAGCATCTTCGGATATTCTTTCCCATCGCTGATTTCTCTCTTCTGTGAGCCAAATAGGGTTATCATTTACTTCAGAGCTGAAAATACTTGCTTGCCAATTCGCTGTCCTAGCATTGAAATCTCCAACAAGAAGAACATCCCCACGCTGCGAAAAAACAGCAACATCTTTCTTTAACGCAGCATAGGGGTCATTGTGATCTAAACCACATTTTTTATAAGTTTTAGATACTTGTGGAGCAAAGTAACAGGCTGCGATCCTGAGAAGAGTGTTATTTTCCACGATTTTGAACCATATGAATTGTTTATTATAATCAATCTTTTCCAACTGAATGGCATGACCTTCTCTTTCTTTTACTAGAACCATTATACCTCCATGACCTTTACCATTTGCCGCTGCCTCATTCCACACTGCCATCTTCCAGTAGCCTTCAAATAATGGGGTCTTACATCCCTCATGCTCATGTATCTCTATGAGACAAATAATGTCTTTGCCTTCCGCGATAGGTCCTAACCCAGGCCCACGTCTCCACGGATAACCTCTGCAATTCCAACAAACTAAACTTAAGGACGCCTGGGTTAAGCTTGATTGCTATTTGTTTTGATGTGCAAGGCTCAAAGTTGAGTTTTTATCGGTAAGCGTGATTGTGGATCTTGCGGTATCTCTGCATGTTAAGGTGTTTGTTGTCGCACCTTTGTTGCCTTCTTGCTGCCCTTCATTGGAGCGGTGGCCAAAATGAGCAATAATTGCTTTTCCCTTGAACATCCAAGCTCTTTTGCCTTCATTTCTAGCGGTTCTGATTTTTTCCATTTCCATCATTCTTTCAACTTGCTGTCTCATAGTTAAATCCTCCTCTAAAATGAAGTAGAATTGAATTTGGGTAGGTAAGAAAAAGGTCAGGGAAGGAAAGGGCAGTCTCGGTCTTTTTCATAAAGTGCGAAATGTCAACGTATTCTGAAGAAACATTGGGATTTAAGATAATGAAAAAAAATTAAAAAAACTTTTCAATATTCAGTTATTTATTTATTGTGTGGTGTTTATTGTTTATTTTATATTTTATTGTTTAAAAATTTAGTTATTAATTGTGTATGTTTATTTTTAATTAATTTTTTTTATTTGTTTAATTGAAAATTAAGATTATATTTTTTTGTAATTTTTTTTTTTTTAAAATTATAATTTTCAAAAGTAATGGCCTTATCAATTCTTAGTCGAGTGGAGACTTATTGTTTATTACACTATCATAGTTTTTGCTATTAATATCTCCACCATATTCAATGTGTCATAGTGTTTTAGATTTTTTTTCCTTGTCTCAAGGCTCACTCATATTAACCCCATCTAAAAGAGTGGAGAGGCAAGAAGATATTTGTCACTAGAAACTTAAATTTATTGGAGTACAATTAGATTCAATACTTAAAACAATTTTAAGTTTTTTATTTTTATAATGAATGATGTTCAAGAGGTTTTTCCAAATATGCATGATATCATTCTCGAAGCATTTATTTCTATAATATATTTTATATAGATTTATCTAAAATATAATATATACATATACATACTAATTTAATATCAATATTAATGTCCTTTACATTTTCAAGATTCACCCTACATACATAATATCAAATTATTCAACCATATTCATAAAATCTATTTAGTAAAAAAAAAAACATTTAACATGATATTACTGTTTGAAAAAATATTTCGTATAAAAATCTTTACTATATCATAATAAAAAAATTACTATTTCATGCACGAAAACATTTAATATAAATTACTCAAAAAGAATACCTATGAAAACATACATAGATTAATCAAAATGTAAAATAAAATTACTATAATGAAATGAACTAATTATCAAATATTGTAATAAAAATAAATTTATGATAATTAAATATTTTAGAGTATTTTTAATGTGGTATAGATTTATTTTATTTTGTTGACTTAAAAAATTAAAAGTTAACACACTCATACTATTACACCTCTTAATCCCTCCGGATGTCACTGAGGGAACACTTATCAATCTAACTAGAATTTTCTACAAAATCGAAGAAGGTGATATTGCGAGTGGCCATTCTTGCAATGAGTCTATGTTAGTTTTGCCTAGCCTTCACATCTACTGAATCCACATAAAAATTTTGTATGTTTTTTAAGTAAAAAACACACAAGTTTATTTATTTTGATAGTGGATAATGTTTAAGGATTTTGCCCTTTTTTTTGCAGTGGACAATACTCTTGCTATGCTTGGATCACAAATTATGCATCTTGGAAAAGATTAACTGCAGTTTTATATGAAATCGAAGGTGGTGTCATCGTGAGTGACCATTGTTGTGATGGGTACGTGTTGTTAGTGTTGCTTGGCCTTCACGTCTACCAATTTTACTTATATACTTTTTGGTATTTTATAAATTAAAAACATAATTTAATTGAAGTTATGAAACTATTATAGTGAGATTAGTGTCCATGGTTGTTTAGCAACAATCATGACATTTACTTTATTTAGAATGCATTATAGTTGTTGCATTTATGTTTTACCTTATTTTTATTAATGAACCTAAACAAGATAAAACTTTTGAATAATTCATATTGTTTAAGATATGAATAAATTAAAATAAATTTGAATGTTATAACAGAGTATAGTTGAAATTTTACATTTTATTACAGATAGAAAGAACCAAAGAGATTAGGGTACTTAGCTTATTTTCAGGTTTATGTAGGTTTGAGACTGTGTGCAAGTGATAGAAAGATCTAGGAGTTCATTCAGATTTGGGGAACTGGGAATTTCAATTTATATGGACAAGTATGCAACCACTGGATGCTTGAGTCATCTGTAACCATCTGCGTTTTATCAATTTGTCTTTGTGAACTTTGTCTCACTATTTTGGCATAGGCCATTGCATTTACTTGTAAATCATTAAGTTATGTGATATTAAGATATCAATATGTGCGTAGAATCTAGAATATTATCTTATTAATTTTGAAACCCTAGATCTCATTTTGACATTAGTTTTAGCCTATAAAATAGAAATAGAGATGGATTAAGCGGACTCCAACCACCCCCCATTGAGTGGCTAAGTAATGCCTACATTCTAATACTCGGAGGATGGCTTAATTCACACGTAGTTATCTGAGTCATATGTATGTAACAGTACAACCTATGATCCAGCTTTCAACACTTGACAATGGGTACTTGACTTGCCTTGAAGGTGCTTCAAGCTTGGCTAGGGCTTGTTGCTTGTGACAGATTTCTAATTTGGGAGCTTTAGGACTGTGCCTCTCAATGTGTAAACTAGCTGAAATGGTGTAGACTTGTTTGGGTGTTTGTACATGGTCTGATAGGCCCACAAGACCGTTGAGACTTGATCATCCCAATCCCCCTATATATCAAATCTTAGCGAGGCAATTACCCAAAACCTTGTTGAAGGCTTTTATGGTCCCATTCCCCTAAGGATGGTATGATGTTATCTTATGGTGTGTGATCATGAACTCAGAGAGTAAGATACACATAATTTCATTGATGAAGTGGGTGGCCTGATTATTGGTCAAACTTGGGGTGCATCCATACCTACTAATTATGTTTCCCAAAAGAAAATGCACAATTATTGTTGTAGTATAATTATTGGCAGGTGCAGCTTCGACCCATCTAGCGGAGTAGTTAGTTGCAGATAAGATGTAACATGCATCATCCTTAGTATAATTGGACAGATAGAGCCTACAAAGTCTATGGCCACTTTTTCAAAAGGATATCGTGTTAGAATGGGGATCAAGGGCATCTCATGCCTATGATTGGGCTTCCCAATCCTATGGCACACATCACATTTATGGGTGTATTCTTTTACATTTTTGAATAGGGTAAGCCACCATAGGTCAAATAATAATATATTATAGGTAGTGGCTTTTCCAATAAATGTCCACCAACTATGCATTTGTGCCCTTCCTGTAATATGCCATCTCCCTCATGTTCCAACACGTATCGACATATACCTTCATCACATCCTAGCTTATATAATTTCACACCAATAAGTTGGTAGGGGCGACGTAAATGACCAAGTTATTTTTCCCCTTGGTAGTGTAGTTGTTAGGCATGAGTCTAGAGGCTAGGAAAGTAACAACCTCACCTAGGTCCTCTAGGACACATTGTATCTTGTATAACTAAGCATTCAATATTGTATCCTCAATAGGGCATGCACACTTTCTCGTAGTGAGGTGAGACAAGTGGTTCAAACCCAAATTCTGCTTATTTGGCTTCACGACTATAAAAAATTAAATGTTTTGGAAGAGGATAATCTAACGATAGATGCACCCATGGAGTTTAAGCTTGTAAAATAAGTAATTCAAGGCCTCGCGATCGATGAAAAATACAAAGGGAGTAGCCAAAAAGTATTGTCAAAATTTATAGAGCACATAAATCATTGGCAAGGACTCACACTCAGTTATGCTATAATTATACTCAACAGGCATGAGCTTCCTACTTATAAATTAGATCAGGTGGTCAATCTTATTTTTGCCTGGTTAAGCTAAGATAGTGCTAATTGTTATTCTCAAAGCATAGACGTGCACATGAAATGGGGTGTTCTAGTCTAGGAGATGTAAGATTGGTGCACTAGCCATTTTATATTTTAATGTTTCAAACACCTCTTCATGTACTTCATCGTATACAAATGGTTCATTCTTACGTAGGACTTCTTATAGTGGTGTGGCAATCCTGACATAATGTCGAATAAACTTTTGGTAATAATTGATATTCCCTAAGAATGTGCACACCTCCCACTCAGTTGTGGGCACCTCTAGGTGGAGAATGATTGCCACCTTCATAGATTCAATGAGAAAACCTTATTTACAGATGACATGACCAAGCAGTGTGCCAAAGGGTATCACGAAGATGCATTTATTTAGATATAGGGAGATCTAGAATTGGTGGTAGTGCTCAAACATGAGCCTTAAATTGTCATGGTGATCCTTCACTAGTCCATAGATTATTCAATCATCTAGATAAACTTGGAGAAATTGGTGGAAAAATTATTTGAATGCATTAATGACTATTCATGAGAAAATAACATGCACACTCTTCAAGATAAAATGCATGACATTATAGGCAAAGGAACCCCACTCAGTTATAAAGGTGGTCTTAGTTTAGAGTCTTCCTCTTTGATTTGTACCTAATGATAGTTTGAAAAACCATCAGTGAAGGTGTAAACCTCACAACCTGCCATGCCCTCAAATATTTATTCAATGAATGGTGTAAGAAAAAGATCAGTGATACATTTAACATTGAGGAATTGATATCTACACAGATGCATATGCATCCATCCTTTCTTATTCTTGATGACCATGGGACTCACCCACTCAGAATCTTCTTGATGTCAGCTTCCAACATGTCAATTTATACCTTTATCTTGGTGCACATGTTAGGGTTCATCCTGTATGGTCACTTCTTCATGGGCCTAACACTTTTGATCAAATTGATCTTCATCTTCTCCAAAAAAGGATGCACTCCCTTCATTTCCCTATAACTTTTGGGGAAGAGGTCTTGAAACACATGGAGTATCTCTGTGATTTTTTCTAATTCTGCATCCAACCAATAATTCCCAATGGTGGTGATCATTGGTTCCTCCTCTAAGTGTATGTTTACCTTGGTTGTTTTTATGGGTTCACAGTAACATTGGTGGTGCTCAGGTAGTGCATCAACCACTTCCATCTCTCCTTTAGTGGTCTCTACATGCAATTGGTTTGGCTTGCCCTTGTGAGACTCATCATCCACTTTGCATATCAATTTTAGCTTTTCCTTCACAAAAGTTACGCTTCATTCAAACTGCATCCTCCTCTTTACTAGAGTTATTGTTGACATCATAGTCATTGAAAAAATTAGGTAGAGTGAGTCCCTTCTTAATAAACATATGACTAACCTACTCCTCTATTATAGCATGGTCTTCTATAATGACATAATGGATGTATTGTAAGGGTTCCACTAGTGTCATATTGGACGAGGAGAAGGAAAAAGTATGAGTGAAATTCTCCTTCAAGGTGATCCAACTATTGGTCTCATGACACTTCTTATTGACAATGTACCATGCATGGACCCCAATATTCAATGTTCTAAATAAATCATGCATCCATAGCTCCTTTAGGACATAAATAGTGTGCCTAATGTAATTTGCCTCACATTCATGGGCATGTACCCATGATTCTGAATCACCACTATGTATAGTTAATATCTTGTAGTCATTGCTCTGCTCAAATCTCAAATATAAAACATTCTTGACTTCTCTCCAAGTTGAGTGATTTTTCTTGTGTGTCACGCACCAACATGCAAAAGTGTTATTTAGGGTATACACAAGGTAACCTATGTAATCCCACTCCATTGGGACACATAGCTAAAGGTCATACATAAATGGGGTGATGTTTGTAGAACCATCATAACAAGGGAACTTAGTCAATATGCCCTCACTTATCTAGAGTACTCTCTTTAATGGTAATGAGATGGGCATAGATGGCATCCAAATCTACTTATTATATGAATTAGACCTTATGTTAGTGCATGGGGCTAGCTGTGCATGCAAGAACTGAGTTTGAGTTCTTATTATGCCACACTTTCGTCATGTTGCCTCATAGGACTCCTACACCCATTGTTCACATGCAATGGTTGTAGTGTTAGAAACTAACTACATCTCATCCTAGTGCAGGATACCTTCTACATTTGGTCTAAGATTTTTTCTCCTTGTGCAATAATCTTATAAATGTTGTTGATCTCATCCTTTATATCAGCATTTTCAACATAGGGTATCCCTTTGGTCATTTGCCAGTGGGATTACCATGTGCTCTTTCCCATTTTAAAAACTCAAATAACTCTTCTTGAAGTGTATATATACATTATTATCATAACATCATGGTCTACCAAGCAATGCCAAGTAATTGTTTGAATCTGTGAGCTCAATGACCTCAAAGTTTACACTAGACTCTGTACCTAATATATCAATGTTGGCATTAGGGAGGATCCCCAAGGGCAGGGCTTTGGTTTTTGTCACCATAAATAGAACATGTGACAAGGGTCATAGGGGAGGGTTGCCCATTTTGTACTAATCATATCTTGTGATAATGTTCACCTCAATGCTTGTGTCCATGAGGATGTCACATACCAACCATCCATTGATTTTTTTATCCATGAGTAGTTCTTAGTCGTAACTTGCATTCTGGGTGACCCTAAAGTCATGTCCTCTTGCCATATATAGAAATGATACATTAATGTATTGATTCAATTTATATTTAGACAACATTTTATTCAACATAAGCACCATCATATTGAGGAAAAAAAGGGATTAAACATATGCAAATACGTCCTCTTATTTATCAGCACATGTCTAGGGCTTGAGTTCCTTTTTCATATTTTATTCTAAGTCACATACATGTTGTAGTTCACCTCGAATATTATGGATCACATCTATGGCCTCACATAGTACTTACTTCAAGCACAAACCATCTAAATAGGGTACCATGAGTGTTCAAGTTGAGCCACATTTTCTTTAGATCTCCTTAGTGCGTATCATAATGTTTAACCCTTTTTAAAAACAAGGATTAATAATGAAAGATTAGTTTAATAAAATAAGGATTAATAATGAAAGATTAACTTAATCAAATAAGGATTAAGCTACTCTAAAAATAGGCCAGTTAATGAATTTAGATCTAATAATCTTCTAATAAGAAATATTGAATCTAAGCATATGCCAAATATAAAAAATATGGCATTTAACATTATGATAATAAAAATATGAATAAGAAATTATACTTATCTTATACACTGATGCATAGTCAAATATGAGTAATGTAGGTGTAAAAATAGATTTTATGATGAATATAATATAGTCATCAGATTCTAAAAATTAGCTTTTTGTCAGTATGCACACTTACGTCACCCTATAGACACTTGCATTAACACTATTGTCTATGCTTCAACACATGTCCTATAGGAGTATTGACTATTTATTAAAACCTCCACCTGGATATTTTTGGGTTTTATAGTTGCCTTTCATATTATGTGTTCATATCACACACATAGGCTTTTGATATCATAACATCATTCAAACCCTAGATCCTCCTCTTAGGTCTTGTCACCTTACCAAAATGGGTTAGTGTGCTCATAAATTTGAATTGGCCTCAATAATCCCTCTATCAATGAGTGTTACCTACATAGCTAATACTCTGAAGAGGGCCTTAGATATATGTATTTCTCCCCTATGTGTTGGATTGAGTGTGAATAATAGTGTAGAATGCTATATGCAAGTGCATGTAGTGATCTAGCTTATAACTTGAAAAATATTGCTCGTGGGTTGTTATTTTAATGTTTTTGACACGTAATATGACTGATCCTATGATTGATATATAAATAGGGAAGAATAGGGCATTAGAACTCAATTATTCAATTGATTGAATGAATTTGAATAAGCACTTGATCGGTATTTACTAGATGGGTAATGAGTTGGATTTCACTTGTATTTATACCAGTTGTTTTGAAAATTTCCTCACAAAATGATTAATAAAACATAATAGGCCAATCCATACATATAAAAAGATTTGAAAATTTGAGTGTTTAGAAATCACATACACTTGCATTGAAGAATGAACAATAGCAGCGATGTTATTGTCTAAGTCTAAATGTAACTGCCTAAGAACATATAAGGTTGTTGGAACTTTATAACTGATAGTGAAGGATGTATATTATAGTTTATGTGTATCATGGGCTATAGGTGATCTGGATAATCATAATAATAATTTTGGACTACAAGATAAGTATTTTAGCCTAGTGAGATGGTGAATTTGAGCCTAGAGGCTACTAAGAAGGTCAAGAACTAAAGGATAGATCCTTGAGTGATATTTGTCAACCTTTCACCTCCATGCACTCACATTTGTAACATCCATGTGGTGTAAAACTCCCATCTATATGCACTCCACCCCCATGACCTCTTTGACTATAGCTCTACCCATATGTGTCATATGTTTGATCAGATAAGCTTATTGGCATTTGACTCACACCTCAATCCCTTACACGATGTATATTATCAATTACTTTGAAATCCTTGATGTTGTGAGTATAAGTGTCAAATATCTTATAGTAGAGGTAAATTTGTGGTTGAGTCATGTGTTGTAGTCAGCGATAGTTATGAATGTCATGACCTTCCATACAAAGATTGTAGGAGAGTAGCATTGCCTTCACATTCCTTCTAGGGATGTGGTCCTTGTTATGTGCTTATACTTCACAGTCTATACACTATAGTTCGCTATGAGTATCATGCACATTATTGGATGCTAACTTACACAAAAATGATGTCATTGACATAATCTCCACCTATTAGGGTAAATTTTAGCAGTGAATATTTATTAATTCATGAATATTCTAATTTTTAGATTTTGGTTTTGGCAAATTTTTAGTGTCAACAGATGGGACTAGATCACCAAAATTTAAGGGATATATATTATTTTGGGGGTCGGCTCACCAACCCTTTATAGCATTATCTTAAAAAATAGTTTAATTCTCCATATATATAATATACCTCTCAATCATGATATCAAACAATAACACACCTCTGAATCCCAATTAACCAAATGGTAGTGCTAAACAACAATGTCAAATGATAGTGCTAAATGATGGTACCAAATAATAGTGATGAATGACACTACCGAATGACATTGTTGAATGACACACCAATGCCAATACCAAATAGATTGTAAAAAACTTCACCAAGGTTAAAGCTTAAGGGCATGGAAAATAAAAAAATCAAGGACTGTATTCCCATGTCCTACCAGGACCAGCTGGAAAAGAATAAGGAAACCAAAATTTGAAACATTGAAAGACAACCATTAAATGTACCTCACCTATCGAACGATACCAAAGTGAATTTCAATGGAATGTACAAATAAAACTTGACATGTGCACCTTTAAATCAAGAACTGGTGAAGATGTCTCTAGCAACCATGTCATGGATCCATTGGATAACTTTAAAATGCATACGAAATCATATGAACTAGTCAAAAAAATGGTCCACAATAAAAAAGATGAAACCCTTGGTGATATAAAGATTGAACTATTGCATGGAATTCAAGATTAGGATTAGTCTAATCCTAAATTTCATTCAACAATTCAATCTTTATGTCAGCAAGGGTTTTATATTTTTTATTGACGGATCATTGTTCAACTGTAACATTCTCAACCATTTTTTAGTAAGCCCATATGCTTTGGATGGATTCTAGAGCACCGAGTGCATAATTTATAGGACCACCTAGAAGTAATTAGGAAACTTAGCAGTAGACTGGCCAAACTTATAGCCTTTTTGGTTTAGACATAAGTGCCTAATAGATTCATCTGGTACTGGTGATGACACAATAGTTTGACTAGGTCATTCGATAGAGCCATTCGAAAGATAAGAAAAAGTCAAGCTAGATTCTTCACAACTCAAACAAGGAGAAGACAAGAAAAAGTCAAAGAAGATGAAACACATGCTAAAACACATTAAATCCTAAGATTATTTTTATCTCACTTGTGGCTTATGCTTTAAGTTTTTAGAAGTGTGACTCAACTTGGTTTGTAGAGTGGGTACTAGAAAAGGATGTCTAGAGATGGTTTCAGGTAGTTTAGGTTCTCAAAAAAATTTGTATTAGAAATGATACATGGCTTGATATTGGGGCCTACCCCCTCACTTCATATACCATAGAGATAAGTATGTCAGCTGCTTAGCCAAGATATACCAAAATACCAAAGATTATACTCAATCAAAGAACTGAGTTTTGGTTTCTCTCCTTGGTAATGATGTCTAAGTGGGATAGCCAATGGGTGAAGGTTTACCATTAGGAGATGAAACCCTAGTTAGGCCTTATGTCAAGTGTTATGATGTTTTATTTGGTGTAATTGGTTTGGTCTATGTGTGTAAAGAAGTGAGGCTACAATTAATTTACTTGATTAATTAAGCTATGTGAGCTAACTATGCAAGCAAACAATGTATGAAAGGTTAATTTTAAGCCCAAAAGAAATTTTAATTTTGTTTGAATGAGCATAAAAAAAGAAGAAAAGGTACCTAGATGCAACTAGGTCCCACCAGGTGTACCAAAATATTTCACTATTTTTATTTATTTATTTATCTTTAGGAGAGAGTAAAACTTAAAGAAGAAGGGTGAGGTAGAAGAACCTGGATGTGGTTTGTGCTCCATAATCTAGATGATTATCGATATTACTCTTTGTCTAGGGAGGATGACCTACAAATAATAAATAAATTAGACAATGGTTTATTAGTTAGGTAGGTGGGTGGATTACCTAATGTGGGCTAGATTTCAGAAGTACATGACGTCCTTGAAGGCTATCAATCTACCTTTTAGACAAGTTAATGTTATGAAAATGCTGATAAGAAAGGTTGCATAACATAAATGAAAGTAATTAATAAAAATAAATAAATAATTTTCAAAATAAATGCTTGTTTTAACAAAATAACATTAAAGATAAATGCTAAACTATCAAAGTATGGTTTGGGTTGTTTCTCTTAACTCTGTATAGTGACAGAGATGAAGAAACAAGGTTTTTGGTTGAGGTTGGAAGGTTTTTTAAGCTTGTTGTTTTAGGTGAAATAAGTTACACAGTGACCATTTATAATTAAAGTATGACCATTAGTGGTTAGGGATAAACATCGTCAGTTGACAAGTGACTGTTGATAATCGAAGATGATCATTGGCGATCATTATGGGTTTTGATAGGGTGTTGGTTTTGGGTAGAATGGGCCATGGGTAAGTTGTTGAAGGGTTTTGGTAGGTTAATTGAGGGGGGTTAATGGTCATGTAGATAAGAGGGAGCCTCAGAGATGTCAAGGTCAAGGTTTTGACATTCAAATGGCTAAGAGTGGGTAGTGGGTGCTCTGGTGGAGAGGAGGTTGTTTGGAATTGTAGAACTCTAACACCAGAGAGGGTATGGGTACAAGTTTAGAAGTGGGTGTAGGCTCTATGCTACTAAAACCAAATAAATTAACTAAAATTGTGTAAAATATAAGATACTTAGCTTAATTATTGCTGGCCTAAAAAAATTTGGAGTTGAGGTGAAGCTTCTTGAAAGCCTAAAGCTATGTAGGCAAAATGATAACACTTGAATCCTTTGTGTTGGGATGATGAGGTGATTTCTAAGTCTCTGGACTTGTTCTAGTTTGGCTCTAGTTTTCCAAGAGTTATTTCATTCTTGCCCTGAGTGATCCATGTTCTATCCTTCATGATTCAACCTTCTTGTCATGGGTATTGGGCTAGTGTTATGTAATCATCAATGGTCCTCGTCAACCACTATTGGTCGAGGGGTGACCATCGACGGTTAAGGAGAAAGGGTCAAAAAGGCTAAAGTTAGCCACTTGCACTAATGATTGGTACTTAAGGCATTGGAAAATAGTTTGAGGGTAATTGAAGGGAACATGGGGATGCACATGGAAGAAGTCTTAAGAGGCCAAGGCAATAAATGTCTAGGTGGGAAAAGTCTTTAGGCTAAGTGTTGATAGGTTAGCCTTGGGTTTGGGTAGGTGAGGTGGAAATATGAATTAGCTAATTTATTTGAATATTAAATTGGATAAAGGGGTAAATGGGTAAAAGGGTGTGTTTAAGGAATAATATAATCAAAAGGGGGCCAAGGGGTGGTTTAAGGGGTAATGTGACATCTAGAGTCGTAGTGTATGGGTAAAATGAATCGTTGGATAAAGGTTTGATGCCCCAAGTATGGAAGGAGGTGTTTCCCCTTAAACTGGGAATCGATGAGGTGAAGCAAAATTGAGTGTGGGTTTGATAAGTGTATATGGGTGGTAAAAATGGGTAAGATGGAATGAAATGGTAAATAGGTGGTTGCAATGAGTACAAGTGATAAGTGAACCATGCCACCACATTAGGCGTATCGGATATGGGTACACTTATAAATGTAAGTCTCCCAATCAAAGGTGTTCAGGGTCATAGGGGTCCAAAAGTGCTTGAGAGAATGGAGAGAATGGATTGAAGTATAGGTTTGATAAGTTGGATAGGTGGGTGACAAGGTTGGTTTGGTTGGTTAGGAATTTAAGTGTGAATAGGCACATAAAATGTGACTAAGTACAATATCATATATCATAGATAGACTACGTTACCATATCTGAGGTAATTGGTAAAATAAGGTTGGTACTAAAATGATAAGTGATAGGGTAACTAGGCCACAATGTTAGGCATAGTCGATATGGGTTACATCTATAAACTCAAGTCTCCTAGGTAAGGTGTTTGGATTCATAGGGATCTAAAAGTTAGGTGAGCTTATGAAAATGAAATAGGTCGCAGGTGTCAAGACTGCAAATGGGTCATGCTTTAAGGAACCTAAATGGTTGGTGCATAATAAAAATAGTGCAAATTTCAAGGTTGTCAAGTATGTAAAGGTAGTCAGTGCAGTTAAAATGACCAAGGTTGAGGTTATTTGGTTGGTTAGTTGGTTGGAGAATAAGGTGCTCTCTGATAGGTGTATGATTGGTGGAGAATAAAGTGATCTTCAATAGGTACATGGTTTTAGTAGGGTGGTTGATTAAATATGAAATTGGTTGGTTGGATGGTGCTCAAATTAGTTGCCTAATTTGATAGACCACTTGGTTGGGTAAAAGGGGGACCTATTTTTTGGTGAAACAGGTACAAGTTGGGTAGGTGGTGCTTTCAATGACTCAAAAGGGAAAGACACACACCCTTTAAACAAGTGGTCATGAAAGTAAAAGGTGGGTTTTAAATGCTCCTATTGACAAAGACCAAAATGGCAAGGTGGGTAGGCTTATGAACCTAAGTCTCTTTCATGCTTTGCATTGTTGTTGGTTCATTGGTTAAAAAAGGTAGCTTGATCACAGAGTGTCAAGTAAGCTCAAAATCCCTTGTTTCATGGAGGGTAAAAGGGGAGACGAATAGGAGGTGAATGGATGGTAGGGTAACCTTCTTGTGGGAATGGCTTTCCCCTTCTATAGGTGACCTAAGAACCATTATAGAGAAGTCTATGCTCTAATCCTGGTGTAGACTAATCGATGTGAGAATTCTACAAACGATGTGTGAAAGTGGATTGAAACTTTCTTAGGATTGTTTTTTTTTTGACTTTTGACATTTGACTTGGGGTATTTTGATGTTTTTGTTTGATAGGTGTTGAAGCTTAAAATTGTGCTTGATCTTAATCAACAACAATGGGAAGTTTCAAGCTGTGGGATATTGTGGCTTGAAACAACCTCCAAATTTTAGAGAAGCTGGTCTCTTCTTTTATATCAAGTGTGGGGGGAAAGGGATAGAAAATTAAATAGAAATGCAAATGCAGGAATTGAAACCTAACTATGGTGATACGCCTGAGTGTAATTTGATCTTAACCCTGAGCACAGTGAGACTATATGTAGGATTCATTCACATTTAAGAGCAAACAAGTCCATGATCAATGTAAAAGATTGAAACAATAGAAACAGAGGCTCATAATAGAGGCGTCTTTTGCTGAGATATAGGAAATGTCAGAAAAGGCATATGGTTCAATCTTCTTATAAGAATCTTCTAATCACATAAGAGGTGTAAAAACATGTACAATTATGTAAACCTTCCAACTCAAGAAAATGAGACAAAAGCAAATGACATTCCTAATCACAACTCTATAAAATCTACAGTATAGACTACTTTTGTGAATGACACAGATAATATCAACAAAGGCATAGAGCTCAATCTTCTTAATTCATTCAGCCATATAAAAGGCACAAAAACATGTACAGTTACATCAACTTTACAACTCAAGAAAATGAGACAAAAGCAAATGATATTATTTAGTCAAAAAACTTTAGAAAGTCTAAAACTATCGAATCCTCTCTTTTTCTTGATTATCTTCTCCTTTTATAGCCTTAGATGTCTCCTTTCATCATCCCTTTTCCCGCATAATCCTACTCTGCCCTTAACTCTCAGGGACAAACAGACGACACTTTTAATGCCTTGGATGTATCTTGGTCTTATCAGGAAGGGTCATGCTAGAGCGGGACAGCTATTTTGACTATGGCGTGTCGATTCATATCTAGTACCACTTCTCTTGCCTAAATTTCCTCATTCCATCACCTGCTTAGCTATGCAACTGTCTATTCTCCTCTGCTTATAGGGGACAAATAGATGGCCCTTTTAATGTTTGCAAGCTCCAAAAATCTACCCGGTGAACTATTCCATCTACCAAAAATAACTCCCATCGAGTTTCCCTCCATCTCGCTTTGCTGTAACAGATAGACAGAACACTCTATTCTATTGAAATGGAAGAGGACACTTAGTCAATTTCTTAAAATTCTCCTTATTACTTAGAAGGTACCAGAGAATGACACTTGGCACTTTTCGCCTGATTTATCGAAGACACGTGGCATTTTTTGCTTTCTCTATATCTTTCTCAAGAATGCTTCACCTCTGACACCTGTCGTAATCTGCTTCATCGATGCTTAGTAATTTTAACAAAATAAACTCACCACATTCCTTGCTCGAGCAACTAAAAAAGAATGGATGCACATGGCCATCTCCGCTTGGTGACACTTGGCACTTCCACAGACCTTTGAAATAACACATGGGACCCACCACAATCTTTATTCTACAATGAAGCTCGAAGATGGTCTCTCAAAAGTTGACACATGGCAGCCTCTATCATTCTTGGGAAGATACGTGGCATCTTCTTCTTCTCTTACTAGGGGTATGTGGTGTCTTTTGCTTCTTTCGGGAATTGAGTAGAAAGGGGCTCAAAAAGTGACACTTGGCACTTTTTACTGCTCTTCAGCATTTAAACAAAATGAAATGACACTTCTCTACCTTTCGAAAAGGTACTGGTCCCTTTGGATTTTTGGGGCACTCCCTTGAACTCCCCGATGAACCAAAATGGTTCAATGGTTCAACAGTTCAACACTGCGTGCCATTTACACTTTAACTGAGGTATTGAACCAAAACGTTGAACCAAAGCATTGAACCAAAGTCTCTCAGATGCTGACACGTGGTGACTTTTTCTTTCCTCCTAAAAGTTATGAAAAGTGTCCCAGATGACGCCAGTTGGCTAGCTCCATGTTTCAAAAACTGACACTTGGAGGCTTCCGCTCAAATTCAATACTTAGGCAAAAAATGAAGCAAAGGAAACAAAAAGGGGGAAAAGAGAACCCATGCTAAAACATCACCAATTGGTAGCCTCCACTGCACTTCGATACGTAGATGGAAAACTTGAAAGAAGCAAGCTTGCGCTCTGCTCTAAAACTCTGTTGCCACGACCAAGGTATGGGAGAACCAAAACTACAGTGCGCGATTGAAAATTTGAATGCAACATAGAGTAAAATTTTACTCTACAGTTACTAGCGACCCTCAAGACTTTTGAGCCTACTCAAAAAGAAAACTCTACCTTCTGCTAGATCAAAATTGCGAAAATATGGCTTTAAAAGAGCCGTCGACATGCATTTACAACACTTGTTTAAAATAAAAGTAGGAAAACAACAACAAAAACAAAGCTAGAAGGGGAAATTGTTTAACTATAATACATTAGAGACCTAAGTCAATTGAAATGCTTCAAATAGAGTCCATTTACAAGAATCTCCTCAGGTTCTCCTTCTATCGACTCTAGCTCGAATGAATTCTTCTGCTTACACGTGCAAATTTTATACAGGGCAGTCCATAATGCTTCAAATTTGGTATGTTGACCCAGCTTGGTGGCTCTTGCATCCCATTTCAAAATAATTGAGCGTACTTCAAAATTATGATTTGAAGTCCTTTTATCAAAACAGTTCTTAACCATTCCCTGATGCTTAATCAATGAATCATGGGCTATATCCCTCTTTTCCTGAACTTCCAAAAGTTCTGCGAGTCTGACCTGCATGGGGCCATTTTATTTAATTTTAATTTGTTTGATCAGCTAGAGAGCGGGGATTTCCAAGCTTAGGGGATTCACAGTAGACTTTCCATATACCAATTCATATGGAGACATTTTGATCACCTGCTTAGGCATGATTCGATCAGCCCATAGTGCTAGATTAAGCACTTTATGCCACTCTTTGTGATGATCAACCCCTACTCTTTTGATGAGTCTTATCAGGTTTTTATTGGTTGATTCTGCCAGACTATTACCTTGAGGGTAATAGTTAGATGAAGTTTTCAAATATATTCCATGTTTCAAGGCAAAGTTAGATACTTTAGACCCCAAGAATTCTTTAGCATTATCTAAAATTATGGTGCGAGGGGCCCCAAAGTGAGTAGTGATACTCCCTAGAAAATATAGGATCACATTCTCTGTTGCTTCCTTAAGTGGGACTGCCTCGGTCCATCTAGTAAAATAGTCTGTGGCAATTAATATCCATTTGTGACCCATACTGGACACTAGATTTATCATTCCAATGAAGTCAAGACCCCATTGAGCAAAAAGTTCATCCACAATTATAGGGCTAAGGGGCATGGCTGCATTCCTCCTCATCCCCGTATAATATTGGCAGGAATGACATTTTTTAACCAACTGATAACAATCTACAAACAAAGTAGGCCATAAATATCCTACCTCACTTATCTTTATGGATGTGGTCTTTGCAGAAAAATGCCCCCCTGATATTCCATGATGCATTTCATGTAGTATTCTCTCAGCTTCGGCCTGTTCTACACATCTTAACAATTTTCCATCAGAATTTCTTTTGAAAAGGACTTGTTCAATTAAAACAAAATGAACACCCTGTATCCTATAATATCTCCTCTTATTTTGAGGGAGTCCTCTCCAATAAATCCCATTTTTCATAAAAAGAATCCTGCTTGTGACCCAAGATTCCTGATCAACCTCTTGTATTTTTAGCACCGTCTTTGTCTCTCCTTCTGAATCTACTTCCTCAGGTAACATCTTTTCAAGCTCTTGGATTATATATTGGCATAAACCCCTGCCTCTGACTAGCTTGGTGGGTCTGACCTCTACATCATATTCAAGGATCTTGGTGATCCAATTGGCTCTTTTCTCAGTAATTTCTCCCTCGATGATGTATTCCCTGACACTTGGGTGAGCTACAAGTATCATAATTTTGTTCCCTGATATCATATGCCTAAATTTCTTGAGGGCTTTTACCATGACATAGGCTTGTCTTTCCACAAAATTGTATATGGTCTCATAATCCCTGAGAGTTCTTGAGAAAAAGGCTATTGGGTGCTCTCCCTCCAGCCTATTGTTCATTTGAGTCAAGATAGCAGCAATACTCGACTCTCCTCCATAGACATACATTACGAAGGGCTTGAAAAAATTTGGATTTTTAAGCACTGGGGCTGCTAAAATAGCCTTCTTGACCTCTTCAAAGGCTTGCCTTCCTTCTATAGTCCATTTGAAGACCAGGTCTTTCTTTAGCAAGAGTGTCATTGGTCTTACCAAGCTTGCAAAATTAGATATGAATCTACTAATAAAATTGATCTTCCCTAAAAAGGACTAAACTGCCTTCTTATTTACTGGAAGAGGTAGGTTCATTATAGCTGTGATTCTCTCAGGATCTAAATAAATCCCTTCTTTAGATACTATATGTCCCAATAATTTACCCTGAGGTATAACAAAGATGCATTTCTTGGGATTCAATGATATCCCAAAA
Organism: Torreya grandis; assembly: GCA_037957365.1. Classification (NCBI taxonomy): domain Eukaryota; kingdom Viridiplantae; phylum Streptophyta; class Pinopsida; order Cupressales; family Taxaceae; genus Torreya; species Torreya grandis. The sequence goes on from JARHVA010001478.1 coordinate 1,319,812, forward strand.
CCCTGACATTTCCTGAAGACAGATTCTAAATGATCAAAATGATCATCAGCATTTTTTGAAAAAATAGTGAGGTTGTCCAGATAGACCAGGATGATCTTATTTATAAGCTCCCCAAAGGCTATATCCATAGCTCTTTGAAAGGTGGCTCCTGCATTTGATAGACCAAAAGGCATCTTAGTATATGCAAATGTCCCCCATTTGGTAGTAAAAGTAGTTTTGTACTTATCTTCATTAGCCAACCAAATCTGATTGTATCCAGAGAAGCCATCCAATAAAGAAAACCTCTCTGATCCAACCACAATTTGTAAAATTTGTTCCATGGAGGGTAAGGGATAGTGGTCTTTCAGAGATGCTCTATTTAGATCTCTGAAATCTACACACTGTCTTACATCTCCATTCTTTTTCCTAACTGGTACTAGATTTGATACCTAGGTTGAGTGCTTGATTAGAAATATTATTTTAGATTCTAAAAGTTTCTGCAACTCATCTACCATTAGAGGCTCAATCCTTGGATTTACTGGCCTCTATTTTTTTCTGATGGGCTTGGACCCTTCAGTAAATTCTATTATGTGTTGGATAATGTCTCTATTGTATCCATGAAGGTCTTCATAGCTCCAAGCTATGACTCTGTCATATCTCTGGCACAATTCGATTAGTCTTTCCTTCTCTTTTTGAGTTGCAAAATTTCCAACTTTTAGTCTTTTCTCGTCACTCACCTCTATTTCAGAATAGTCTGCTTTATCTACCTGGAACCTTTTATTTTCCAGGCTTACATCCTCTGGGTCAAACAAGTTTCCAAAGGTGATCAACCCTTTGGGGAGATTATTAGTCCTCAATTATATAATCTGATCACCATATGTCTCTTCAATTTTGGTTTGCAATTGATCAACAAACTCATCTTATTGTTGTAAAAAAGAGACTACCTGGGCATCATTTTCAAATACTTGCCAATTCTCATCATTGTCTGGAATGGTCGGCCTCACTATAAATTTTACTGACTCATTGTTAACCAATAGGCCAGTTGTTGGGTTAAACTATGAGCCAATTTAGGCCATCTTATCAGCTTCAGAGTTTTGACTTCTAGGGATTATCTCAATATTGAAAGCTTCAAAATCTTCTATCAAATCCCAAATCCTATGCCTGTAAGATCTCATTCTCACATTTTTGGCTGTTGCCTTTTCTCTAATTTGCTTTACTACTAATTCTGAATCTCCTTTCACTTTTAGATTCTTAATTCCCTTTTTCTTGGATAACAGGAGCCCATGTACTAAAGATTCATATTCGGCATCATTATTAGTGCAAGCAAATTGGAATCAGATAGCCCTTAAAATTTTATCACCATTTGGAGTAGTAAGACAAATTCCTGCCCTAGCACCATGTTTACTTCTAGCCCCATCAAAATTTAAAGTCCAGATCTTTGAATCTTGAGCAGTAGGTGCCTCTTCTCTTATAACATTTGGGATTGCCTGATCCTCATCAAAAATGACGTATGTGCCCAAACCAATAGAGTCATAGTTCCCATACGGGTCGCTATGCATCATAGCCAACAACTAGCTATTTTCTTCTTCTTGATCATGCTCAGTCTAGTCACCTAGCTCTTTAACAAAAATCCTTTCTTATTTATTTAACATGGCATGATCCACTTCTAATATGGCTTTTCGTTCATTGGTGATATGGTCCTTTGATAGTGGTTCAAATAGAATTTTCATCTTCGAACCGTATCTAGTTCGCAGGATGAGGTGAGACCAGTTGAGAGACATATATCCCCCTGTTTTTGTTTTAAAGTCTCTAGATAAACATAAGCCAAAAACAAGAGGTATATCTATGACAACTACATCTTGGTTGACAATTATGTTGGGACATGTGTATAATTGCAATGGGAGTTGTTTGATTCTCCCTATAGTTTGCACTATTTTGCCATCTAGCTGCATAACTCCTTTTGCAAGGGGTTCATATTTTATTTTCAAAGCATCAGCTATTTGCTTGGGCATTACAGTTGTACTAGCTCCTGAATCTATTAATGCATTATGCAAGAGTTTCTTTCCAACTATCAGAGTCAAATAGAAAGGCTCTGGCTTGGATTTACTTACTTGTGTTGCATCGTTCACCAAGGCTGTTGTCTATTGAGGAACTGTGCCTTTGAGTTTTTCCTTTCCAACAGGTCCTTTGGTAACAACACCTTTGGGCACTGCTTGGCTTTGTAGAGCATCTTGTAGCAGTGTCTTTTGTTTAGGAATAGCCAATATATCCCATATTGACACTTGTGTTGGAGTCTTCTTTAATTGGTCTACTACATTGATCGATCCCAAAGGCTGAGTTTTTTGGACATAAGGATACCTTGTTCTTTCCTGAATCTGGGTAGAAATCCCCTGATCTTGCACCGACAGAGGCACTTCTTGTCTAACAGCAACATTTTTTTGCCCTTGAGATGGAGGATTATTCATGACTTGTCCATTTACAATCTCGGGCTACTCCACCATTCTCCTCATTGATTTGGTGTAATAATCAGATCGCACCACTGGCCTTTGGGAGGTAGATGCTTCATTCAAGAAAACTGCTTCTTCATCTTTAACCCATGAGAACAAAGCATGTTTCAAGGCTATTTCTTCCTCTTGTTTCAAGGACATTCCCTGCATCTGAGCCACTAAAACTGAATTCTACATACCAGGAGACTGGTAGGCTTGATTGTTACTGGTACTGGCAAATTGACCATCCATTCTTCTCTGTTCTGCCACCCTTTTTTGCAGATTATCCCTAGGACAATCTCTGGGTGTATGAGCATCATTGCAAGAGAAACACCAAGTATTAGTATCATCCACAATTATTTTGACCTAGAACCATCTCCCTATTTGAGTTGGGAGGGATGGTTTGTGAGGGTGTGGGAACTGCAACTAATTGATTTGCTAGTTGATGGCTAGTTTGTTTTTGGGGGCCCTGATATTGGTTTGGTTGGGATGAAAATCTATTTGCTTGATAGCCCTACAGCTTTAGGAACTTCTTGAGGTAAGGGTAATGAAATTTTTGGGAACATAGGCATGGGAGGCCTTGGAGGCAACTTTCCAACATCTATTAAATGATTCTCAGCTTTAACTGCATATTCATAAGTCCCTGGCAAAGTGTGCCCTCCTAGTGACTGAATCATAACAGATATATCTAAATTTAAAGCCTTGAGATAGAATACTATGGCCATACCTGGTGGTGGTTTAGCTGTAGCAGAGATTCTGTCTCAAGTTTTCTAAAATTTGGTGTTGAAGTCAGTCATGTCCTCCTGTGGTCCCCTTTGAATGGTGATTAGCTACTATAACAGAGAAGATTTATCACCCTTCTTTGCAAATCTTTCAAAGAACAGATCTCTAAGTTGATCCCATGTAGATATGGTATTTGGGGTCAAAGATCGATACCATTCTAAAGCCTTCCCTTTAAAAGAAGTTATTAATTACCTTATGGCTACATTTTGATGTGTGACAACATGTACGACACAGACATTTGATACATCTTGAAGATGTTCTGCAGGCATTTTTGAGTCCTGCCCACTAAATTTGGGTAGAGCTTTTAGAGCATTTACTGGGATAGGATCTTAAACAGCTAGAGGTGTTGGGAGGATTAAGGGACTACCAGTGTTCCAGTTTGCTTAATTTCTTGGGGGAACAGGAGCTCCCATATTTAGTATTGGTGCAAACTGGTTAGCTCTTCTCCTTGGACTAGTTACCAAAGGTGGCAAAAGAATATCTAGATTTGTAGCAGACTGTGATCTAGTGACTGGTCCACAGCTCTGACTCCTCGTAGCTCTCTGGTTCATACGGTCTTGAAAGAAACTTCAAGATGAGTCCCACCGGGCATGCCAAAAACTGTTGAAGCTTAAAATTACACTTGATCTTAATCAACAACAATGGGAAGTTTCAAGCTGTGGGATATTACGGCTTGAAACAACCTCCATATTTTAGAGAAGCTAGTCTCTTCTTTTGTATCAAGTGTGGGGGAAAAGGGATAGAAAATTAAACAAAAACACAAATGCAGGAATTAAAACCTAACTATGGCGATGCCCCTGAGTGTAATTTGATCCTAATCCTAAGCACAATGAGACTATATGTAGGATTCATTCACATTTAGGAGCAAACAAGTGCATGATCAATGTAAAAGATTGAAACAATAGAAACAGAGGCTCATAACAGAGGCTTATTTTGCTGAGATACAGAAAATGTCAGCAAAGGCATAGGGTTCAATCTTCTTATAAGAATTTTCCAATCACATAAGAGGCACAGAAACACGTACAATTATGTAAACCTTCCAACTCAAGAAAATGAGACAAAAGCAAATGACATTCCTAATCACAACTCTAGAAAATCTATAGTATAGACTACTTTCACGAATGACACATATAATATCAACAAAGGCATAGAGCTCAATCTTCTTAATTCATTCAGCCATATAAAAGGCACAGAAACATGCACAGTTACATCAAATTTACAACTCAAGAAAATGAGACAAAAGCAAATGATATTATTTAGTCAAAAAACTTTAGAAAGTCTAAAACTATCGAATCCTCTCTTTTTCTTGATTATCTAATCCTTTTATAGCCTCAGATGTCTCCTTTCATCATCCCTTTTCCCGCACAATCCTACTCTACACTTAAAAATAGATGGCACTTTTAATGCCTTAGATGTATCTTGGTCTTATCAAGAAGGGCCATGCTAGAGTGGGATGACTGTTCTGACTGTGGCGTGTTGATTCATATCTAGTACCACTTCCCACACCTAAATTTCCTCATTCCATCACCTACTTAGCCGCACAACTATCCATTTTCCTCCACTTACAGGAGACAAACAAACGGCCCTTTTAATATTTGCAAGCTCCAAAAATCTACCCAGTGAACTGTTCCATCTACCAGAAATAATTTCTATCGAGTTTCCCTCCATCTCACTTTGCTATAATAGATAGACGAAACACTCTGTTCTATTGAAATGAAAGAGGACACTTAGTCAATTTCCTAAAATTCTCCTTATTGCTTAGAAGGTACCGGAGAATGACACTTGGCACTTTTCATCTAATTTATCAAAAACACGTGGCATTTTCTGCTTTCTCTATATCCTTCTCAAAAAATCTCCACCTCTGACACCTGTCGCAATCTGCTTCATCGATACTTAACAATTTTAACAAAATAAACACACTGCATTCCTTGCCTGAGCAACTAAAAAAGAATGGATGCACGTGGCCATCTCTGCTTGGTGACACTTGGCGCTTCCACAAACCTTTGAAATAACACCCGAGACCCACCACAATCTTTATTCAACAATGAAGCTCAAAGATGGTCTCTCAGATGTTGACACATGGCGGCCTCCGCCATTCTTGGGAAGATACGTGGCATCTTCCACTTCTCCTACTAGGGGTATGTGGCCTCTTATGCTTCTTTCAGGAATGGAGTAGAAAGGGGCTCGTAAAGTGACACTTGGCACTTTTTTTTGCTCTTCGGCATTTAAAAAAATGAAATGATGCTTTCCTACCTTTTGAAAAGGTACTGGTCCCTTTAGATTTTTGGGGCACTCCCTTGAACTGCCCGATGAACCAAAATGGTTCAATGGTTCAACACTGCGTGCCATTTACACTTTAATCGAGGTATTGAACCAAAATGTTGAACTAAAGCATTAAACCTAGGCATTGAACCAAAGTCTCTCAGATGTCGACACGTGGTGACTTCCACTTTCCTCTTGAAAGTTATGAAAAGTGTCTCGGACGATGCCAGTTGGTCGGCTCCATGTTTCAGAAACTGACACTTGGAGGCTTCTGCTCAAATTCAATACTTAGGCAAAAAATGAAGTGAAGGAAACAAAAAAGGGGAAAAGAAAACTCATGCTCAGACATCGCCACTTGGCAGCCTTCGCTGCACTTCGATACTTAGATGGAAAAATCAAAAGAAACAAGCCCGCGCTATGCTCCAAAACTCTGTCGCCATGACCAAGGTATGCGAGAACCAAAACTGTAGTGTGCGACTAAAAATTTGAATGCAATGTAGAGTAAAATTCTTACTCTACAGTAGGTTTGGGAAGTTGATCGATGCAGGAAGCTTCTAAGTGATTGTTTGCTTGACAAAATGTTAACTTAGACATCCTTCAAGGGAGTGGTCTAAGCGTTGGATTTGTTTATTTTGATAGCTATCTTTTGAGGAACAATCTACCTTATTAAGCAATTTTTGATAGTTTTAAACAGTTGTCCTTTGAGGAAGTAGTCTACCTTATTAAGTAACTTTTTATAGTTTTAAGGAGTTGTCCTTCGAGGGAGCAGTTTGCATGTTGTATTTTAGATATGACCCAAGTGATATTTTGGTATCCTAAATTTAATGTTATGCTTGTTTAGACATATACTAATCTATATAGGCCTAAGGCTTTTCTTTATGGAGGTAAAACCATAACACAAGAAGGTTAATGATGGGTGAAAGAGGTTTAAGTGACAATGATAATAGGAATTCATCCTATACGGGAAGAAAAGTGTCCATGAGAATCATGTCATGAGTAGAGCTATGCTATCCATGCTTAGGATTAGGCTAAGGCTGTGACGGATAATCACATGATCTTGGATTTAATCGACTATCCTAAAAATAAGGAAATGAAGGTGGATGAAAATAAGGGATAAGCTTAAGTTAGACACAAGATGACTAAGATATTGGTTTAACAAAACAATGGATGTGAATGAAAAGCAATAAGGGGTTCAAGTTCAAATATGCCCCAAATCCACATTTATGTGTAAATGGTTTGAGCCAATCAGGAATGAAGAGGTCCTTTAGTTACTTTTTAACACTTGATTAGATGTGGAAAAGATTCTAAAATTAATAAGTGAAAGAGGCAAGATTGGTTAGGCAATGGTATGAGGTTTGCTTGGCTATAATGGTGTTTGGGTAAGATTTGGTAAGCTAGTTTTAGGTGTTTTGGGTGAAAAGGCAAGGTTTAGGTTAGGCCTCGATTATGATAGTGACTGACGACAGTCAGGGGTCGATCAATGACAATTCAATAGAGACCAATGTCAATCAAGGTTTAAGGGTAGAAGATGTCTAAAGGCATGGTTCAAAGTTGAAGATTTTGCTTAGGTTAGTTAAAGGTTGGTTAAGCTCAAGGTTGGCTTAAGGTTGGTTTGGTACTAGGATGGGTTAGGCTAGGTTGAGGTATAAGTGCCAAGGGTTGGTTTTGGTCTTAGGTTGGTGTTAAGCTAGGCAAAGTGAGGTTGAGTTGAGGGGAATGGTCAAAGTGTTTTGAAGGGAGAGTTCCTCTAGTTACTTTTTCCATGCATGTTGAGGTGGGAAAAGACTCCTAAGTGAAGACATTAGTTAGTAAAGAGGGTTTAGGAAGGATGAAGATGACTTCATTTGCCTCCCAAGAGTTGTTGGTTGTTAGTTTTAGTTCAAGTTGTAAGTGGTGGTTCAGGTAGATTTCCTCTATGATTCTAAGGTGAGGTAAAGGCTATTAGGTCATATTTGGGTAGGTTTGGGGTATAGTAATGATGTTGGTAACACCATCTTGGAATAAATATAGGTTGGACAAGAATGTTTGGTTGTTCTAATGAGGGATCTTAGGTGAGGTATGGGTAGCTTGGATAAAAAGGTGGCAAAGATTTAAGAAATCTCAAATGAAGGGTTGATTTTGGTTTGGCTTGATAGATGAGTTGGTTGGAGTTGGATCAAAATTTGGGTTGATCATGGTTGATTGATTTGGTTTAAAGTTTGTTTTGATTAGTTGAGGAAGGTAGTCTAGATGGTTGATTTGGTTTATCAGTTTGGTTTGCTTGTTTGTTTGGTTTGTTTGGTGAGGTAAGGTGACAGAGATTTGACCTTGTTCAAAAGGGAATCGAATCAAAGAAAATGTCATTAAGTAGATGAGAATGAGTAGGTTATAGAGGAATTGGATTAATTTAGTTGTGGTTGAGGTTAGGTTGGCTATAGGTGAGGTTGGGTTGGCTTTTGTTGAGGTAGTTTTTTGAGTGGGGGTTTACTCCAATAAAAGGGTAGGTGGAAGAGGTAGGTTGGGTTGGGTTGAGGTTTTCTTCAATGAAATAGGAAGTGGAAAGGGTAAGTTGGTTGGAGGTTGATCTACTAAAAAGGGAAGTAGAAGAGGTAGGTTGGTTGGAGGTTGATCCACTGAAAGGGGAAGTGGAAAAGGCAAGTTGGTTTGAGGTTGATCCACTAAAGGAGGAAGTGAAAGAGGTAGTTTGGTTTTCTTAATTGTGGTTTCAAAGGAAAGTTCAGAAGGTTTTGCTTGGTCAACAAGTGGTTGGGTTAGGGTTGATTCTTCCTTAGTGATGATGTAAAAGGAAGTTGGGAAGGTTTCACTTGGTCAACCATGGATTGGTTGGGGTTTTAATTATGGTTTCCTTAGTTATAGGCTCATTAAGGACCAAATCTAATGAAGGGACCTCATTGTGTTGAGGACTTTGATTATTGGTTTCCACAACAATGGGTGTAGGAAGAGATTTAATGATTGATTGCTTTAAGACATTCAAGGCTAGGTTGGGGGGAATATAAAGAATATCCTTTAGAACCTCATTTTGATCAATAAAGTTTTGGACAAACATCTTAAAAGAGCCACATTTGTCTACTACATGCCCATTTATGTGATGATAAGCACGAAACTATAAACCAAATTGGTTTTGGAAGAGAATGATTGATGGATTTGAATTGAGGAAGTTTAATGATAAAAACCCTTAAAAGTTTGTCTAGAATTGAGGCATATGATTCCCCCAATAGGGTGTACTACCTAGGAAGAGGGTGCACCAATGGATCTTGAGGTGGAGAGCTAATTGGTTGGTTTGATGAAGCTGGTTGGTTGAATAAATTTGATTGATTTGATAGGTTGGGTAGGTTTGATAAAATTGGTGGGTTTGAAAGGTTTGGTTGGTAGTTTTTAGTTTGATTTGATAAGGTTGGTACGGTTATTAAGGTAGGTTGGTTTGATATGTTGGGTAAGGTTGACAACGTGGGTTGATATTTGTTGGTTAGGTTTGATGAGGTTGATAAGGTAGGTTTATGATTTAGGGGATAGACCAAGTCTTGGTTTTGAGATAAAGAGGGTTGCCACAAAGAGGTTTTAGGTAATTGATATGATGTTTGGTGTAGGTAGTCTAAAGGTTGATAAGGTTGAGGTGGTTGGGATAGGTAACCCAAAGATTGGTGAGGCTGAGGTAGTTGAGGTTGAGGTGGGTTATGACAATGGTCAAATAGGTGTTGGTAGGTTGTTAGTTGGTTGTAGTTGAGATCAAATGGTTGTTGAGAGGTTGTTGGTTGGTTTAGTTGAAATTTGATTGATTTTAGGTGAGGTGGGGTTGGTTATAGGTAAGGTTGGGTTGACTATAGGTAATGTTGGGTTAAATATAGGTAAGGTTAGGAACATAAGTGGCTCTTGATTCAAGGTAATGCTTTAAGGCAAGAGGGTTGTTTTCTAGGATTCTAACAAAGTTAGGATCTCTTGGATAAAATATAGGAGGGCTTCCCATTGAAAAAGACAATGGAGATGAGGTGGATGAAGGTAATATGGTAGAAGGTTTCCAAGAGAAGCTAGATTCCTCACAACTCAAACAAAGAGAAGATAAGAAAAAATCAAAGAAGATGAAACACATGCTAAAGCACGTTAAATCCTAAGATTCCTTTTGTCTTGCTTGTGGCTTGTGCCTTAAGTTTTTAGAAATGTGACTCAACTTGGTTTGTAGAGCAAGTACTAGATAAGGATGTCTAGAGATGGTTTTAAGTAGTTTAGGCTCTCAAAATTATGTATATTAGAAATGATACATGGCTTGATATTGGGGCCTACCCCCTCACTTCACACATCGTAAAGATAAGGTTTTCAAGTGATTATCCAAGATATACCAAATACTAGAGATTATACTCAATCATAGAATTGAGTTTTGGTTTCTCCCCTTGGTAATGATGTCTAAGTGGGATAGCCAATGGGTGAAGGTTTACTGGTCAAAGATGAAACCCTAGTCGAGCCTTATGTCAAGTGTTATGATCTTTTATTTGGTGTAAGTGGTTTGGTCTATGTGTGTAAAGAAGTGAGGCGATGGTTAATTTACTTGATTAATTAAGCTATGTGAACTAACTATGCAAGTAAACAATATATGAAAGGTTAATTTTAAGCCTAAAAGAAATTTTGATTTCATTTGAATGAGAATAAAACAAGAAGAAAAAGTACCTAAATGCAACTAGGTCCCATAGGGCATGCCAAAATATTTCACTATTTTTTCATTTATGTTTTTTAGAAGAGAGTAAAACTTAAAGAAGAAGGGTCAGGTAGAAGAATCTTGATGTGGTTTGCGCTTCGTAATCTAGACGATTATCGATACTCCTCTTTGTATGGGGAGGATGACCTATAGATAAGAAATCAAATAGAAAATGGATGATTAGTTAGGGAGGTGGGTGGATTGCCTAGCGTGAGCTATATTCAATAAGTACACAACTTCCTTGGAGGCTATCGATCCACCTTTTAGACAAGTTAATATTATAAAATTGCTGATAAGAAAGGTTACATATCATAAATGAAAGTACTTAATCAAAAGAAATAAATATTTTCAAAATAAATGCTTTTTTTAACAAAATAACATTAAAGATAGATGCTAAACTATCAAAGTATGATCTAGGTTGTTGCTCTTAACTCTGTATAGTGACAAGGATGAAGAAACAGGGTTTTTGGTTGAGGTTGGAAGGTGTTTTGAGATTGCAATTTTGGGTGAAATAAGTTACATAGTGACTGCTGCCTATCAAGGTATGATCGTTGGTGGTCAAGGCTAGCAATTACCAGTCAATAGGTGACTGTCGATGGTTGAAGATGATTGTTGGCAGTCACTATGGGTTTTGATAGGGTGTTGGTTCATGATAGAATAGACTATGGGTGAGTTGTTAAAGGGTTTTAATAGGTTACTTAAGGTGGGTTAATGGTCATGGAGATAAGAGGGAACCTCAGAGATGTCAAGGTTAATGTTTTGACATTCAAAGGGCTAAAAGTGGGCAGTGGGTGCTCTTGTAGAGAGGAGGGTGTTTAGAGTTGTAAAACTCCAACACCAGAGAGGGTATGGGTAGAATTTTAGAAGTGGGTGTAGGCTCTAAGCTAATGAAACCAAATAACTTAACTAAACTTATGCAAAATACAAGATACTTAGTTTAGTTGTTGCTAGCTTGAAGAATTTTGGAGTTGAGGTGAAGCTGCTTGAGAACCTAGAGCTATGCGGGCAGAGCAACACCACTTGAATCCTTTATGTTGGGATGATGAGGTGAATTCTAAGTCTCTAGACTATTTCTAGTTTGACTCTAGTTCACCAAGAGTTGTTTCATTCTTACTCTAAGTGATCCCCATTCTATCCTCCGTGATTCAACCTTCTTGGCGTGGGTCTTGGACTAGTGTTATATAATCATCAATGGTCTTAGTCAACCTCTATTGATCGAGGGGTGACCACTGATGGTTAGGGAGAAAAGGTCAAAATGGCTCAAATTAGCCACTTGCACTAATTATTGGTGGTTAAGTCATTGGGAAATGGTCTTAGTGCAATTAAAGGGAGCATAGGGATGCATGCAAAAGAAGTCTTATGAGGCTAAAGCAATAAATGTCTAGGTGGGAAAAAGTCTTTAAGCTAGGTGTCGATAGGTTAGCCATGGGTTTGGGTAGGTGAGGTGGAAATGGGAATTAACTAATTTATTTGAACAATTAAATTAGCTAAAGGGGTAAATGGGTGAATGGGTGTGTTTAAGGAATAATATAATCAAAGGGGGGCCAAGGGGTGGTTTAAAGGGTAATGTGACATCTAGAGCCATAGTGTATAGTTTTATAGTGTCTATAGTACCATAGGAAGGCTTGGTTATTTTTAATGATCCATCTACATCATTCTCCCCCACTCCATAACCTATTCTCATTCATGTACACCATGAAGAAATTCATAAAGGCAAGCGAAAAATAGTGTTTTTTGTTGATGAAGGTGTGAAGGGTCTGAACCACCTGACCCATTAATAAATCATTTGGATATCCCCATAGATTATGGCCCTCGAACTGTTTATGATAATAGTCCTCATGCAAACCACTTGTACTCATAACATTTGCAAACCATTTAGCACAACATTGGTATGGAAGAAGCACCAAAGATAGATACTATGGGTAACTACTGGTCTGATATTGATATTTTGAAAGTATTTGAGTTGCTAAAAGAGTACTAAGATATTTTTCCAAGGAATTATATTGAAATGAAAGGTGTTCATCCGTCTTTAGGCAAAATACACATCAAACTGGTTGAATGTGCTCACCCAATCAGGAAATGGTCATATAGGATGAATCCAAATTTATTTGCATGCATGAAAGAGAAAATTGACAGTATGTTATGTGCTGGAGTTATAACCCCAATTGGCAAGTTTGAGTGGATCATCCCCTTGTTAATAAGTATAAATAAAGATGGGCACATTAGAATTTATGTTGACTATCCATTACTTAATGGATTTTGTGTTACCGATCCTTTTTTGACATTGTTCATAGAATAAATATTTAAAGGAATTATGAAACTTACACTTTCACAGATGGATTTTCTAAGTACCATCAGGTTCAGATCACAGAGGAGGATTGACCTAATACTACATTTGCTATAGAATGGGGGTATTTCACATATAATGTCATGTTATTTGGGTTAAAAAATACACCTGCTATATTATCTAGTATAGCCATTGAGGCCTTTAAAGATTTCATCCATAAATTCCTTTAGGTTTATTTGAATGACTAGATAAATTATGGCTTGGTGAAACCCCACTTTTCTAATCTAAGGCTTATGCTTGAGCATTGTTGAGTGCTTCAAATTTCACTTAATTTAAAGAAATGTCTTTTTGATACACCATTTGGCATTCTTCTTAGTTACATTATTTGCTAAGATGGACTTCTGGTAGACCTCACTAAGGTAGCTGTCATCTTCTATGTACCAGCACCGACATCCTAATACATAGTTCATGTTTTTCTAGGTCATACTAGGTATTATCAAAATTAATCTGAGGTTATGCCAAGATTATCGTGCCATTAAAAATACTCTTGAAACACAATGAGCACTTTATTTGGACCTGCTTTTGCTAGGAAGCATTTGAAGCCTTGAAATACAAGCTCATCACTACACCGATTCTCTAGTTCCTTGATTGGACTAAACCATTCCATGTCCATGTTGATGCTTCTGATATGGTTGTTTGTGTGATAATTGTGCAGCTTGGTGAAGGCCATCTTGATCACCTCATCTATTTTTCAAGTAAAAAGATTACTTTGGCTGAGAGAAATTATACCACATAGAGTATGAAGCACTTTCCATAGTTTATGCTTTATAAAAGTTTTGATAGTACTTATTGGCAACTCCTTTTGTGTTATATATCTACCATGAAGCTTTGAAATATTTGGTTAGTAAATGTGTGTTACACGATCACCTATGCCACTAGATTGTTTTATTCTAATAATTTCAATTTTCTATCATGGTCAAACTAGGTAAGACCAATTATGGTCCTAACCATCTTTATAGAATTGATTCTAACGAGCCAGTGCAAGCCATTGAGGATGACCTACCTAATGTACAGTTGTTTCATGTTTCACATGTTCCTAAGGAATTAGAAGATATAGTAACTTTGTTAACTACTGGCATAATGCCAAATTATTTGAGTTTGTAGGCTAAAAAGCAACTATCCATCCATGCCATACCATTCCATCTCATTAGAGGTGACTGTTGACGTAGTGGAATTGCACCCAGGGCAAGGAGGTTGAGCTCCTGCCTTCCGCACACAACAATGGAAACTCCCCTCTCACTTGTGGGACCATCAAATCTAGAGGGGAGAGTCTCTAGGTAAGGGCTAGCTCCCTTTGATGCATCATATTCGTTCTAGCAAGTGCTAACACACACACACATATATAATGGGGGGGGATGAAAAGGGAGAAAGATTGCAGGAACACAAATCTACTCTAAAGAGGTGATGCACCAAAATAAAATGACCTTCTCACACTCACACTTAAAATCAGACAAACACATACATACACTTCAGACTTGGCAGAAGGACTAGGCTGTAAGAAACTCGGCAAGGAGGCTTTAATGGAAAATACGAAAAATAGAGATTCACCGAGGTGCTGTGAAATGCACACTATAAGTAATTTCTTCTGTTTCTACACTTCCAAATACAACTCTCCTTGTCAGCTATAGAAATGGCACCTTGTAGACAACATATATGTTGGTGTTGGACCTGTGAAAGCATCAAGAAGCAATGACTAAACACAAACTAACTCTCAGGACATACATAGAAATATCTATCCAAGATAGAGGTAAAAAATGTGTTTATTGATTTAGGTGAAATTTTGCCAGGGCTACACCTTACAAATGTGGAAGATCCTTACAAAAATGACAAGTCTCCAATATATAGAAGAAGAAAGGAGGCCTTTTGGTGCCCCTTTTTACAAGTGACCCATGGTAGGCACTATGTCAACCACTAAAATAACTTCTTGAATCGAGACCTTCCTACGTCACTTGGATCTCTTCGTCTGCTTCTACGTGATGGCCATTATGCTGTCAGGAATTGAATTTATGAGCCATGCCATTTTCCTACTCTGCAGTGCATATTGAAGAAAACCAGTCGCACGATTGGTCGTTCACACCTTTTAATGGTCAATTTGCAGACACTATTTCACTTGCTGGAGTAATTTCTTGGATCGATGCCTCCCTTCACCACTTAGACTATCTGCCTGCTCCTACACCTGACACTTTTGTCTTTTCCCTATCTTGTCTCTTTTGGCTCCTTCGGCCCTCGGGGCTATCTCTGGGCAGGTCGCTGCATTGCTTGGGCTCCTTTCATGGTTAGCGCTTAGGCATTTAAAAAATAATGGCCTTTTTACTGGATTAAATTTGACACCCGTGCACTCGTCATTGTTTGAAAAATAATGGCTAGTTCACCTTCTTAAAGTTGACGGCATTCAAGACATCATCATCCTTGGCAATTTCCTTCAAGCTTTTCTGCTTATTGAACTGACCCTTTGAACCGATCGTGTTAAACCAAAACGTTGAACCGCCGATTGAACCAAGGCTGTGAACTTTGCCAATTGAACTCTACATTGAACTTAGCTGATTGAACCAAAGCTGAAGAACCTGAAGATTCAACCAAGCACTTGCAGAGTTCGTAGAAATTCCTGGACTTTGCAAAATCAAAAAATGAATTAGCCTTAAACAACAGGGGAAGAAGGGGACCAATTTTTTTGCCCTATTGGGCAAAAATGGTCAACAGATTGGCACCTACCAAGGGAAGCATGCCTGCTACGCTTAGAAGCCAGTTGCCTTAAAAGCCCATAGGGTGCGGAGTTAGATTGTAACTTTAAAATCAACAACCCTTATAAATCCTAGAACCAATCTCGCAGATTCACCTCAAAGGGAAAATAAAAAACATACACAAAGCTAAGAAAACTTCTTGTGTAACAACACTTAGGGAAAACTGGGAAAGAAAACAAGGGAAAATATATACAAATGAAAAGAGACTCAGTGGCAGTTCTTTAGATGTATCCCATTAACTAGGATATGTAGTTCTTCACCATCCAACCTGGAGAGTTGGAATGCATTATGCTACTTGCACTGAGTGATTATGTATGGGCCACTCCATAGGGCATTGAACTTTGCATGTTTTCTGGGCTTAGCTCGATCATCATCCCATTTCAAGACAATATCTCCTTTAGAGAAACCTTTTGATGAAGATTTCTTGTCGAAGTGTCTCTTTACTTGCTGTTGATGGCTGGTCATGGAAGCCATAGCCTGGTACCTTGCCTCTTAGAGTTCCATCAGCTCTCATAATCTAACCTCCATGCTGGTTCCTTTAAGGCCCAATGCTAGAAATTGAAGTGAGATGGGAAGCCTAGCTTCCCTTCCATATACGAGCGTATATGGAGAATTTCTAATTGCTCTCTTTGGAGTGATTCGATCGGCCCATAGAGCTATTTTCAGCTTGGCATGCCAAGTCCTATAATTTTCTTCCATGGTCCTCTTGATGATCTTGGTCAAGTTTTTATTGGTGGATTCAACCAGCCCATTCCCCTATGGGTAATAATTGGATGAAGTGTTGAGATATATACCATACCTCAACGCCCATTCACTTGTTTTGGTCCCCAAAAAAACCAACACATTATCTGAGATTATGGTTGCTGTAACCCAGAACCTCATCACCAGGGCCTCATAAAACTCCAGGACTGCGCTTTCATTTGCCTCCTTCAGAGCAACAACCTCCACCCACCTTGTGAAATAGTCTGTGGCAGTCGAGACCCACTTGTTTCTAGCACTGGAGGGAGGATTAATCGTCCCTATAAAGTCCAGGCCCCATTGCATGAATGGCCGCTCCACCTGAATAGGCTGTAGAGGCGTGGTAGCCAATTGTTGCTTCCCCTCAAAAAGTGCACACTTTTGGCACTTTCTTACCTAGGCATGGGTGTCCCTAAAAAGAGTAGGCCAAAAATAGCTAGCTCTCATTATCCTTGCTACAGTAGCCCTAGGAGTGAAATGACCGCCCATTGGCCCATCATGGAACTTAGACAGCACTTTATCAGCTTGATTTGAGTCTATGCATCTTAGAAGGACCCCAGAGAGATCCTTCCTAAACAATACTCCATCAACTAGAACATAAGGGAGAGACTGGAGCCTAAAGTATCTTCTTTTGTTCTTATCAAGAATCTGTGAGCACTCACTAATGAGAAGGAAATGCCTCAAGTCCGATGTCTAGTCCCTAATGATAGCTGGTTCCTCTGTTGTAGCTACATCATGAATTAATAAGCTGTCTTCCCCTTTTTTCTTGAAGTCTGTAGCAAGGTGTTCACATAGGCCTCTTCCCCTCACTAGCTTGGTAATCGTGATGTCTATGTCATACTCCATTACCTTGGTGATCCACCCACTCTTTTCTCATTTAGGTCTCAGTTGGTTAGGAAATCCTTGATGCCAAGATGGGGAACCATGAGGTGAATCCTGTTGTTGGACAGCATATGCCTAAATTTCTTTAGGCTACACACTACTGCCAAGACTTGCTTCTCTACATACGCGTATCTAACTTTGAAATCCTCTAACCCCTGGCTAAAAAATGTAAGTGGTTTCTCAAGGTCATCACCATTTGCTTGAGTAAGCACGACGGAGATTACCTCTTCATTGCCGAAAGTGTAGAGGTTGAAGTCTTTATTGAAGTTGGGGCTAATCAAAGTAGGAGCCCGAGTTATGGCCTACTTGATGGCTTCAAAGCTATCCTGCCTTTGTGTTGTCCACTTGAACTCCTCACCCTTCCTCAGCATAGAGGTCAGTGGCTTGACAATCTCTACGAAATTCAGAATGAATCTCTGTATGAAATTTATCCTGCCAAAGAAACTCTGCAGGCCTTTCTTGTGACTAGGTAGAGACATCTCCAGGATAGAATGAACTCTCTTGGGGTCAATAGATAAGCCCTCCTTAGACACGATGTGGCCAAGGAGTTTCCCCTCATGAATAGCAAACATGCACTTCTTTGAGTTAAGAGAGATGCCAAACTCCCTACACCTTTCAAAAATCTGCCTGAGGTGTTCATGTGTTGGCTCACTTCCTTGGAGAACACCGTCACATCATCGAGGTATACCAACACATTATTGTTTATCAAGCCTCCAAAAGCCATGTCCATGGCTCGCTGAAAGGTAGCACCAACATTAGCCAGCCCAAATGGCATCTTCTTGTAGGCAAACATTCCCCATTTAGTAGTGAAGGCTGTTTTGTGCTGGTCACAGCCTTGCACCAAAATCTGATTATACCATGAATATCCATCCAGGAGGGAGAAATGATCGCTACCTATTACCTTCTGAAGGTTCTGCTCCATGCTCGAGAGGGGATAATGGTCTTTTAAAGAGACTTTATTAAGGTCTCTAAAATCAACACATAGCCTGATCTCCCCATTCTTTTTTCTAACAGGAACAAGATTGGTCAGCCAGGAGGAATGTTTGATTGGAAATATAATCCTGGACTCAATCAACTTGGCCAGTTTCTTTTGCATGAGAGGCTCAATTGTTAGGTTGACAGGTCTCTGCTTTTACATGACTGGCCTGGCACCTTCTTCTAATTTGATGGTGTGCTGGGTGAGTCTTGGGTTGAAACCCTTTAAATCGTTGTAGTCCCACACAAAAACATCAGCAAATTCCTGACACAACAAAATGAAAGCCTGCCTTTCTTGAACTGTGCAGACTTTTTCAAGTGCAAGAAGCTTGTCCTTGAAGATCTCAACCCTTTTGTAATTCTCCTCCTTAGTTATGATGCATGCCTTATCATTTCTCAATTGGTCATCTCCATTGAATATGCTCTCAAGAGTGACCAAATCTTTAGGGAGCTTATTATTCTTTAATTGAACAATCTGGTTGCCATATTGTTGTTGCAGGTTTGCCTGGTTCTTAGCTGTAAACTCAGCCTCTTCCTACAGGAAGAAAGCTATTTGCTAGTCATTTTAAAAAACCTGCCAGTTTGTAATGTTGTCAGGGACAGAGGGCCAGACTACCACCTTCAAGTAGCATGAACCATAGTCTCGGCTTATCTCCCTGGAAACATCGAACTGAGCACCAATTGTTGCTAGCCTTTGTTTGTTCTGCTCTCTGGGAATGAAGGCAATATTGAAAGCAAGGAAATCTTCCACCAAGTCCCAGACCCTATGCTTGTAGGACTTCAACAAGGAATTTTTGGTCAAATTTTGGCCTTTCACCTGATTTACAATCAGCTCACTGTCTCCCAAAACTTGTAATTCCTTGATCCCTCTTTTTCTTGCCCATTCTAGACCATGGATAAGGGACTCGTATTTTGCAACATTGCTTGTGCAAGAAAATTGGAAATGAAAAGCTAAAAAGTATCCCTCCTTTGAAGGGGAGACTAACATCACTCCACCACCAGATCCCAACCTACTTCTGGAACTCTCAAAGTATAGCCGCCATAGGCCCAGGTCTTCTTGGCTTGCCTTCATTATATTTGGTATGAAGGCACCCTCTTCGTGCATGCAGTAGACTCCAAGGCCTGCCTCCTCTATGAACTTGTAAGGGTCATGCTCAAAGTTATCACTTCCCCACTCATCCAAGAGTAGGTCTACAACTCCTTCAAGAGTAGAGGATGAAGATTGGTCTATCTGGGACTCTTCTGGGTCGATCATAGTGTAGCTAACATTTGTTGCTTTGAGCGAATATGGTTCTAGATGGTCCTTGTAAAATGGCTCAGATTCGATCTTTACCTTGGTCCCATACTTGGTTCTAAAAACCAGATAGGACCAATTCGCTGCTAGATAGCCAGCTATCTTTGATGTGAAGTCCCTGGATAAGCAAATTGCAAAATAAGGAGGAACATCTGCCACTACTATATCATGGGGGATTGAGAAGGTTGGGCAAGCATGCAATTTCAAGCTTAAACCCTTCATTATCCCAACTATTTTTGTAGATGTCCCATCCAGCTACAGGACTCCCTTATTCATCTCCTCATATTTCAGTCCCATCTTGTCAGCTATGCACTTGGGCATCACTGAGGTACTAGCCCCACTGTCAATGATGCAGTTGTGCACAAAGAAATCTCCTATAATCAAGGACACATAGAAAGGTGGAAATTTCTCTTCTTTCTTGACCTAACCTGAGGTGGAAGGTTGCCCATTCATCATCAAGACATTATCAGTCCTTGTTGGGATAGCTTATCAGTCCAGCTCATGCAATTCCCTTTATAGCATGTCCTTCTGTCCTAGTAGAGACAATGAATCCCATAAAGAGATGTTCATATGTAGCTTCTTCATCTGGTCCACTATATTGACTTGAGGATTGCCTCCCTTCAAACGTTCTTTGGGGCTAATTCCAACCTGAGGTGCAGGCTGAGGGGGTGAGGGTACAAACAACAGTCTAAAGTTTGGGGCTTTCTGATTTGAGTGTGATGGAGAAGGTGTAGCTGTCGATTGGGTAGTAGCCTAGGCTTCTCCCATTGCTCTCCTCTTGAATCTTGTGTTAGCTACAACACAGTTAGCCTGATTGTCTGTAGTGCCCACATAATTCACTAAATGAAATTCCCCTTCCAAATGATTCATGGGGGTACAATTAGGCTGGGCCTGATTGCTACTCGTGTTAGGTTACATTGGAGCCTCAAAGACCTAGGAATGAGTAGCTACCTGATTGTCTACATTTGTGTAATAACCCGTCATCTCATTTGTATAAACAACCTGTTCATGACCATATCCCATGGTCGAACAACTTGGTTGTTCCTGTACCAGGTTGTTTTAAACGGGCACCATGGCCTTAGATGATGAAGGGGGGCCTGGGTTGTAGCCCTAAAACGGTCTGGTTTGAACAAGCTGACCCTGTCCTTGATTGTAGTTTTGGAAAGGGGGTCTAGGGGTTTGACCATAATGCTGGTATCCCTGATTCAGTCTATTGCTTTGATCTTGTTGCCTTTTAATGGCTACAAGTTCATTTGACATACTCTACAACAGACTCTTAACTTCATGAAGCTCATTGGATGGAGCAATAGCTGGTTTCTCTATGCTAGGCAGAGGAGCTAATGCGGGAGCAACAGCCTGAATTGGAGGTGGCATTTCTGGGAAAAGTGGCATGTGGGGTCTAGGGGCTATTTTCCTAGCCTGTATTAAGCAATTTTCATCTACTATGGCTATGTCATAGGTAGCACATGCCCTCCCATGGATTGTATCATCACTGTAATATCACTATTTAATGCCTTCAAATAATACAAGAAAGCATAGCTGGGAGTCAGTCTTACCAGAATGGGGATTCTATCCCAAGTCTTCTGAATTTGCATGTTGAAATCCTACATATATTCATATGGGGCTCTCTGTATGGTCATCAGCTGCTCAACAAGTGAGAGGTCATCGTTTTTTTCCCCAAAATGGTCTGTCAACTGAATACCCAATTCATTCCAGGAATGGATTGAATTTATAGGCAAAGTCCCGTACTAGTCAAGAGCTTTGCCCTTGAGAGACAATGCCAACAATCTGATTGTGACATTTTCTTCTATGACATTATGAATAGTGTAGAGGTTAAACATGTTCCTAATGTGCTTGACGACTATAACGGGCCCCTCTCCATCGAAAGAAGGCACATTTTTGAGGGCTACTCCTGGGATTGGGTCATATTGTGGGAGATTCAAGGGGATTCCACCATGAAAAGCCGCAAAGGGTAATGCCATAGCTGGGATGGGATGTAACTGTGGCTTTGCTGCGTATGCATCCTTTACAATAGGTTTGGGAGGGCAGTTTGTTGAATAAGGATGGGTCTTCTCAAATTTCAATCTTTTTGCTGAGTTTAAAGGCAACTCAACAAATTGAATGGGACACCCTTAGAAGCAGACCGTGTGGTGACTTTAGGCATAAGAAGTTAAAACTAGTCTTTAATTGGAGAAATGAAGATCTTACCAGTGGAGTCACCAGATGCAAGAAATATTTGATTTGTTGTAATAGGACCAACATCAATCCTAAAACCTTACTGAGTTGTCAAACTGTGTCCCATCGAGCCTGCCAAAAATTGTTGACGCAGTGGAATTGCACCTGGGGCAAGGAGGTTGAGCTCCTACCTTCCACACGCAACAATGGAAACTCCCCTCTCACCTGTGGGACCATCAAAGCTGGAGGGGAGAGTCTCTAGGTAAGGGCTAGCTCCCTTTGATGCATCATATTCATTCCAGCAAGTGGTAAAACACACACACACACACACACACACACACACACACACACACACACACACACACACACACACACACATAATGGGGGGGGATGAAAAGGGAGAAAGATTGCAGGAACACAAATCTACTCTAAAGAGGTGATGCACCAAAATAAAATGACCTTCTCACACTCACACTTAAAATCAAACAAACACATGCATACACTTCAGACTTGGTAGAAGGACCAGGCTACAAGAAACTCGGCAAGGAGGCTTTAATGGAAAATACAAAAAATAGAGATTCACTGAGGTGCTGTGAAATGCACACTGTAAGTAATTTCTTCTATTTTTGCACTTCCAATTATAGATCTCCTTGTCGGCTGCAGAAATGGCACCTTGTAGACAACATATATGTTGGTGTTGGACCTGTGAAAGCATCAAGAAACAATGACTAAACACAAACTAACACTCAGGATATACACAAAAATATCTATCCAAGATAGAGGTAAAAAATGCATTTATTGATTCAGGTGAAATTTTACCAGGGCTACGCCTTACAAATGTGGAAGATCCTTACAAAAATGACAAGTCTCCAATATATAGAAGAAGAAAGGAGGCCTTTCGGTGCCCCTTTTTACAAGTGACCCATGGTAGGCACTGTGTCAACCACTAAAATAACTTCTTGAATTGACACCTTCCTATGTCACTTAGATCACTTCGTCTGCTTTTGTGTGATGGCCATTCTGCTGTCAGGAATTGAATTTATGAGCCATGCCATTTTCCTCCTCTATAGTGCATATTGAAGAAAACCAATCGCACGGTTGGTCATTCACACCTTCTAATGGTCAATTTGTAGACACTATTTCACCTAATGGAGTAATTTCTTGGATCAATGCCTCCCTTCGCCACTTGGACTATCTGCCTGCTCCTACACCTGACACTTTTGTGTTTTCCCTATCTTGTCTCTTCTGGCTCCTTTAGCCCTTGGGGCAATCTCTGGGTGGGTCGCTGCATTGCTTGGGCTCCTTTCATGGTTAGCGCTTGGGCATTTAAAAAATAATGGCCTTTTTCCTGGATTAAATTTGACACTCGTGCACTCGTCATTGTTTGAAAAATAATGGCTAGTTCACCTTCTTAAAGTTGACGACATTCAGGACGTCATCATCCTTGGCAATTTCCTTCAGGATTTTCTACTTGTTGAACCGACCCTTTGAACCAATCGTGTTGAACCAAAATGTTGAACCGCCGATTGAACCAAGGCTGTGAACTTTGCCGATTAAACTCTGCATTGAACTTAGCTGATTGAACCAAAGCTAAAGAACCTGAAGATTGAACCAAGCACCTAAAGAGTCCGTAGAAATTCTTGGACTTGTGCAAAATCAAAAAATGAATTGGCCTTAAACAACAGGGGAAGAAGGGGACTATTTTTTTTGCCCTGTTGGGTAAATGGTCAATAGTGACCTTTACAAGCTTGGACGAGATGAAATCCTTCAATGTTGTGTCATGTAACACGAGTGTCCTAAATCACTCTATGAAGTTCACGAAGGAATTGCTGGCAGACACTATGCTAGT
This sequence comes from Torreya grandis, assembly GCA_037957365.1. Lineage (NCBI taxonomy): Eukaryota > Viridiplantae > Streptophyta > Pinopsida > Cupressales > Taxaceae > Torreya > Torreya grandis. The sequence continues at coordinate 1,343,010 of JARHVA010001478.1, forward strand.
AAGGCTACTGTGCATAAAGTATTGTTAACTGGACTATGGTGGCCTATGTTTTTTAAGATGCAAAGCTAAATGTTAAACAATGTGATATTTTCTAGTGCATGGGGAAACTGAATCACTAGGATGCCATGTCATGACATTCTATTTTGTCTTAAGAACCATTTGAGAAATGGGCCATTAATTTGTTAGCCCTATCCACCTAGATGGATGATGTATAGGTTCTCTCTATATCATAAAAACAACTGATTATCTCACGCATTGGGATGAGGCCATACCAATAAGGGATTATATTTCATCAACTGCTATGCACTTCATATGGAAACATATTATAACTTGATTTGGTTGTCCATTAAGTTTTACTATTGATCGTAGCACACACTTCCTCAATGAGACTACTCGTATATTACTCATTGAGTTCATTATTACCCATCACAAGATAACACCATATCATCCCTAGGCCAATGTAATTGCTAAAGCATTCAACAAAATCTTGGGCACAATAGTTAAAAATATTTATAATATTAAACGTACCGACTGGGATGATCGAGTGTTTTCAGTACTTTGGGCTTATCAGATAGCTTATAAGTGACTCAATAAAAGTACACCCTTCAAGCTGGTGTTCAGAACCAAAATAGTTCTTATAAAATTCTTAGTACCTTATCTTTCCATTGCACACATTGGAAAATAAGAAGATGAATCATCATTGAAAGCATGTTTGGATGCTTTGTTACAATTGGATGAAGCATGTTTCCTTGCTCATTATAGACAAGATGTGGAGAAACACAAACAAAAGGCATGGCATCATCACCACCTTAAGAACAAGACATTTAACCATAGAATGAAAGTTTTACTCTATGACTCCAAGTTTGTGTGCCACTCTAGGAAGCTTTGTGTTCACTAGGATGGTATTTTTGTTATTCATAGTATTTATCCTACTGATGCTTATCATTTATAAATATTGGATGGCCAATTTCTTCCTAGGAATTACAATGGTGTTTGTCTACAACCGTATTTCTCTACTTAAAGTATTATTTTTAATTTTATTAATAAGGTGTATGCCATTAGTTTAGGATTTCATGTTTACAATAAATCGTTGCCTTAGTTAGTAAAGGATTTCATTACTTATTTTTTGTAACTTAGAACTTATGTTTTCATGGAGGACCACAATGCACTTTTAGTGTGGGGTAAGGAGTGTTACATATGTTAATAAATGGTCCATAGGGATGCACACGCAAGCAAAGAGAGATTCCCACCAATGATATGAATATTCAAAGGGTTTTACAACTATCATGCACTCTAAAAAATGTGAGACAAGTTGTGTCATTAATATAAAGATATATTGGTTATGATAAGTGTGCCAACATCATGGCATGATGATACTATTAATCTCATTTATGGTGAGAAGTGATAGTTGAAAGAAGGAGACCATTAAAACACATTGATTGCAAGAAGTGATGGTCGAAGAGAGTGGGGGTAGTAAATGCAAGTTACCCCCTTGAGTCTATAAAAAGACATTCAGGGGTTCATTCTAAACTTTACCTTTGCTTTGAATGTGATTTTACAAAGCTGAGGAGTAAACAAATGAGTTTAGGTAATTTCAGGACAAGTATAGGGTATAAATTTCCCATTCATTGATTATTAAGAATGATCTTGTTTGAGTGATCAAACAAAAGATAACTAACCTAAAAGCATGTAGAGGAAATTTATTAATTACAGGTTACAAAGGTTGACATTTGCCATTAACGAGCATCGACGTAAGAGAGCTGAGATGTTTCTACAATAAAGATGTATTCTTTTGGGAATATTAGATGGCTACACCTCAACCTTCAAGCTCCATAAAGGGTGATGCATCCTAAGAAAAAGTCCTGAAGAAGTGAGCCACTACTAGCCATTCTAAATGAAGAGGATTTATATGTTGGGGGGGAAGCAATATAAATCAAAGAGGAAATACCTGAGGAACAGAGTGAGAGCAAAAAAGTTGAAGGATCAGGAATGGCATGATAGACTAAGAAGAAAGCCCAAGTACCTCCACCTCTACCTTTGATGATAGAGGAAATGTAGTACCCAAAAATGGTGATGCATGTAGATAATTGGGTATCAAATGTACCCACCCATACCATTTTTGACTATAACCCCCACCAACCTAAAAATGAGGTTGAGCTTCAAAATGATTACCGAGTCAAGTGCCAAAACACTAGGAGTGAATTGGTGTATAACTTAAAAATATTTAATGCCTTGGAATCTATAGGACTCTTCCAAATTTTTAACCTACCATATTTTGGAAAATCGTAGAGGCAATAAAATTTCTGCTTTCATGCATCTATGAGGTCTATATCTATTTTACTAGGCACCACATGAAGATTACACATGAAAGAATCATCAAGGTGTCAGGGTTGTAATGCTTTGGCACAGACCTTGAATTTGATTTGAAGGACTTGGAGGAACTAGAGAAGATCACCATGACACTAGAATACCAGAAGTAAGGCCATGTCATGCACATTAAGCACTTATAGGACCATACCCTTCGAGTATCAGTGCACATCATTATGACCAAGGTTGGTGGCACTAATCGATGGAAAGAGGTGGACATGGCTCAAATATTTTTCACCCACTAGGTAATCAAGTGGATAAAGTACAAATGGGCTATGTATTTTTCCAATAAAATTATACTAGATGCAGAGAGGACGCATTAGATACCTAGCCATAGGTTATTGTGAGGTGTATTTATTTTAGTGATGGTGTTTGATGAAAGTGGTGTAACATATTACACCTATGGAGAACTAAAATGGTTATACCCATGATAGTACAAGTCCCTTGTGGAGTGATACAAGGTATTCAGATGCCCTAATTATATCACTCTGACTTTTAAAATCAAGATGGAGTCGTGGTATGATGTAATGAAGGAAGCCTTTAGAAATGACTGGTGCATTCCAAAGGACTTGCCCATCCAAGTTGGAAAATAAGCCAAATTTGTTATCAAACAACACTTTTCTCTGGTGCGTATCAAGATGGCTCCCTCTATAAAGCTCTTTCTAGGTTGAAGCTACCATATGCTTTCACAATGTGGTACTTTGTCAACTAAGTGAACTACATATATGATGTGCAACCCCTCACCCTTAAAGTAGAATTAATTGACATAGAGATTCACACTCTCCACAAAATGTATGTCTATCTTGGAAACAAGCCATATAGTGAAAAGCATGAGATCAAAAGAACCGAGATCAAGGTTCACCAAACCATAGTTAGGTAAACCATTCATAATTTATTCTATATGTTGTGACCTAAGAAGAAAGCTTCAAGAGGTGTAAAACATGCAAGAGAGAAGCTTCTTACAGTACTAACACTCGATAAAAATAAGCGTATTAGGGATGATGTCAACACAAGTCCATGGCCAGAATCACCAATAAGGTAAAGGCTTGCCTAGACACCACCACCAAGGGTTTCACCACCAAGGGCATCACCACCAAGGGCTTCACCCAAACAAGATAAACCAAAAATACAAATAAAAGGTTCACCACCATCACCACCAACCAATCCATTGGAATAGGAAGATCTTGAGGGTCATAGGGAAGAACTGGAGGAGTCATACCGAGAAAAAACACCCTCTTCAGTGCAAGAGCAGGAGACCACCCTTGAAGAGGCACAATTAGACATGGAAAATCCACTTGGTGAAGAGAGGGATGGTTTTAACATAGAAAAAATGAGTGGCATGGACATTGAAAACACTTCATTAGTATTAGAGGTACAATCACTTAGAAGGGGCGAACCATTGATGCAAGCAATTCAAATCCAATTCCAAAACTTCAAACTCTCAAGCACTCAATCATAAACATTCATGAAGCATATAAACAATTCATAAAGAAAGCTATGCAAGATCAATGGTATATAACACATGAATTATGTGGAAACCCTCATGGGGAATAAAACCCACTCTTAATCCTACAAACACATGGACTATAGTCCTATAAGAGATTAGAAACAAGAGACCTTTAGTGAAGCACCCACTTCACAAAGATCACCCACCCCTAAGCATGAACAAGCACTAACTCGTCCTTGATGTTGAGCACCAACACAACACCTCTAATATCAATAGATCTAGAACTCTGATTGCCTTTCAATTTTATGGATAAATAATTTATGACACCTCTCTTCAATCCTTCACACTTTCTCAAGCCTTCACACATAAGCAATGCATCAAAAACACCCTTTTAGATCACTCTATACTTATTCATTCATATTCAATATTTAACCCTACATGAACACTATTATAACATCATAAATATGACCTATAGGTTATGCATACATTCCTCAATCTTATTTACTCTTTAATACATCCACCAAGCACAATCACACTTCACTATTCTTCATATCTCAACTCTCACACAAACCAAAAACCCATCTTCTTTGATTTAGGTCCTTATACAATATTCATCATCACAACCATCTTGGTCAACCATAAGAAATTACTGAACTCATAAGGCATATATCCACCCAAGAAAAAGATCAACACTGACCTACATAGGTCACCTTTAAGCAATACCTTCTTTCAAATAGGCATAAGTGCCCATGGAGACCTATTCACCTCTTTGACACTCCATCGAGCAACATATGAACACAAGATCACTTATAAACACATAGGTCCACACTACATGACCCATAATACACATTTAAGGGATAAAATCCATCACTACACCCCTCTGCATATGCAAAATAGATCAAAAATTGGCCTTATACAAGAAAACACCATGAACAAATACAAAGTCAACTTTTAGGAAATTGTTCATACTGAATATGGATTGGTAAAACCACCAAAATCCATACAAATGATCCTTAAGGAGTGTAAAACAATATCCAATATCTAATTCACCTTGAAACATCCAAACACCATCAATAAAAACTCAAACATCCTTCTCAGGTCACTTCTAGAAGAAGGTCTAACCCTCAGTCAACTTTGGACTATAATAAATGCAGGTGTATAACTAGTCAAACCTCTAAAATATTTTTATTATATTTACCTTGAAATTATATACCACTTTGATTTTTATACCACCATAAAATTCGTCCAACATCAAAATTTATAGCCAAAAAAATGAGGACTAGTTTTCCTTTGTAAATTTAAATATTTGAATTCCAACAGTCACTTTTTAATGCAAATTTGGCTAAGTATGGAAAATAGAGAAATATGCCTGGGAGACTAACTTTGCACTACCATAAATTTTGTTAGACACCATTTCAAGACCTAAAATTTGAAACATGTGATTTAGGCATAAACCTCAACAAATCCATGTGACCATTTTCTTCTAACACCTTCACATGTGCAAATGTTGATGTCATCAATCTGCTTACTCAACCTGATTTGCCAAAAAGACCTAATAGGCCTATATAACCACAAGGATGAGCCAAATGGAAACCTTTCACTTACACAAGAAATCCAAGCACTCTTGATATCCCATATGGCCTCTGCAACATGATCCATCAATAATATCCATCAACCCACCTATCCAACCAAACACTGAAAATCCATGCATGACTACTGAAGCATACTTTGTCATTGACTAGCTAGCAACCTTGACACCTCATGAACACTCTTTTACACATCATGGAAATTATTAGACACATTGGAGACATCATTTATAACACCTCAAAAATTGTCACCAAATATGGATGTTGAGATCCTTAAATGAGATCCCCTCAAAGGGAAGCAATTGAACGAATCCGAAGGTCAACCACCTTTGGTTGATCTAACCACAAACTTACGCACCCAATACTAGATAGACTTTCCTAATAGGTTGCTGTATTTATTTTCCCATTTTCATCTATAAGATACAACTATTAATACCAGGCATCAGATGTAATTTTTCTGAGACATGTATAATGAAGAATGCCATTTTGAAATACCTCCTGATAGCCTAATTTTAGATTCTAAAGCAATGGTGTTGCCCAGTATTATTTAGGTTGATCCCTAGTAGCTATCTCCTCTACAAACTAGCACTAAATTTTTGAAAATAGCCTTTGAAGCTACACAAAAGAATGTGCTTTCAAATTCTGATGCATGCACTGCAGAGTAAAAACATGGCTAGGTGGTGGAGATGTATGATAAATAAGTTGCTACTCAAAAGGCACTTGAAGAGGAAGTGGTCACACTAAAGCAAAAATTGGAAGAAGCCACATCAACTAAAGCCAACACTTTAAATTTATGTAAAGCTATTTTGGGCCAGAAACTAACATTGGTAGATGGGGTCCCCTTAGAAGGAGAGTCTATTGATAAATTGGAAACCCTTGTAAATATATTAAAGTAGTGTAAGGAGCAACCCATACCTATAAATGAAACATTATGGGTGGTTGAACAATTCACTAAAGTAGTGTAAGTCTACAGATTTTCCCTACAAAGGGTTGGGGAAGTGATCCCCATCTTGGATAGGATTTTTGAGAAATTGGCACGACCCAGTAAAATTTTGGAGGTCCAACTCTAGGCAGAGGAGTCTCAACAATCACAGTTGGTTGATGCCACCCTATTAATAAAACACCACACCAAGTGTGCTAAGGCATTTAAGGATGTCAAAATCATGGAAGAAATAATAGACATGCATCAACAATAAATAAATTTCAACTTTGCAGCTCTTTGAGGATATGTTGTAAATAAGGTCACTACACTTGAAGAGGTCCAAAAAGATGCTTCCACATCCCTAGACTGATTGGTCAATAAGGCAAGAGAGTGTTTCAAGCAACCTGAGGAGACTAAAAATTTAAAAGTGGTGATCAGGGAAATAACAACAAAGCTTCTCGACAACTTGTCACATTGGGAAGTGTCAAAAAGTAGATTGAATAGGTTGGCCCTAAATTTTTGGTTGAGGCCAAGACTGGTGCTTATTCTAGGACAGACTAAGAGCATAGTGTGGGGTGATATTAGACCCCTAATTTTGACTAAGTATTTTGATTTTTGGTGTGGAACCAACATGGCACAAAAATACCATAGTGCAAAACCAACATGGCATGGGAAGACTATGGTGTGAAACCAACTTGGTACAGGAAGAGCATGGCATGGAAAGACAATGACACAAAATATGATGGCACAAGAAGACCCAATAAAAAAGAGGCATAAAAAATGCATGAATCGAGAGTGAAGGACTCATTATATCATCAAAAGACTTGGGGAGTGCAAGGGAAGTGGGAAATGGTTGAGGAGCGATTCTCAAGGATAGAACAAAATTTACTCATACACGAGTTTTGCACTAGCCTGCATGAAAGGGGACATTTGGCAACAAGGATCCAACACCAAATGAGAATATTGGGGCACTAAGGCCTAGGTACTTATGGGAAAATAAGTAAATGACTATCATAACTCTTAGTCTATTGGAGATCATTGTATAGTCACCAAAATGTCATAAATAATGTAAAAACTTGGTTGGGGAAAAAAAAGTATAAATACCCCTATGTAGAGATGTGTAAGGCAAGTTGAGAATCATTATTATGTAATGATTGATTATGGTAATAGAAAAATCACATAAGTTACTATTAGTTTTTGTGTTATGTTGCAAGTTGTTAGTTAAGTTGCAACATTGAGTTAAGAATATGTTTATTATGCAAATATGTGATTTGTATTTGACGATAATGAATAAAATATGCATTATATGAACTTGTGTAATAAACACTTTGAATCTCATGGTAGCTATTTTAATAACCATGGTTGTTTACATAGTTGAAACAAGGACCATAGTCATGCATTTTCTTTTTTGTGTAATTAGTAATTAGATATATGGATAAACACTATTATATGACAAGTGTGTTACTGCACAACATAACCCATGGGAACTAGTTTCTTACTATATGATTTGGGTGAGCGCACAAGAGTTTATTATTACATGAAATGCCAGCATGTTAGCTTATTGGGAACTAGACACTTCAAAACCTTAAGGAAAAGTTGATAGAAAAACCCAACATACACCATATAAGTTCACATTTGTGGACATGCATTATATCATTCTCCATGCTTGATTATCAAGCAAAATCAATGATATTTCATAGAAGACTTGAGGGGTAGGTACATGTGTAATAGGTGCCTATTTTATTATGGTGTAAGTTGAAGTCATGATTTAAGGCATGCCTTAACTCTGACTACATGTAACAATTCCTCCCATTTCATACGTTGGTAGCAAGACCCCACCACCTCCTTATATGGGTTGAATTACCACTCCTTTGGCCACTTATAGAGTTTGTTGGGTCACTAATGGTCTTCTAACTATATCACTCTACCTTATGTTAAACTACTTGGATGAGGGGTCAGACCATATCCTGCTAGTGGCATACGAACTTGCATTGTTATATGTCATGATTGTTGTTCTGAGTTATTGACAAATATTAATTTATTTCAACATGTTTCTTCCTCCTTATCCATTCTATAACATACAAAATCTCTTAGATCTAAGTATGACCAACATTTTTATGAGTTTATTCTAGTGATGAGTGAGGCAGTCGAGTAGGCACTTCAGGGAGAGGGGATTCAAGGATTTCCATGGTGGTTTTATTTCACACAACTTCTTCCTGAAGTGCTTTAGTTTCATCTTCTAATATTTGCTCTTGTTCTTTGGTGTGAAATTATTTGTTACTAGAGCATAATTCCTATGTATGAGAGTCTTCATGCCATCCCCATTCTTACGGGTCATAATAACATATCATACGTTAGACTCCCCCTCTTCCTCCTAGGTTTTTTTGTCTATCCTCTCATGTTGATTATCATCATATCCATGCTTTTGGAGGTTACGTTTGATTTGTCCTTCCATGTTGAAGACTGCCTTCCTTACTATCTTCTAGACACTGTGTCCTCTTCACCATCTACTCTCCTTATCACCCACATGCATAGGGACTTAGTTGATCATTGGCAAGTTTTTGATCCCACTATCTACCATCAAATTCTTGATTTCATGCAATGATTATTTTAGATATGATCCCCTAAGCTCATGAAATAGTTGACACTTTGTGTCCTCTAAACATGAGTATATAGATAGGGAAAATTTTAATATGTAACTATTTAATGTGCCACACCACCCAAACATCAATAACTCTGATCTAGACTATGTCTAGGTTCTTCAACTACTATTCCTATTTTTCAATCCATGTCTACTTCCTCCTGAAGTTTCTACTCTTGTTCAAGGTATATGTAACAAGGCATGTGTATAGATCATTTGGAAACTCATAGAAAAACACTTTGTACAGTGGGTCATCTAGGTTATCTTCTACCCATTTACTTGGATTTTGACCTCCATAACTGGGGTGCTTCTTGATGAACGTCTCATGTATCTACCCCAACTGGTGTTCAATATTTTCCAAAAAAACTAGTACATTATCTTTGTTCACCATTGTAACAATAAAATATGAGCCATCCCATAAATGGAACCAAAATGTTGTAATAGTTTAGCTATCACTTGTGTATTAGTACCATCGCAAATGTTAACATTAACCTGTAACCCTCTATGCCATCGTATCATGTGAGTCTAGCCTCATGTTCCCACCCAATGATGGAGAGAAAATTGGGTTGGGTTAGGGTTAGTTGGAAATGGTCCCATTCACATAGAATGGCGCATGCCTCATGCTCATAGACCTACTTTGGGCTTCCCTAACTCTTTCCTACCAATGCATGGAACACATATTATTAATAAGGTAATTGCATCAATATTTATACTATCTATCCAATTAGCCATTCAACAGGGATAACATTTGCCAAGTACATGCATACCATTACCCATCATACCTAGGAGATGACAACAACTTTACTAATTATGTATATTCATAATTCAACAGTACATGATTACAAAGGTGATTTCTTAATAACTTAACAACATAAGTTATATGATTCACTCTCTCTCCTAATCAATAATTTAACAACACTTTACTATCACCTGTTCTCCCTTTTATTCCTCTCAGGTATCTTTTTTTATAGGCTTCTCAACATCTTCAAGTGCTACTTGGAAACTTATCTTACACCAATCCATAGTTAATGCCTTTGCTACCCAATTGGTAGTTAATGTGGTGCTCTGCTTCAGGGCACTACCACATCATTTTATACCATTTCCTAGTTGTCTGTCAGAATTAGGTTGTTTGAAATGTTCATTTTTTAAATTATATTTGAATTAAATTATATGATATTAGGTATTTAAATATTACAATACAATCCATTATAAGTAAAAAATAATATTTATTATAAGTAATCAAACAAATACAGATTTCAATATTCATTTTTCTATATCAAATCAAGGTTTAATACATATCTTTTGCAAGTTTCTTGGAAGATCTTCCATTCCCTCTCAATCGAAGACATGAGACAAACTTTGGTCTAGCAATATAAATATTGAAGAATCATAATGTCGATGTCTACTTAGGATATACTCTATGTACTCCCCATCTCAATCACTCTCCTATTGCACTTCCAATTCTTCTACCTTCTTCCTAGAAAGTCTTCTCTTTCCTTTCATTGATATCTCTAAGAACATATATATCTTTTCATTAGGATTACTTTCAACATTTATTACTTTGAAAAGTTATTGTTATGAACATATGTTTTCACACATTCGAATATTTTATTTAACAATTCTTTATTTCAATGTTATATGATATTTTAACCACCCTTTTACTTTTAACTTATGTAATTTATATGTATTCTTATTTCATGGTTAATTAGTCACATAATATTTTTCCCTTATAAATTAGTACTACTGAATGTCCATTTAAGATCATCTGCATCAAAAATGATAATAACACTTGTTAAAAAAATTGTAGTTATTAACTATGCATAAATTCAATTTTTCTCATTAAATTTTTTTCTTGATTATTATAAAATATCAAAAATATCACAATAAAAATAATTTAATTTAGTTTTTTTTGAAGAACTCATCTCTTTTTTCCAACCTTTTATTTACATGTTTATAAACACATGATATTTTAAATTCATCATTATCTTTTAAAAAAAACTATAAAAATAAAATTTATTTTGTATCCTAATGATTTTTATCTCCCAAATAACATCTTTTTGCCTTGAATAACTTAATTAAGAATTCTCTAGTTGAAAGTTTTCAAACTAAATTAGTTATTCCCTTAAATAAAATTAAAGTATTTATTTATGTCAAAGATTTCTCTTCATGATCCCTTCCAAGATTAAAAGTATGTCAATATAAATACATGCATCAAACCAAAAAATATAATCCATAGAATTCTTATTTGAGATCAAATGAAATCTAATAATTTACATTTACTAAATTTAGTATATATAATGTATGTTTCATTAAAAAAATTATAACCATAAAAAATGTTTTGATTGTAAGGGATATTTATCTTTAATTGTGACATTATAAGCATTCGATAATTTCTTACAAATTAATTAAAAGTTAAGAAGTTCTAAAATATTTGTTTTCGTCACCTTAAAAAAATATTATTATTTATTATTATTATCTTTATTAGCACTCCATTCAATTTGGATAGAAAATCTACCACCCTAATCTTAATAAATAATTTTTAAAACTCTTTAAAATAATAAATTATTTTTATATTGAAAATATATAATCTCCACAAAAAAAAATTAATTTTACTATATATAAAAAATTATTAAAAATATACATATTTTTCTCCTTAACCTTAAAATAAATTAAAATGATGACTGATTATACTCAAATATATTTTTTATTACCCACATGTACTTAACCCACTATGTAACCATGTAACCATTCATATATGATTCTTTTAATTAATTAAATAATCATGAAGTTATATTAATTATCGTTCACAAACTTAGACTCCTCGATGGAGTATTCAAAAAAAAAATCATCCTCAGATCAACCCATATTTCTTCGAATATGCTTCATACAACATTTTAAAAAAAAAATGTTTTCATTTTGTTTTCCTTAGACCCCTCGATGGAGTATTTAAAAAAAAAAATCATTCTCGAACCAACCCAGATTTCTTCGAATATGCTTCATACAACATTTAAAAAAAAAATGTTTTCATTTTGTTTTCCTTAAACTCCTCGATGGAGTATTTAAAAAAAAATCATCCTCAGACCAACCCATATTTCTTTGAATATGCTTCATACAACATTTAAAAAAAGGAATGTTTTTCTATATTTACTATTTGTTAATTTTAGATTTATATTTAAACATTTCTTGCATTATATATTTCATCGAAAAAATTCCTATTTCTATATCACTTAGTCACTAATTTATGATTTTTTTTTAAAATATTATATATATATATATAAATATATATAATTTATTTTATATTATTTAAAATATTTTCATTACATTATTCTTATCCACATTCTCTTTTATATTTAAATATTTTAAAGTAAGTAGAGTTATATGCTACAACGAATAGTAATCACTTAATATAATATATATATAAATTATTCTTTAATTATTGAATAAGAATAATTGAACCATACAAAATATTAAATATTTTATTCATTTATTATATATCTTTAAATTTTTTAAATAAATTATAAAAATCAAAAAAATATTTAATTTATATAAAAAATATAAAATAAATCAATATTTCATAATTTCTTAGGCTTTCCTTTCAAAACGTTACACACTACCATATCAATAATTTTAGATCACCCTTAATATTCACATGAAACCTCAAGACTTAAAATAGTGATTTTGTAAGGTCCATTTTTAAAAAAGTATAAAAACACAAGTTTAAGAGTATAATTTTGTATCAATTTAAATGGTGAATGTATTGAAGTATTTATGTGTTTGATCTTTGAGATGCAACGATTAAATTCATGTTTAGGTGTTTGAGTTTAGAATGTGATATGTAAAATTTCCTCATTATTTTTTTGTCTAGTATTCATTTTAGCAAAGTTAATAAAATTGAATTGTTTTTTTTTTTTTTCAAATTTTGGTTTTAATTAATAAGTGTACATTTTATGTAATTTTAATAAAGATTGTTAATTTTAATGATATATAAGTGTGGAGTTATCTTTTCCAAATTATATTGAGAGTGGTATTTTTATACTTAATTTTATAGGCTTTTCAGATTAATAGTTTTGATATTAAAATGAAATATTCTCTTTTCTCATTTAAAATAAATTATAAAATATTAAGTATTTAAATATTACAATACAATTTATTATAAATAAAAAATCAGATTTATTATACTTACTAAAACAAATGTACATTTCATTATTAATTCTTTTATATTAAATCAAAGTTCAATACAATTTTTTTGAAAGTTCCTTGGAAGTTATTTTATTTCCTTTCAATCAAAGATAGGGTACATATCCTAATCTAGCAATAAGAAGACTGAAGAATCACAAAGTCTATGTCTTTTCATATATTACAAATCTTTATAAACTTTTATTCCTAACCATGACACTCAGAAGTGTACTTTGTAGCCCTTATTAGGATATAATCTGTGCACCCTCATCTCAATCACTCTCCTATTGCACTCACATGGATTCTACCTTCTTCTTATGAGAGTCTTCACTTTTCTTTTATTCATATTTACAAAATCATATATATCCTTCCATTAAGATTACTTTCAATATTTATTACTTTGAAAAGTCATTGTTTTTAGTATTGATACATGTGAGTTTTTTTAAATGGGAACCCTACCCCTTACAAAACTGAAATAAAAGAGTTTGCAGGGTTTTAAAAAGGGGGCCCTACCCTTTATAGAGATGTAGTAAAAAGGTCTGAAACCCATATAAGACAAGTCTAGCACAAAGAGAGAATAAAAGATGAAATATAAAAGCAACAAAAAATAACAAACTAATTTTTAGGATTCATCCAATTTTTGTAGTCCTTAACCCACTTTTGAGTGAGAAATTCTAGATAAGAAATTTCTCTAGGAGAAAGCTCAAGTGCGTCACTAGTAATGCCCTTTAGTTTGGCATCCTTGGAGTGAGATTCAACATTTTCATCTTTACCTTTTGCCAGGGAGTTCAGAGTATCCATGCTTTGTAGACTCTTCAACACAGTGAATTTGCTATATTCGATCAAGCTTCTAAGATTCTCATTGAGGGAGGCATTTTGCTTTTCTAGATTGTGGAGTCTTTGAAAATTCAATGTTACTAAAATGTCTTTTCACATTTTATACAATTATTACATTATTTTATTTTATTTTTATAATTACCCACACATTCAAATATTTTTTTAATATATATTTTTATTTCAATGTTATATGACATTTTAACCACCTCTTTACTTTTATAACTATTACTTATTTCAAGATTATATGACTTTTTAATCACTCTTACTTTCAACTTATGTAAGTTACATGTATTCTTGCTTTGTGGGTAATTAGCCACATAACACTGTTAGTCATAACTTCGTTGTTTATCCCCACAATCTTCATTGTAGTTCTTGGTTTCACATAGTTTCATCTGTCTTGATCCCACTATTTTTTGTTTGGGCAAGTGGATTAGGTTCTTTGTCAACTCACTCATGCTTTGATGGCAGACCATGATGGGCACATGAGTGCATGAAATATGTAGTTTGGCACGGATTGCTCGCCACTTCCTTGGGTTAATAACCTTATTTTTTGCTTTCACCAGTTGCACACGTTTTAAGGCTTTATTACACTTATGTGATGTTTGGGGTTGATAGTAGGGCTCTGAGAGGTCACTGTGAATCGAGAACAAGGTTTTACATCTGCGTAGGACAAGGCTATGTTATTTGGTCAGAATCGACCTACACTATCATTTTTGGGGAACACTAATGTTTGATAGGGTTTTAGACTTTTGTGTAAAATTAAACCTATGTGCCTTTGCTTGTTTGTCCTATGTGTGTGATCTAGATTGCTTAAATCGCTATGGAAGTTGATGTATACCTTCTTCTTCACTTGGAACCCTATCTCAATAGATAATGACAGATAAATAGAATAAAAAATAAAAAGGGGTTAGTGGTTGAAGATGTGCTTGACCTCAATACCCCCTGTGTTGAGTGTTGCTTACACACCAATACTCCAAAGAGGGATCAAACTCCATGTAGTTCTTTCATTTTATAGTGTTGTGTGTGAAATTATGGTGTGATGTTAGATGCTAGTACAATCCTGGTGTGATGAAGTGATTTTATAATAACTTGTGATCTTACAAGTGTATGTAGAGTTAGTTCAAGGCTACTAGGATTGTGTATACTCAAAATTAGGAAGAATAAGTGCTTTAATCTCTATGTACAGTTAGACATTTTAGTTTTTTTCCTTGATATGAGCCTTTAGTGAGGAAATGATTATAAAATATGGAATCTTGGAATTCCTTCGAATGGGACTTACAAAGTGTGTGAGATGACCTATTTGATGAATTTGAATTTGATAAAATAATCATTATTTGGTGGAGAAAATGATCGATAGATTCAAATATTACCAATAAACAAGATAGTTTTGAAAAAGTATCCTTGTTTGAGGAGCATAGACAACTAAATTGGAAGGGTGGATCAGTCTAATAATGAGTTTAGGCTACTTAAGATGGTGAATAGGGATATTCAAAATTAGAATTTTTTAAGAGGTAAGGGTTATTCATATAAAGTAAAGGAAGGGTTGTCAAAGACCGTGGAATTGGGAATAAGCTAAGTGTGTATAAGGAACGGTCAAACATGCATTGTTTTAGCAAAAAAATTTAATTTATATGTCTACATTTCCCCACTTTTATTTTATTAATGTAGTAAAGTGAAATTACTAGAGTAAAAGGAAGAAAGATATAGATGAATTCACCTATGAAGAACAGTCTTGAATGTAGGCCACAACGCTAAACTGTGCTTCATGCAAACCTCTAGTGAAACGTGTATAAATCAATCCTTATTTAAGATAAAAATATGGAAGTAAAAAACAAGAAACTTACATATCTAATAACAGGGAACCAATACACCTTATTGGGTATGTGTATCATTGTCCTTTTATGGTGCAAAATTAGTGATTGTAGAGGGTAAGACCCTTGAAGCTTTTCATTTCTTTGAAACACTTGGATTAGACTATGCATGCCCCAATTCTCATTGATAAAAGAGTGTAATAAATAAATCAAGGTGTGCTTGACTCTATCATTGCATACCCAAAGTAGCGAAGTAGCTCAAAATTCTTGTATGAATTCCAATGGATCATTTTGGTGTAAAATTGGTGCAAAAAGGTGAATCAATCACTAAAGCTAGAATAAGATTTATTTCTGGTGCAAAACTGGTGACAAAAAGTGAATCAAATGCTAAAAATAAAATAAGATTCATTTCTGGTGCAAAACTAGTGCAAAATTATTATAATCTAAGTATGGTTTATACAATGTAGAGAATGACATGGATTGCCACTCCTTCTATGAACCTGATGTAAAACTAAGCAAAGAGGCAATCATGTGCCATGAACATGCCCTCAATTTGATATCTAGGTGCATATAGATTTTGGAATTGAGTAATATAAAGTGATTTTATGATTAAAATTTGTGTCAAAACTCTAGAACACATGATGCCCCTAAATTAAGCAAATTCTGAGATAAAACATTGTATTCATCTAAAATAACTTTGTATACTTGTTGTAAACTACTCTTTAACTTACTATGATTCTGAGAAATTTTAAAAATAATTATTTTATACCTACTAGGACAACAAGGTACTATTTTAGATACACTTGACCTACATCCTTGTCCAAATAGAACATTTATGTTTGAAACTACTTTTTGGGTAATTTCTAAGTATTCACTGTGATCAACTGAGTATTTTTTTCTTTTCCTGCTTATGTAGCGAATGGTTACAACTTAGTATCTAAAACAAGCTACTATGTATGCCCACTCTTTTGAGGTGAGTTGTGAAACCTACACAAAAACTTAGCTCAAAATAAAAATTTATGTGAATGATATAAAAAAGATGAAAATTTGGAGAAATAATGATAACATTTTAAAGCATGGAATCTTCATAGATAAATTGATCAATATGGTAATTTAAGATGCATATAGAACCAAGCATACATAGTGTCACATCTATATAGATGTTTTAAATGATAAAAATACTAAATAATGATCATATATTAAGCATTTGAAACTGGTGTAGAACAACTCAGGGAGGATGCATTCCATCATGGCATCAAAAAATGGGAAGATAAATGATATCTATCATGACATAAAAAACTTAGTTAACCAAGTAAATATGTTTCATGGTCATAATGTACATAAAAAATCACACAAAACACATAAAAAGGCCAAGGGGTTGCATACAAAGGACATGTTCTAATGTCACTTACACATATAGAAATATATAGTGAAGCTTTAGAGCCACAATTAAGGACATTGTCAAATGTCCACAATCCAAACAAGTTGAATACACATAGAACATGAAGCAAGAAAGTAAACACAAAAAACATGCATGAATAAGTGAAGTTAATATACATAAGTAACTTGTAACATCATGATATTTAGTAATTCAGTGTCCAATAATATATCAATATGAATGTAAGTGACCAAATAATTACACAATGTAATGTACAAAAGTATGAAGAATAGGGATAGTCATAAAATAATAGAACCTATGTAAAAGGATGGCCCTAATGAAATTTTTGTGATGTGAACAAGCTGTATAAGTCCTATGATTGGTTTGAATTTGAAAAGTAGAGCCTATGTTCACTAGGAAAATTTTGGCAGAATCAAATAAGAGCATAATGTGTGATTATCTAGATTAGAGTATTTTTGTCCGTATAAATTTTTTGGGTCTAAGACAGTATCATCCCATGTAATTGCATGTATAAATGATAACTTATACATATTCAACAACTCACTCAAGCACATTAATGAAGCATGTTTGATATAAAGCTAGATATATATAAGTATTGCACATACTAAAGCACAAATTAATTGATGTAAATGAACTAGACATAACATGCATGGGTCTCGGTTCTTAAAATTTTATGAAATATTCTATTTTTTTATTTTTAAATATATGAAATTGAAAATGACAAGGAACATACTAACTAATGATTCCTACAAAATCCTTACCATCAATAAGTCTTGTATCAAACAAAGGAATGGTGACCTCTCATGAACGAAAAGTATCATACCATTATGAATGAATTGGTCTCAACTCAGAATTTGAATATTGATTTGAGTCTATAACATAAGTTACACTATCATGATGATGATATACAATATCATGTGTATGTGTGTATGAAAAACTAACTACCCCATAATGTGGTATTGAATTTTCTAATTTCTCTTGTGTAATATGTCTTGTATCATTTGCCTCTATTGTCATTTCATTAGTTGTATTTGTTTGTATACCAGCTAAATATACGATGTTTTCTTACTGCTCTTGCTCTAAAGAGGTTCCATATTATCTTAAAACTATAATCATTGCACTTTCATGTTTAAATGTGACATGGTTATGAAATTTACCCATTGTTTCCCCATTGTTGTCATCCATGATCTTCCTAATTCAAAGTTATATTGGGCCAAATTAGGACATATGTGAAATAACACTGAACATATTTTTAGACCAACTATGAAAGGTAGCTCAATGGCCTTGATAAATGATTTAGATACAATAGTCTTTCTCAAATGTTCTTTATCATATCGAAAAAAAAATTAGGAGTGTCATGCTATAAACATTCATTTCAATAGCGTTATTGATCACAACATTGGTACATTACTTGCCATCTATGAAAGGGTTAAGAATCAAAGGCTCTATAAACGATGAATTTTTTTGAGTTGAATCCTTTGAAACCACACTTGTAACATTGGATTTTGTAGGCATATCTTTCTTTTTAACCTCTTTGTTAGAAACCCTTTCTTAAATATACTTTATTGCTTAGGTTGCACTTATTTTTACAACTTGTGTTCTTACTCTATTTGTAACATTGCCTTTGTGATACTTTCCTTTTGTAATTAGTCCTTTCCATTTTATTCCTTTTGTAATCTTGCTTGTTCTAATTTGGCCTCCTAAATTTTTTCTTGATCTAATTATTCTATTTGTAATTATTTTTTCTCTAAAGAAACCTTTTGTATCCATACTTGTTATATTTATTCCTTTTGAGATGGAATCATAATGTTAGTGGTTGATTTATTGATGCATCTATTATAGAATCACCACTATCATTGATATTTTTTATTTTATTCTTCAAAGTTAAACATCTATCTATATGATGCCCATGCATTATATGATGTGCACAATAGTATTTTGATCTTTGTGAAGGATGTGTAGGAGACAATTTGGTCAACTTGTTATGAATCGTTTCTCTTAGAATATCACTTGAACTCTTATTATCCTTTTGTATAAAATTTTAACATTAGTTGTAGATGTATTATGTTTTAGCTTCCAATATTTAAAAATAATCTTCAAATGTTAAAGATTGGGGCTTTGTTCGATACTACATTTGGTGTACACAATGCCTTAAATTGGGTTGGAGTTGCATTGCCAACATTTTTTTGCCATGAAATACATTTGCAATGCAAACCTAATAAAAACTTGATGCTAAATTTTGGTGTAAATAACATTAAATTTACATCGATAATTACCCTAAAATTGAAAATAAATAGCTCATTGTGGTTATCTTCATTCTAAGATATTAAAAATTGTTAATAAGACATAATTTAATGGATCCAACATAACAACTAGCATGACTTAAAATTTAACACAAAGCATTGATATTTGCATAAAAACATTGAAACACAAGGCAAAAAATTGGTAGGGATTTTGGCAATGGGTTTTTTTGAAAAGGTGTTATGTTGTGGAGCCTATTTCTAAATTACAATGTATTTCAAATACTGTACATTTAAAATGTTCTATACACTCTTTATGTATTCTCACTAGGTTTTGAGGGTGGTAGCCCCCAAAATATTTTCTGGACCCCCTTAATGGGGAACCATTTTTGGGTTAACTTGGCCCATGTTTTTGGTACCTGTTTTATTATTTTTGGGAATATAGTGTTTAGATCCTAAACAATAAGGGTCTAGAATGATATGAAAAATATACCATGATAGGGAAAAATATAGATTTTAACTAATAATAATACAAGAGAAATAGAAATTAGCTTATCTAGATTTAGACTAAAATGGAGGATTCTGAGGCTGAAAATTGAAGAACAAAACTGAGACACTGTCAGGAATCTGAATCTGGCATCTATTTTTTGATTAGATAGGAGCATTAGAAATAAGACACCCTAGTGTTTGGTGCCATAGTCCTTCTCAACACTCTTATCCTAAGGATTTAAGCTTTATAGGTTTTGTTCGCTTGGTCAATATGAGCCTACATACCAAATTTTGAGAGTTGAAAGTCACTGGAGCTCATTGTAGATCTATTTTAGTCTTCAATACCTATATCCATCTACACACATACAAACAATGAATACATCAAAAGCAAAAGTGGGGAAAATTGGGTTAAGAGAAGAATGATCACACAATCAAGAACTTATGTTATTCTAATTAATACTTACATTCACCCTCAAGATAGGGTCTCAAGTTCAATGTAGTTCTCCCTTAGGAAACGTGCATAATCAATGTGCATGATAGATGCAAGAATGAATTTCACCTATGCCCCTCCTTGATTAAGCATGCAAGTCTATGTGTGATGTAGAATATTGAGCTATACTATTTACTAATTTTTTATTATGTCTAATGTGCCAAAGTAGTAAGTGCTAGATATAAAATGCCATGTGTAGTCCTTTATATAGGAGACTCATTATTTCAAATTTTTTAGCTTTATTCGCATTTGGTAGACATTGGAAAACTTAGGAACGAATTAAAAAAAGGAGTAAGACTCATCTTGTGGGAGAAATTGACCATTGGAATTAAATTTGCACTTGGATAACAACACTAAAAAATGGACACCTTGGGTTTTAGAGTTGTAGTCCTATTTGGGTGCTGTTGTTTAGAGAGTTGAGGGCTTGTGAGGATGGAATAAACATGGAAAGAGTCACCTAGGTGAGTAAAGGTTAAGTATGGAAGGTTATGAATGACTAAGAAAATTCAAAAAGGTGTCAAGGGTATGAAATAAGACCAAGATAAATCAGACAAAAAGACATGGCTTAGATGTGAATAAGACTCATATTCTCTAGTTAAAGTCTCCTGTGAAAGGATTGTGAAAAGACATGATATCTATGGTTGCTTGACCAATTTAGGGTGTATACATTTTCCCCTCTTTTAATCTATTGATGCCATGAAATGAATTACTAGAGTAAAAGAAAGAAAGAAGATGCGTACCTAAACTTACCTATATGGAGATAAGTTTACTGAAAAAGAATCCAACTTCTTAGCCAGGGAAATGGATAAGGAATTGAATAGTGCCTAGAGAAAGAAGGAATCCCTATAATAGATGCCCCCTATATTGAATTTAAATAGTGCTTGGAGAAAGAAGGAATCCCTATAATAGATTCCCCTTGTACTAAATCTAAATAGTGCTTGGAGAAAGAAGGAATCCCTATAATAGATTCCCCTTGTACTAAATCTGAATAGTGCCTAGAGAAAGAAGGAATCCCTATAATGGATACCCCCTATACTAAATCAGAATGAGAAATAAGAAATGCTCGAAGGCCCAAAACTAATGTCTTCCCTCTATCCCACATAAACTTATGTAATCTAGAATATATGTATATAATTTTTATGTTTTGAAGATCAAGATCTATCATGTCCCCACTTTGAATTAAAATGAACTAAAAATGAGAAGTGCTTAGAGGTCCAAAACCAATATCTACCCTCTATCCCTCACAAACTCGTGGGTCTGAGTAATGTTATGGACTTACCACTGCAGATGATCTTATGGTCCAACTTGGTGACAACCTAGGCATGCCTAGGTGTAATATGAAAACTCTAGTAAATGTGTAAGAAGAAAATGGCTTATCTTACCATTCCAATTTGTATAATGCTAGATGCTGAAGAACATGATCATCTATGTCATGCCTCCAAATCTGGTATGTAAGTGATGCATTTGGATAATCTAGAAATTGGTATAACCACGTGTCATGATCTATCGTTTCATGTCCCATGTGCAAAATTGAAGATCAAAACAATGTGCTCTACCCTATGCTTATAATCTGCTATCTCATCCTATAATTATGTCATGTTATATGAAGCTATATGTATGAGATGTGTAGTAATGCACTTTCCCCCAAATCTAGTATTTGACTTTGATTCTATATCAAAGTCACTATGAGTCCATAAAATTTGAACCATTGTATCTAAATAGTTTATGTATCTGTAAATTGATGGTGTATCCCTCTGGATGTTTGATGATGCTAAGTGACCCACATAAACTGAATCACTATATAATCTTGACTAATTAAAGTTGAGTGATGCTAAGTGACCCATATAGTCTTAACCACTATATAATCTTGACCAATTTGTATTGAGTAATTTTGATAATCTAGATTTTGGAGGTGTAAAACCCATGTTGAGTGACCCATGTAGTCTGAATCATTGTATATTTTGACTGATCTAAGCTGAATCTGATAATTTGATTGCTGGAGGTGTGAGAACTAAGGTGTATTTACCTATAGGAGTGGATATGGATGCTAGGTAATTTGTAGATATAATAGGAATGATGCCCCCATTTTGGGGAGAGGGATGGGATCTATGATAGAGGAGGTCGAGTCAAAAGTGATGACTAGTGGCGTATGAATAGTAACTAAGTTGGCATGTAGTGAATAGATCAAAAGTCTTTTGTTTGATTGGTGAGAGTTGAATTATTGGGATTGAAATGTGTTCTTGATTGGTTAGGACCAAATATTATGTGTGGGTATAGTAGAGATGATAAAATTTCATGATGTGGTAGGCAAATGAAGTGGTAGTAGATTGAATGGATTGAAAAGTTGATTGATTTGGTTGGGTTATTTTGAACAAGTTTTTGATTGGTAGGTACCAATTTGTATGTCAAGGTACAAAAGAGGTATAAGGATGTGTGTATTCCATAGTAATTAGATGATTTAGTGAGAGGGAAAGGCATGCATGATGTCAAAGGTATCATTATCACAATTCTGTTAAACAAGATGGTTTGTAAAATAGAGTTATAGGGTTCTAGTTATGGGCAAACTGGTGTTTTGCTTTTGAATAAAAAATTTGGTTGATATAAGAATTTGGATTGACTTTGAGTTCATTTGTGTATTGACTAGTTTGAGATATTGGAGCTCTAGAGTGAGAAAATGCCTAGGAGACGAGCACTTTCCACGACCTATTTTGAGTAGCTTGTAGCCTAGATTCAGGCCAACAGAGATATTACCCTAGTGAGTAATGAAAGTACCTAGTTTTTGCCTATTTAAAATCTTTTATTTGGCATTTTAAAGCTATTTTTAGTGGTCTAAGAACTGTTTAGTTGGTTCTAGCACTCCTATCCTGGAGGTAGTGCTCCTATCCAAGATGTACTATTGCTATCTAGGTGCTAGTGCTAGTGTCCTTCTACAACATTGTTGTCCACGAGGGATAGTTTTTTTAGTTTCTGAGTTGTTTCATGTTGTTGTGTGGCTTACCTTATTTTCTTGGTATGATTGACTAATATATATGTTATTCTCTAATGTTTTTAGGGTGAGGTGCAGATGAGAGAGTTCTATAGAGGCTAGGTGATGGAGATGTTGAGGATGTTACCCTTGTTAGCTGATGAGAGAGCTATGATAGAAAGAGCAGGATTGGGTCATGTATGTCACCTAAGTACTATACAGTGGGTCAAGTATTTGATCACTGCCTTATGTGAGAGGTTAAATGTAGACACTTGTACATTTTGGCTTCTTACAGGGGAGATCATTGTGACCTTGGAGGATGTGTATTAGATTCTACATTTGTTTGTTAGTGGGTGACAGGTGACATTACACGATGATATGGGTGTTGATGCCATTTATCATGCATCCTTGTGTTTTATTGTTGTGCCTTCAGGTGCACATTAGAGAGGTAGTGATAATGATGTATTATTATCAGTTATTGTGCATTCAAGTGTTTCATGCCGATAGAAGTGGTTATCCATGCTGTTGGCTTCATTTGTTATGGTGGATGTTAACAAAGTTTTAATTGCCTATAGGATCCATAAGGTGGTTTGTAGTGTTGATATGTATGGTACTATGTTCTCATGGGGTAGGATTATTCTTGCCTATTTATATAGAGAGTTATATAGATTTACATAAGAGGCATTCAGTGGTGGTGTGGGTGTGGCTACTCTATTGCATTATTGGGCTTATGAGCACATAGTAGTTGTGTGACTGATTAGATTGTTGAAGGAGAGTTGGGCACCTCCAAAACCATATGGGGAGTGGTGGATGAGTTCATTGGCTATTAGGTATACTAGGATAGATCACTATAGATGAGTTTTGGATAGACTAGAGGCCCATGATATCATATGGAGACCTTATAAAGGATACCCTGGGTGGGAGAAGGATGGAGTGTAGTTAAAATATATGAGGGTTAGTTATTGGATACATGATCACTGGGTTGGAGTGTATGAGTGATTTCAGTATGAGCATATGATTAGGTAGTTTGGAGTTTGATATAATGTTCCTCCTATAGCATGGGTATGGTTGAGAAGTGCATGGGCACCAGTGAGAGTAGGAGCTCATGAGAGACCCATTGAGGCTGAGTTGACACCATTACCTTTGGATGCATGAGATATGGCTATAGATATTCTTGATGTAGATGACATGGGATGTACTGAGGTATATATCACATGATGGGCTAGGCATCGATAGGCTCCATAATATCTTGTTGATGGAGTGGATGCTCCCATGTATGAGGATCTTGAGTTGATCCAGATGATGGGAGGTAAGCAATGATTGTATTTGAATTGTGCCTATTTTTATGCTTTTGTTTGATTTGAAAGTATATATCTAATGTAGTGTTGTACTTTTTATGCTTGCAAATAGAGTGGGAGGTGTGTAGGATGAGGCGCCTGCTGGGTTGGAGAGGGGAGATGATGAGTTTTAGGAGACCATAATTGAGACTACCCTATGAGATCTCAAATGACATGTTCCTAATGATATAGTGGAGGAGGGTTTGATAGAGTGAGCGATAGTTACAACTAGCATTTAAGCTCATTTATTTGATAGGGTTGCTATAGCTAGAACTGCATATGTTAGGGTAGTAGGAGAGAGAGATGAGCTGAGAGATGAGTTGGATAGGCATAGGATGGCTTCACCTAATTGTGACACAGTTAACATGAAGATTTTGGATGATTATATGGATATTCAATGGTGATATGCAAACTTGCGTGAGGAGCATGGTCAGCTATTGGAGTGGGATAGTCAGTATAAGAGGCATTTGAGAGCTTGAGTAGGTGCGAGACATCGAGTGTAAGACTAGATTATGGGACTAGTATTGGAGGAGAGAGTGAGACTGAGAGTGAGGGCATGGCACCCACTCATGATTGATTGTATTTGATATAGTGTATATGTATTTGAAACCCTGGGTATATATATATTCAAATAAAAACATTGTAATACCAGTATATTTTAAAATCCATAACATGAATATAAGTAAATCTAAACTCAAACCAGTATATATATATACATATATATATATATATTGGTTTGTATATATATACAAACCAATATATATATATATATATATATATATATATATATATATATATATTGATTTGTATATATATACAAACCAGAGTATATATATATATATATATATATATATATACAAACCTGGTTTGTACACATATATACAAATTAGAGTATATATATACAAACCTGAGTTATATATATATATATACAAACCAGTATATATATATATACTAGTTTGTATATATATACAAACTAGTATATATACTGGTTTGTATATATATACAAACCAGTATATATACTGATTTATATATATATATACTGGTATACTGGTTTAACCAGTATATATACTGGTTTGTATATATATTTATATATATATACAAATCAGTATATATATATATATATATATGTATATACAAACTAATATATATATATTTGTATATATATATACACAAATCAATATATATACTAGTTTGTATATATATATACTCTGGTTTGTATATATATATACTCTGGTTTATATATATATACAAACTAGGTTTGTATATATATACTCTGGTTTGATATATACAAACAAGTATATATATACTGGTTTGTATATATATACAAATCAGGTTTGTATATATATATACTCTAGTTTGTATATATATATACATCTTAGGTTTGTATATATACTCTAGTTTGTATATATACAAACCAGTATATATATATATTGGTTTGTATATATATATACAAACCAGTGTATATATATATATATATATATATATATATATATATATATACTAGTTTGAGTTTAGATTTACTTATATTCATGTTATGGATTTTAAAATATACTGGTATTACAATGTTTTGATTTGAATATATACATACTAGTTTGTGTGTATATATATATATATATTGGTTTGTATATATATATATACAAACTAGGTTTGTATATATATTCAAACCAGGTTTGTATATATAAACCAATATATATATATACACTGATTTGTATATATATATACAAACCAGAGTATATGTATATATATACACACATATATATATATACATATATATACACACACACACATATATACTCTGGTTTGTATATATATATACAAACCAATATATATATACTTGTTTGTATATATATACAAATTTGGTTTGTATATATATAAACTAGTATATCAAACCAGTATATTGGTTTGTGTATAGATATACTGGTTTATATATACAAACCAGTATATATATACTGGTTTATATATACTAGGTTATATATAAACCAGTATATATATATATATATACTAATTTGTATATATATATATACACACACACACAAACCAATATACTAATATACTAGTTTGATATACTAGTTTATATATATATATATATATATATATATATATATATATATATATATATATATATATATATATATATATATATATATGTTTGAGTTTAGATTTACTTATATTCATGTTATGGATTTTGAAATATACTGGTATTACAATGTTTTGATTTGAAATAGTTGATTTGATGTTGATGTTTGATTTGTAATTATATGCAAACAACAATTTTGTTAGCTTTTATAGTTGGTAAAATTGATTTGGTAAAGTGAATTGGTTTGTAAGTAGGATATAAGTAAGGTCTAGATTTTGAGATTGGTAACTTGTTTAGATAAGTTGAGTTAATTTGAGTTTGGTAAAGGTTTTGGATCCGTTGATTTGGTAAGATCTAGACTTTGATAGGTAGGTTTTGGGCTATGGATAGTTAGAGGTAATTAGGAATGTTAGTTGTTAGTAGGGGGTGTAAGATAGAACTGTGTGTATATTACTTCCCTGAGAGTGGCTCAAGAATACAAAGGCTAGCTAGACCTTTGGCTCCATCGTTGCCCTGTTAAGTGGAGGTATATGTGTATTATATCACTATCTAAACTTTGATGGCCAACTGAACAAATACCCATACTAATGTTATGTAGGAACATATGTTGTATCTAATACTAACTATTGTGCACTAATTCTAGCTGTATGTGGAGACTCTAAAAAATACAACCTTACTTGATGTGCAACTAAAACTATGTGCTATGGAAAAGGCTCATCGATTCATAATCATAGTGGATTGCTACGTGAAATAACACCATGTGGCCTCTATTGTGATGCATATGAATGAGTAATATATCGAGATAGAACTATAACATGTGATGGGGGTTCATCTAATATTAATTGTAGTGGGTTACTACGTGAGATAGGACCCTAAAAACTTAGTTATAGTGAATATCTAGCATGATTAGGACTCTATTGCGGTGCCTGTGACTCTGTTGGATATGTCTATGGAACTGCACTATGTATTCCTTGGACTACGATGCTATATGTAGGCTGTTCTTGTTATACTAGTTTCCAAACCTTCTGAGATGGTGGAATAGGAGATTTCCTATGAGATTCTATCCTAAAACCTACATTACACTTATGATGTGTGACCAATGATTCCTATAAAGGAATGTCCTGGGATGACTTAGTTGTGGAGGAATGAGGTCTAGGGTTCTATAATAGAGGAGATATTTGTGCCCCCTATGTGAATGCTATGATACCATTATCAACACATCAAATAATACAATCTCTAAGTCTAAAATAGTGCTTATCTTTGTGTCCACAAATACGATGATAGTTATGAAAAAGCTGATGTGGCTATCTATATAAGAGATGTGGATCTCATCAATGAGTATAAGGTAATGTGATTATCCTCCTATCTAGTAGTGTTAATAATATGTTATATGGGCTATCCCATTTTGAATCAAACTATAGTGGTGATTTATTATTGTTCTCTGTAGTGAAGATTAGAGGGTGTGCTCTAGAAACTAGCTCTTTATTTTTAATTGATTGCTTTTTTGGTTGTGGTCTCTTATCTTGTCTAAGACATGGTGGATTCTGAGTGCTAAGAGCTATATTTTAAGATGCTATTATGACATCTAGAGTGATCTGATCAACTGAATCTACCTTAATTAATCCCAATTTATTTTCCAAAGATAAAATTGTATAACATAATTGTCTAAAAGAAGACTCTGTCTGATATAATAGATGCTCGAGTAGAGGTTGGTAAATCCCCTTAATAAAGATATGTTGAATCTTTAGATCTGTTGGTTTCTATATCAATCTTAACATGTGAGCCTTGAATATTAAGATATACTCACTAACTGGCTCTAAATAATTTTGATGTAGTGTGGTAAGTTTCTCATATGTAACATGAGGGCCCATGTTTATGATGTAATATTTGAGAAATGGCTCTTATAAGTCATCATATGTGTGCAATAAACTAATGTCTATTGGAATAAATTGAGTAGAATCAATAGGCTCACATGAGAATATAAAGCCTTTTTAAAGGCCTAAAGGTGTACAAATGGATCTCTAATTCCATCAAAGTGAGGTAATGATGGTATCTAGAAATGCCTAGGCAATGCAACTTTTATGAATTTCTTCAAAATAGGGTTACCATGTAGATCATTGACATCCATCCAAGACTTGTAAGCTTTGTTTTCCAAGGTAAGGAGATGTACTTGGTGTTGTAGTTCACCAATTGCATGCATCAAATAGATGATCTCCTGGGATGGTACATTAGTATCTTGAAGTGGTTCATTTAATCATTGAATTTAATTTTAACCATGGGAATGCTACATTTTAAAATTGGATCATAAAGAGAGGGTGTGCTCACTTGAACCTTGCGAGTAATGGTAACTTGGACCTTACTGGAGGGATGTGGGTTACCATTCTCTTTAGATGAAGAGTGAGAATTGGGTTCTACTGTAGTGAGGGGTGGCTTGGGAGATTCATTGGTATCTTTATGTTTTAGTGAATCACATGCTAATTTAGTAGATGATGTGATATTATTATTATCATGTGCATTATTTGAAATAGAATTATGAATAAAATTAGGAGCAACATGTTGACATGCATTAGGTTAGAGAGAAGGAGTGAGAGAAGAGTTACAAGCATGAGATGCATTTTCTTCTTCACTATATGCATAATAGTCATCATTATTCCATGCATTATCACAATCTAAAATTTATCCATTTGAAATAGTAGAATTTGAAGTATCATTTTTGTATTCACTTTCATTCTCATATTCATTTACATGTTCACTATCAAACTCATTATCACTTCCATCATTGCTAAGGAGAGGTGTAAGAGAAAAATTTAATTCCTTTCTAATTTGCAATAAGTTATCATTGGAATGTAGAATATCATGTGTATTTATGCTATCCATGGATGGAGTGTATGCTTTTTCTTCATTTTCAGTATGAGAAGTAAGAGTAAGAGAGCTATCATTTAAACATTCTTTCGAAAAAGTAGAGTTGAGAGCATGAGATTCATCATTTGAACTATTCTTTGGTAATTTGATTCTATTTCATTTATATGTTGTATTTTGAACATAGAAGTAGCAAAAGAGAGAGAGAGAGAGATTAGGTTCACATCTAAGCAAATTATCACATATTAGAGGTTCATTTGGAAGTGCATGACTAATTTATTCATTTTGTGCATTGTGCATAGGAGAATAAGGTGAGAAGTATTTTTTCCATTTATCAAAAGTATTTCTTTTAAAAGAAGGGATGAAAGAGATAGGTTTGAGAGGAGAAGATGCATCTAATTTGTTTTTACTATCACTTTCATATGTATGATAATATTCCTCATTGCAACAATAATAATTATCTTTATTGTAAATAAAATCATTTTCCACATTTTTAGCTAATGTGCAATTTTGCAAATTTGTGTACTCATTATCATAATTATGCAAAAAATTAAGAAATTTGTCTATGTGATGAGAGGGAAGGTGTGCCTTAGTGTCCATTTTATTTATTTCACCACAAAGAATATGAAGAAGTATTATTAAGCCAATAAATGCAAAAATAACTACCATGGAAATTTTGAAAATACTTGTGACTATCTAAATAATTTGCAAAAAAATTGAAATTAATTTCTAAAAATTTTAAGGATTAATGGTTTGAAGGTGGAGGACCTAGTTTAGGAATTTAGGGTTTTAGGCTAGGGTTTTAGAAATTTTTAATATTATGGATATAATTTTAAATTCTAAAATTAATTTGAATAAGATAATTGCACAAAAATTGATACAAAAATTAGAAAGTTGAAATTGAATTCTTGCACAAAATAACTACTAATTTTGAAAATTTTAAAATATTTTTGGCACACTAAACAATTTTTAAAAATTTCAAAATTAATATCTAAAATTTGTAAGGTAGGGAAACTTGGGGTTTTAGGACCTAGTTTAGAAATCTAGGAATTTGATCTAGAGTTTTATAATTTTTGAAAATTATGGCTATAATTTAAATTATAAAAATATGTTTGAATGGAATAATTGCACAAAAATTAATACAAAAATTAGAAATTTTTAAAGTAATTTTTGCACAAAATATGAAGGAAAAACCTGAAGAGTACCTAGAGTTTTAAATTTGTTTGAAGTAAGTCGGGTTCACCAAATGTTTTATTATTTTTGGGAATCTAGTGTTTAGATATTAAACAATAAAGGTCTAGAATGATAAGAAAAATCTACCATGATAGGGAAAAATATAATTTTTTATTGATAATAATACAAGAGAAATATAAATTAACTTATCTGGATTCAGACTGAAACAGAGGATTCTGAGGTTGAAAATTGAAGAATAAGACTGAAATAATATCAAGAATCTAAATCTAGCATCTATTTTTCGATTGTATAGGAGCATTGAAAATAAAACACCCTAGTGTCTGGTGCTATAGTCCTTCTCGACACTATTTTCTTGAGGATTTAAGCTTTCTAGGTTTTGTTTGCTTGGTCAATATGAGCCTGCATACCAAATTTTGAGGGCTGAAAGTCACTAGAGCTAATTGTAGATCCATTTTAGTCTTTAATATCTATATCTATATACACACATACAAACAACAAATACATCAAAAGAAAAAGGGGGAAAAACTAGGTTAGGAGAAGAATGATCACACAATCAAGAACCCTTGCTATTCTGATTATTGCCTACATTAACCCTCAAGCCAGGGTCTCAGATCTGATGTAATTTTCCCTTAGGGAACATGCATAATCACTATGCATGATAGATGCAAGAATGAATTTCACCTAGGCCCTTCCTTGATCAAGCATGTAAGGCTATGTGTGATGTAGAATGCTGAGCTATACTATTGACTAAATTTTTATTATGTCTAATGTGTCAAAGTAGTAAGTGCTAGATATAAAATGCCTTGTGTATTTATTTATATAGGATACTCATTATTTCAAAAAAATTAGCTTTATTCATATTTGGCTGACATTATAAAACTTAGGAACAAAGCAAAGAAAAGGGTTAAGACTCATAGTACAAGAGAAACTGATTGTTGGAATCAAATTTGCACTTGGACAATAGCACCAGAAATTGGCCACCCTAGGTTTCAACACTATAGTTTTATTTGTGTGCTATTGTTTAGAGGTTTTGAGACCTAAGAAGATGGAATAAGCATGGAAAGAGTAACTTGGGTCAGTAAAGGTTAAGTCTGGAAGGTTACAAATGATAAAAAAAAGTCAAAAAGGTGTCTAGGGTATAAAACAAGATGAAGTAAAATCAGACAAAAGACATGGCTTAGATGTGAATAAGATTCATATTCTCTAATCAAAGTCTCATGTGAAAGGACTGTGAAAAGACATGATATGTGTGGTTGCTTGACTAATTTAGAGTGTATAAAGTACCTATTGTTTTGTAAAACTACTATGTGATTACCTATTGATGTATTATAGATGTAGTAGGTAATACATCAAAGATATAGAAGAACTGGGCTTGAGAAGGGAGAACAAAGTGTGTGAATTCAGGTGAGAATTTAGGAGAGTTTGTAGAGTGCAACTCCAAACAATATTTATGCATTATAATTATGAGAAGACTAATCTGAGAGTGGATTGTACTCTTGTAGCTTGTAATAAAATCTAAGCAAGTATTTCTTGATAGATGTAGCCCAAATTGGGTGAACCATGTTAAATATGGTCTTCTTGTTGTGCATTTTTTTTAATTTTTATTCTTTATGCATCTCTTTTCATATCTATTATTATTGCATTTCTATGAAATTGTTTTGCATTAATTTTTGATTTATTCCTAACAAAAGGTGAAGGAGAATATTTATGGGTGGATGCAAAGGATGAAGGATGGATGAATAGTAGAAAGGGTTTATAAGCATGGCCAACTAATATTAAGAATTGTGTGCATATCTTCCAATCATCATTGAGTCATTATCTACATATCCTCCAATCTTCTAAATATGGATTTACAATGGGGTTATGTATATTTTATGGTTTTAAAAATTTGACCATGTTTTTATGATTACATGCAGGGAAATGGAAGATGGATTAAAAATGGGAAGCCTAAAAATACTTCAATGAAGATGTAATTTGAGATTCCATGTTCAAATCCTTCCCCAACAATGATGAAAATAGGGTTTGGGTGTAAATCTTGGAGTAAATATGCCATCTAAAATCTAACATTGAGTGTTTTATTTTTTATTGTGTTAATCATTTTGAACATATAAAAACCCCTAATGATGGAGAGACTTTTTTCTATTAAAGTAGGTATGCAATGGTTGAAGATATCAAACATTTTATGAGGGGTCATGTAGTTATTTGAAAATGTTTTAGGTTCATTTTTATTTATGCTATCTAACATGGTGTAGACACCTAGTTTCAACACAAGACTTATTATTGTAACATTTTTAGTTTTATTTTTTACATATGGTCCATAGGTTGGAATTATTATCTTATTAATACTTTTTCATGTGATTTTCTCTTTCTCTTTCTTATCTATGTGATCCCATGGTGTTGTATTTCTTATAGTTCATCTGTTTCATTTGTGTTATGATTACAGGCCTTTGTTTCTTTATCTCTCTTCATTTTTTGGTTGTTATTTTGTTGGGTCAAATTTGACAACTTGTCAAATCCATCCCCATTAATGTTTTGGGCCTATTATCACTTATTCACATCCTTTTGATGTTTAGATCCATGTATGGTGATTATTTGCCTTTTTTTGGTTGGCTTGTGTTCCAATAGGCTCCTAATTTAAATGTGATATGGATATATATACAAAACTCCTAGAGGCATTTCATTAAGAAGTAAAGGAAAAAGTATCAAGAGGAATTCAAGTCCAAGGACACTATGCATTGTTATATTCCTACTCAAGGACTTATACACAACGTTTAACTACATTTTGTACTAAAATAAGGAAAGGTGAATGTTGATGTAGTTGCATATCATTTAGAGAAGATGAGGTGAAACATTCACTATAAATTCTACTCACGTGCACAATTGAGCTACACTGATTTTGATTCCAAGTGTGTAAGATATATAGCTACAACTCTTTGATGAGGTTTCCCGAGTCAAGTAACCTTACATTTTTTATATTCATATTATAAGTGTTTGTGGTGAATTAGCTCAATAAGACAAAGATAAGACCAGGGTTTTTTTTAATGGTGAATCTTTGTTAATCTATGAATGTTCTATTTTTTAAAGTCAACATTTGGTGATTTTATGGGTAGTTAATAGAGCATAATCACCTAAATTTTTGAGGTTGAAGTTAATTTTAAGGGTAGGTTTGCCTACATTTCAATATAAATTTACTCATATAAATGTAATTCATCAGTACCTAAAAAACCAATCCAGAGGCATTCACCACATACCATCAGATGATATTAACCTTCAAAGTCTTCTATTCCACACATCGTTAAATAACCACAATAGTGCAACCTACCATCAGATGATAATAACCTACCATTAGATAACAATAATTTGCTACTGGGAAATAGTTCAAATGTAAGGTATCATAGGGACTCAAGCAAATTTAGGAAACATTTTGGTGGTTTGTATTTAAAAAACCTTGGTTGTAACTTGTAACAGAGGTCTTCAAGAGGGATTCAAGAATCAACGGGTTACAATAAGGTATGCATCAATTTTTTTACAATGTAACTATTTAATATTTTAAACTATATTATCATTTACTACTTATCTAATTATTTTTTCCCCAAGTTACAGGCTATAGTTAGATGATTGCATCTTACCATTAGATGACTACATGATGCCACCAAATGATCATAAGCTATAGTTGGATGACTGTAGGCTGTTATTAGGTAACAACAACCTACTATTTACCAACAATAAATTTCAATCATCTAACCATAACCTGTAGTCATCCAACCATAGCCTGTAATCATTTGACTGTAGCTTACAGTCGTCTAATGGTAGCCTATTGTCATTAGACTGCAACCTACCATTAGGTGACTGTAGCCTACTTTCATGAGTCCTTAATCATTTATCAAGCATTTTTATTTGGTTTCAATTGTATTTATTTCATTGTTAATCATCTTGCATACACGACTTTGTAGGCTTGATTATATGGCTTCTACTGAAAACATTAAGGCATCTAATAAATTTAAAAAAAAAAAACCTATTATCTTATTTTAGCTAGACACCAAATACAGGTACTAAATTTTCAATTAACTAATGTTTTTTATTTATTCACTTTTGTGTTAAATTTAAATAATACTTAAAAGGTCTACAACCATTTTGCATGTAAAACCCATTGATAACTCTTTTTAAGATATGACTCTACAAGAAGATGTAAATACCAAACATATGTACTAAATAGTAAAATATTATATTTTTACTTAATTAAATAGTCATATAAAGATTTAATAATAATGACAAGGTCTACAATAATATTGCATCCAAAACCCAATGATAAAGGTATTGAAGATATCCCTGAATTAGAAGACATACCTGGGTATGAAATGCCAAACAATGGTACTAAATTATAAATATTATTTGAATTAATATTTTTTATTATTTTTAATTTCATATTAGTGTTTATGTATCAAATATTTGTATAATGCTTTTAAATATATACTTCCCTGAAAGAAGTCACTTAGAAAGAAATGCCCCCTATCCCATTGAATTCAAAGAAAAGGAGATATGACATCATCACTGGTATGGGTAGTGGTGTTAATGATGATTTCCTAACACCAAATGAGATATATACTCACCCAACATAATATTAAGATGAGATTGTTATGTAGCCAAAATAATCTCTAATTGAAAAAGGAACAAAAAAGTCTATGCAAAAGAGAAAAAATACATGTATAATTGGAAGGTCCTTTCAGTATGAGTGGGCATCTAAATACCCATTCATTGAACTTATAGAGCTAAAACATAGTATTAACACACTGATAAAATGAAAATGCACAATATGCAGTTGGAAACTTGGAAAGGACCACAAAATGCAACTCAAGTTGGGCACAATTGAGAAATATTGTGGCAAAATATACGAGTCAATAAAAGACAAAGATAAAAACATCAAAAGAAAAGTGAGATGGAAAAATTCAAAAGAGTGAATGCATCAATGTTACTCAACATAGTATCATAATCATCAAAAACATCTATGGCACCTCATTGAGAAAGGGGGAACAATTAAAGCTCAATTCAGAAAAGTTGCTCAGTCTAATTTGCTTGCCAAAAATATATAGTTTTCAACTTTATATCACATTCTGAAAAGAGGAAGACCAATCTATTATTTTTCATATTATAAGATTTTATTTTAGTATATTAGATTGCATAACATTCCACATTCACATTGGTCAGATACTAGTGCTTGAGAAATGGTAAAATGCCTCACAATAATTAAAAAGGAGGATTTGAAATAAAAAGTGAAAGCAACAAGGTTTATATCATTATCCATTGATGAGGTAATATTTGTTGACAATACGCCATGGGATGCATGCATGTTTATACATTTTAGAACCATTGAAGGCAACCTCATGTATTATTTGTACATAAAATGTCTAAAAAATTATAATGTTGAAGCCTTTACAAATCAGTTGTTTCTGATTTGATGGATATTACTGGTTTGAGTTACCATGATATAGGTACCAAGTTGGTGTGTGCTACTACAGATGGTGCATCAGTAATGTAGGAGAATAGAACAAGCCTGTGTGTGCACCTACAAACATCATTTACCCCATATATGAATCCAATCCATTGCATGGCACATATAATGAATTTTTCTTACAAAATTATAAGCACATTCAAAAATGTCACAAAAATGGAGTTTATTTATGAATTGCATGCGAACATGTCATGCAATCCAAAAAGTTTTTAGAGTTCCAAAAATATGTAATTAGAGTAACTAATGGAAAACACTATTCAAAAACGTTGATGCTCGATAGATTTCCATATATGAGCTTGCATGTAGAATATTTGAATAATATCAATCATTTATAGGTTTTATGTTTAAGTATAGGATGGAGGTTGACAAGGCAAAAGATTTAAATAAATTCTTGATAGATTTTGAAACTTTGCTAACAATATGTGGTATTTTGTCCATGTTGAAGGAAATGCATCGTTTGATGAAACATGACCAAGAGAGATCAATATATAATGTTGACTTCATATGGCTGAGGAAATATGTTTATTTATCTCTTGATATATTCTACTACTCAAATGAAAGTTTTAAGGGACCAATATTTAAGAGTTGGAAAACTTTAACAAATATTAAGGACCCTTAAAAACTATTTGAAATTCAATATTCATGATCATCTTTGTATTTCTATTTATAGAAAGGAGATACCATTACACACTCTCTAAAGATGAGTTGATGTAGTTGGATTAGAATTTGAAGAAGTAACTGTAATAAGGTTTCTATATGATAATGTCATATGTGACAAACAAATGAAATTGAGAGACATTTTAAAAAGCTTATCTATTAGAATTTGAGATCATTTTCAAAGGGATGAGTTTCTTAAAGCCATGGGGTGGTGAATCCTACATTTTGGGACAATGCAGAAGGTGAAGAAAGAACAAGTAATTTATTTATCAAATAGATGGGTACTCTCATTAAACATTTCAATAAGTTTGTGGAAATAAATGAAGAGGAAGTTAAGGGTATTTTTCAAAAAGATTTACTAAAAAAATAATCAATCCTTTTTGGAATTACAATGGTTGAACAATATCAGTTGTCAACTAAACTAATAGAAATAGGTTTTATTACAAGGCTATGGAAGAAATTGTATCATAGTAGTGTTCTACAAGAAGAAATCAATGATCATTTTTGATTATATGACTTGTGCCAAACAATGATTTTGGGGTCCATGGAAGATAAAAGGGTATTCAGTGTATTATCTTTTCTTACATCAAAACTTCAGAATAGATTGGATAAAAATCTCGAGAAATGTTTGAGGTTGTATGTTTCAATTTATGAAGTGGATGTGTTTCCATATGATAGAGCAATTTCAATTTGAAGTACTCTAACTGAAAGAAGAGGTGTCATGAATACAACTACCAAATAAGATATTGAAAATGTTAGTGAGACAATACATACAAATGTCAGCGATGAAGCACGAGTTTCAAAAGGGTTGTTTGAGATACCTGAATGTTAGTTTGTAACTTTGTAATGTGTATTTAAAATCTACTGAATAATATTTATGTTATTTATTGGACAATAATTTCTATTTTTAATTCACCAATATATTACATTATTTATGAAATGCTTAATTGATTCAATTTGAGTTAAGTTGTTTTCAATCTTGAGCTAATTTTTTTTCCTATCTTCAACATTTTGCAATGATATTATTTAGCATTCTTTACATTGCAAGTTGTAAAAAATAATACATATTCAACATTCTAATCTTTCAGATTTTTTGACATTTAAACCAAATTTACATGGTTAAATCAAAAGAAATGGTTATACAAAAAATGTTAAATAAGATTTTAATAGCTTTGAAATCAAATTGACAATAAAATAAACCAATTAAACATTGCAATGAATTATTACACATCGTAGCCTAATATGAGTCTTAAGATATTTTATTCATTCAAGGAAAAAATTTCATGTGCACCCATACAAATAAAAACTAAGACTCAAGAGTAAGGAATCCAAAACTATAAAATATATTTTAAATATTATAAAACATACGTTTCCAGTAATTACAAAGCATAAGTACAAAATAACTCTTGAGGTTTTGAGCTCAATCCTCAGTTTCCAATAATTACAAAGCATAAGTACAAAATAACTCTTGAGGTTTTGAGCTCAATCCTCAGTTTCCAATAATTACAAAACATTAATAATTACAAAACAACTCTGGAGCTCAAGTCTCATTGGGTACTAGGTTGTCCTTCCACTCGTTGTTGGATAGTAATGGTTGTGTTGTTTGTGAGGACCGAGATCTATGATTCTATAAGATCTTTCACTACATTACTGATATTGGCAAGAGTTGCCCATTCTTATGTAACATCATCTCCTATTGAAAGCAATGACAGGTCCTCTTCAAATTTTTATTTAAACAAAACCTCAGGGTCCAAGCCATTTTCTCTAATTATTTTCTTTAATGGATTATTATGTTTATTCAGTAAAACAAGTTTTTCCTTAAAAGAAATTGCCGCAGAAATACTTTTATGTGCACTCTTCAGATGCATGCCAAAGACAACAACTTGGTTCTTCAAATTTGTATATTTTGAATGCAAATGAACAAACAATATTAATTAGTTAAATATTTTAAAATAAATATTAATTGTGAGAAATAATAAAGAGAAAATTATCACATATTCTTTTTTCAACATTTGCAAGATCCACAAGGATTTTTTTTGCCCATTTGTTATAGCACGTTTGGGCTTCTACATTTAAGTTCTCAACCCTATTTAACATTATCTCAAGAACAAAATCATTAAATTTATTAGTCATTTAAACACTTCTAAAAATTGCTTGGTTGAATAAAGTATCAATTTTTATGGATTGATGTTCAACCATCGAGTACAATTGATTGTGTTCACTGTGGTTGTAGAAACATACATTTATTTCTTGAATTAGTACTTTTTTACGATACTTTCATGTTCTTAAATAATCAAGGTTAGGAATAAAAAAATTAGTAACATAGACCTTATAATTCTCTACCAATAAATTATAAATTGGAAGAAAAATATGTTGGTTCTCTTTTTGTGGAATCTCCTCAACAAGATTCCCTTCAGTCCTGATAGGTGAAGAGTTGGGCATACAAAGTCACTGTAAAATATTAGTGAGATGAGATCCCTGTACCATATCATGTGTGTTGAAAAAATGAATGGGCGTGCCATTGTAAATCCAAAAATACTCTTCATCCAGATAAATAAATTATAAAGAATTGTGGTTCTCATTGCATTGGGTAGACCACCAAGCGAAAAGCTTTAAAAATTCAGAAGTTGCTACATGAATAGTGGCACCACTTTGAGTCGACATAAATAAATGTTTCCCAATTCTAGTATTTACAGGGCCGAGATGGGGTGGTGGAAGTAGTAATGGGAAATTCTCCTTTGAGCAAGAGAACAACCTAAAAATCGAACTTAAAATAAATAAAATAAATATAATATTAAATTAGCATATACTAAAAATAAAAAACTTAGTTTTATTTAGCGCACCTTGCTCTTGTTGTTGCATCTAAATTCTGAAATGTCTATTAGACCCCTCTAGTGTTTGCATTACAAATTATGCCACTATATATATAAAAGAGGATTAAAAATATTATAATGATAAAATTATCATTTTTGTTAATTTAATCAAAGCAAAGATGGTTTACGAAGCTATATCGACAACATGAGTGGAAATCTATGATAGGGGTGCAATCAAACTCCACATGTATTTTCTTCTTACTAATTTATGCATGGGCACCTGCAGAGGTGATTCTATATCTTCCTTCATGTCTATTTCTGTTATGGCCTTAGGAGGTTGACGACCCTTATTGTATTTCTTTTGACAATTATTTCATTTAATTTTTTTGTAAGAAATAACCAAAATAAATTTTAAATTAACAAGATCAATATTTATATAATTATTTGAAAATAATTATTGTACAACTCAAACTGACCTCTTGAGCTTCAAAGGAGAGTGCATTGACAAACATTGTGGGATTGAGAGTAGTTGGAATAGTCATTGCTTGCAAATCAAAAAATGCCTCATTATACAATGCAATGATATAATTATAACAAAAAAGTGGAGAATTTTCATTGTGAATAGCAAATTTTAAATCATCTTTAATTTTTTTGGAAATGAACATGCACCAATCAAATGGTTGAGCTTCGAGAGTATGAAGAATATAGACAAGAGCCCATAATGGAATGTCTAATGGTCTACCCTGTAAAATAATTCTTGCTTGGAAAAGTTCAAACATCCCTAGTAGAAAAGGATTTTTCACTATTTCAACTCTCAACCCCCTTTTTCTGCGGCATTGAGGATTTGTAAAAAATTTTAACAAGTAATAAGAACTAATAGAGGTAAAACTAGTCAAAAAATTGATGAATTATAAATTTAAAAATGTCATACCATCCAGTTGCATCCCATAATGGGACTCCAAATATTTTTTGTCCTCATTGTTCAATAAGGCCTTTGTTGTGACCAGGTTCCCTTCTTTGTAAGGTAGACATGTCAGTCTCTGGATATCCTTTAGATTGATTCCAAATGAAATAATAGGTGAGCTCAAGCTCATTTGAAATGAGGAAGAAGCATCATCAAATCTTTGCAATAGAAAGATCAGCAAATGAAAATATTTTTTATATTATGTCATATAGATAATACCATTAAAATTTCAAGGCTCCACCCACTCATTGTATGTGTCTTCTTACTGCAGAAGTATTTGTATGAGAGTGCACTTTTAATTTCTAAAAGTTAGGTTTGTGTTCCCCTCTATGTCTCCACTTGAAACTAAGTCGGATGAGGTCTAGGAAGCCATGGGCACTGAGTTTATACTCAAGAGGATGGAAAACATGTTTGTGGATGTCATAAAGATAGAGAGAAAGAATGGAAGGAGAGAAAAAATGGGGAAAAATTGTAAAATGAGGTGTAATTGGCACTTTTATAGGCATTTGATGAGATATGCGGGAATGTCTGCATGGTGTAGGTGGTCACCTGCATGTTGTTGTTGATGTGTCATGCACCTCTACCTTGTAGACATCCACTTACATGGAATAAATGACCATCTACATGCTATAAATGTGTGTCTACATGATGCAGATGTGCATTTGTACCAAACATACAACCATTTGCATCCTGCCAATGGCTATATGCATGATGCAAGTGCAAGCCATCATGTTGCCTTTATGCATTTGCATTATGTATATGGTCATCTATAGGATGCAAATGGTTGTTCACACCATGTAGGTATCCATTTACATGGTATAGATGCACATTGACATGTTACTATTGTGCATCTACATCATACAGATGATCATTTGTAACATGTAGGTGGTAATTCACACCATGTAGGTGACTGTCTACATGGGATAGAGTGCAATGTACAAACATGCATTTGCATAATGTAGATGTGCATCTACACCACACATACATTCATCTGCATTATGTAGGCACTCATCTGCATCATGTAGATGCTCACCTGCAACAGGGATGCCAGCCTCTGGATTGTGCATTCTCTCAACGTTCAAAAACTAATTGGGTCCTGATTGTATCATTTTCCATGTGGCATCGCATGATTCACCACTATTGTGAATACAATTCGCCTAAAAACCTCATATGATTAGTGTCACTTTTGGACTTTAATGATTAGTGTCATCGATCTATGATTTTGTGGATGCAGGTGTGATCATTCCTCTTCCATTTGGGTGGGGAATGTTTGTGCCTTTGATTATTCAAGATGGTCATGATAGCTCAATGACATTAAATCCACTAATATGGGAACCTTTTACTTAGACCACTTTCCCTCTTCAAAATGATCCACCACCTTCACCCTCTTCAAAATGATTCGCCACCTCCTCCTTACTTTTTTATAATTTAATTATGTTATATTTTAAAATCAAATTAATTTTGTAAATATATTTTAGAATTTTCATCTTATAAATATCAACCAACCACTTAATTTTTAAATTAAATTTAGACGAGTTCCATCATATGATCATTGACCTCCAAATTTAGATACCATAGAGTTGTTTCTTACTAGAAAGGGATATTATTTTGTTATTT
This sequence comes from Torreya grandis, assembly GCA_037957365.1. Lineage (NCBI taxonomy): Eukaryota > Viridiplantae > Streptophyta > Pinopsida > Cupressales > Taxaceae > Torreya > Torreya grandis. Next base: position 1,385,407 of record JARHVA010001478.1, read on the forward strand.
GTGGATTAGAGATTTTTTTTTCCAGTGACAAGATACAAGATAAATTAAATTTTAAAAATGTTGTTTTGGTGAATAATAAATTTTTACTTGCTTTTATATATGTCATCATAATTTAAATAGGTCTCCACGAATGTGAAATTGTAAATGTTATTAACAAAACATGAATCTCACGATGTAACAATGTCAAGTTCATACAGATGGACCAAGTCAACTTGTATAGTTTTAGTCATGTTTTAGAAACTAAAAAATAAACTTCTTATTTTATTTATTAGTAATTACTTTTTGTTTTGATTGTGCACATTAAATTTTGCACCCTTGAAATTAACAAATTTCACATGATGAAAACAAACAAGATTTTATTTTAGAGGTTTGTGTATATAGTGTTCTAGTGGTAACCTTTTTAATTTGTAAGATATTTAAAAAATTATATAATTTTTTTTTGAAGTAATAAATATTTATCCAAAATATATTAGATATGTAAAACGATCAAACAAACTAAATCACTTGTCTATTTATAAATGATCAAATTTAAACTTCTAATAAAATTAGTGTCCCAACAAACTACCAACAATTAAAAATAAAAAATATAAAAAAAGAAAGATACTAACCTCTTCTAAAAACAAATTAAACAAATGTACCAAAATTATATAGACAATCAAATAATATTAATATCAAATTAAAACAATCACAAAATTAATATACTACATTAAATTATGGAAAAAAAAATCAAATTTCAAAAATCACCGTAATAATTCAATCTATCTTAATTTAAAAATACCATCCATACATAAACTAAACAAATGTGCATTAAACATTTAAGATAATCATAAATAAATCCATGGTACCTTATCTTATTATGTTAATTATGAAATTTATGCATTTTATGGAAGCAAGTCAACTCATTTTCATCGTAATATTTTATGGCAGCAATATATGATAATAATAACAAAGCTATAATATTAGCCAAACATATAATATAATATTAGTTTTGATATCGTTTGGCTAATGTTTAAATATCCATGGCTTTTGGCCCTTTCCAACCCTTTGGGTACAATATGCGAATCCTATGATGTTTGATAATGATAACACTTTCTTTATTTTTTTTGGTTTTTCCGTCCAAATACATTTGACTTTGGTCCCATTTGTCCCCCCCCCCCCTTGCCTTCATCTATCATTTGTGTTGATCCTTTACCTTACTTCCCATGTGAGTATCAATGAATCAAATTGCAACATTCATATTTCAGTTTGATAATGGAAATCACACTTTTCGGGTAAGATAGTGAGAAATTTAAAAATTCATTGTAAACGAAGGATTTTATTCAAATTGTCTTGAGGATAAGCGTTCAAAATTGTAGTGATTATAGTTTTAAGAAGTGTTAGAGAGATAAGATTGTATTTAACAATTGTATTCATCAAATAAATTTATTTAGTTTTTTGAAATTTTTTTTCGATTATTATGAAAATGTATTTCTTTTTTTTGTTTTAATTGAATAAATAAATCTTAAAATAATAAATGAAATAATATATGTGTTGAGATCTGTGTTACATTCAATTTGATTTTTATCATGTCCTTAAATAATGTATAATATTGAAAACAATATTCCAATAATTGTAAATATTCATCAACTAGGAAAATTAGTGCAATAAAATATATCATTAACAAGACTTCAATGCTCCAATGAATACTTTAATGATTGTTTCATTTCTATAAATACTTATAGATGTTTTATAAATTCATGCAAACAATAGATGCTAGATGCCTTTTAGATTGCTTTTCAATTGATAGATAATAGATAAATAATAAATAGATAATAGAGGTTTAAATACATGGGTGTTTTTGTATCTATAAACACATTGAATTAAAATTAAGACCATATTGGTGCCTAAGATTAAATCCAACAATTAAAAAAATGTAAAAGACAAAACAAAAGTTACATGGGGTAGTTGGAGGAAGGACCTAGACACTGTTGTAGGCACTCATATTTGGTATTGGACGCTTGAAAATGTGTAATTTGACCAAGCCTTAAACTACTTGACTTATGCTCACAATCATAAATCTTATTTGCCATTCCTTAGTTATTTACTCTTATATGGGCTTGACCCTTCCAAGTTGTCGTTATTATTATACAAGATATTCTTAGTCTACCCATACAACTTTATATTATTCTTAGATTGCCCCCTAGGCTAAGGGCATTATTCTTGTTTTCTAAATAGGCCTATGCCTCTTAGATAGGTCCTATACTATGGACTTGTCCACTCTTGTAGGCTAGAATTGCACCCTTGTGGGAGAGCTTTTCAGCGTTTCTCACTCCCAGCTACAATATTGGAACAACCTCAGGTTGTGGGTATCTTATAGTGAGGTTGAACCTCTAGGATTTTTAATGAGGCTAGCTCTTCAGATGCTTCACTTTGGCTTTATGTCCACACTAAAACCTACCGCTGACTAAGGAAAAGGAAGAAAGAGATAACATGAAAGGGAAAACTAAGCTAAGGATGGCGATGCACCAAATATGAAATGATTCACTTCCAACTTGGAAGCCTTAATGAATACTAATGAATTCAAACAAGACACAGACTAATATGATCCTATCTTAAGGCCACAAGCATAAATTTTTTGTATGGAGGTCGAAAGGAAACCCTGCAATTTGAAGGACATAAAGAAATAGGTTTGTATGAGACACTATAAACTTATGATACTTCAAGAAGGCACCAATGTCTAACACTTCACACAACCTGCAAGGAACCAAAAGAATTGAAGGAAGGTGCATGGAGGGTTCACAGATGATGAAAAGAGACATACATTCTGCAAGTTAAAACCCTAATAATCCACACTTTGCTCCAAACTAGAATCATAAAGTTTATCTTATTGCTTCAAGAGAGTGTTACAAGGCAATTTTGACAGAGTAACTTTATTGCCAGTCCAGGGATCTCTTTTCAGGCTCAAAAGCCTGTATATATAGTAGAAAGGGATGAGAGAAAAGGGGGAGAGAGAAAGGAAGAGGGGAGCCTGTTCGAGACATGATAGCTAAGCTGCTACCTTACTATAATGAATTCTATACCATCTTTTTGACCAATTAGGGCACTATTTTTCTTTGTATAAATGAAACTTTTTTTTCCTAATAACCTTGAGCTTCCTCATTGATCAACAAACATGCTAGAAGACAAAAACTTCTCCAAGAATGCCTTTAATACCTGAGTTACTTTTTATAATCACCTAATTTTCATCTATTATCCCCATGCCATTTTTCACTTGTCTTGCACATATAAGGATAAAATCCCCATAACTTTGAATCTGGGTTGAGCCATGTTGCTTCTGCATTGAGCGGCCACTTGTCAGAGGTGATGGCCATGTCAAAGGATGGGAACCTCTCCAATAATTGCATACACCAGCTCTTGCTTTGAAACTTGGGCCAAATCTTTTCTATAGATGAAAAACCAATCTAAGGACATTGGTTTTCGATGTAAGTCTATAGATTGTATAGCTTCTTTTTACTTCGGGACAAAAATTCTGAAAGAAATCTGCCTTTAGAAAAATTGTCTTAGACAATTTTCCCAAAGGAAATGTGTCCTTTAGAAAATTCCTTCATCTTTTTAACTTTCACCTAATTCTTTCAAACTTTGTTTTTGTCCTTTCCCTTTGGAAATTCCTTTTAAAAATCTACTTAATGCCTTTCAGAACTTGGAAATGGGTCATCTACTTTGAGAAAAACCCTTCAACTTTTCCATTTTGGACCGTTGAAACTTTGTAGTGGACCATTTCCCTGAGAAATAAATCATTCAAAAAAAATGAATTGGGACATTTCCTTGAGAAAAATACCCTTCAGAGTTTTGAAAAGAACCTTTTTGCCTTTAGAAATGCCCTTTGAAAAAATACAAGTAGCCTTTGGCTTCTTGAAAGTGCCCTTCGGAAAAATTTGAAAATGCGCTCAGGTTTTTTTGTATCCGACCATTTTCCCAAGAAAATCCCTTCAAGAAAATTATCTTGTCCATTTTGCTTTTGAAAAATATATCCTTCATAACTTTTGCTTGATACACTTTTCAAGAGAAAAATCCTTCGAGCCTTTTGTTTCAGACAAAATGTTTGAAACAATTCCCGATACTTAGCCCAAAAGACCCAAAATAAATCTCTTTAAGGAAATAGGTCTTTAGGAAAATTATTGTGAAACAATTTCCCTAAAAAAATTCAGTCTTTGTCTTTTGATTCGAACATTTTTTTCAAAAGAGTTATCCCTTTGAAAACTTTATCTTGGACAACTTGTCTGAAAGAATTCAACACTTAGCCAAAAATGGGTCCCAAAAGAAACTATCTTAGCAATAAAAAGGCCACACGAATTCCAAAGTAAAGACTTAGCCCAAAAGGTTTTGTACTTAGCTTTTCCAAGGTCTGTAAGCCCTTCCAGACTTGATTACTAAACTGTTGTTTGACTTTCAAGCTTTAGAATTTTTCCTCAATTTATTCATCTAGGCACAAGCTTGGTATATGGGCCAAAAAATGGCTAACATCTTTGGTGACTCTCAAGGAAGCATGCTTGCTATTCTTGAGAACCCAAACCACTTGCCTTGTCTAGTCCATTGGGCATGGAGTCATTAGCCTCTACAACTGAGATGGTCTCAAACTAGATACAAGGCTGGCCCTTTTTGAAACTTCTTCTTGAAGCAACAAGGACAACAAGAACAAAACAAACACTATGCTTAAGGCACTTAGGGAAGGGAAACACTCAAATGAAAACACAAGGCACTTAGGGGAAAACATGAAAAACTATATAAAAAGTACAATATATACAATGGCTGAAAATTATTTTAATAATAAGGCTTTAGATGAATCCCATTGACTGGGATGGGTAGAACCTCTCCATCTAGTTAGGCTAGATAAAAAAACATTACGTTGTTTGCATCTGTGGATAAAATAAGGACCACTCCACAAGCTGTAAAATTTGGTATGGTTGCTTGGTTTGGCCTTGCTTGAATCCCACTTGAGGACTAGATCCCCTTCATTGAAGTCCCTTGCTATGGCTCTCTTGTTGAAGGCTTTCTTGACTTGATCTTGATGTGATTCTAGTGTTTTCATTGTAAGGTCTCTTATTTCTTCAAGCTCCATGAGTTATGCCAGTTCACATGCATGGGCTCATATTCCATCAACTCCAGTTTGATGGGCTAGTTCTAATACAAACATCTCAAGAGAAATGGGCAACTTGGCCTCCCTTTCATATACTAAGACATATAGAGAATTGCCAATGGTAGCTTTAAGAGTTACCCTATTAGCCCACAAGGCTATCTTTAATTTAGTGTGCCATGTCCTATGATTCTCTTCCATAGTTCTCCTGATGATTCTTAGCAATTTTTTATTTATGGACTCAACCAGTCCATTTCCTTGAGGATAATAGTTATAAGAGGTGCTGAGGTAGATGCCTATCTTGAGAGCCCATTCACTTATTTTCAGATGAAGGAATGCTAATGCATTATCAAAAATGATAGTGGATAGAACACCAAACTTGGTCACAATGCTATCATAGAAGTCTAGGACTACACCTTCATTAGCTTCTTTCAATGAAATGGCTTCCACCCACTTGGTGAATTAGTCAGTTGTAGTAAGTACCTATCTATGTCCTGCACTTGATGGAGGGTTGATCATTCCTATGAAATCTAGCCCCCATTGTATGAAGGGATACTCTACCTAAATTTGGTTGAGAGGAAGGGCTGCCAATCTTTGCTTACCCACAAAGAAAGCACACTTTTGACACTTTCTTACCCATGCATACACATCCTTGAAAAGGTTGGGCCAATAATAACTAGCCCTCATCACTTTTACTGCTATAGTCCTTGGAGCAAAATGGCCTCCTGCAGACCTGTTATGGAATTGTTCCAAGAGCCTTGTCACTTGGTCAGCATCTATGCACATGAGGAACACTCCATTAAGGTCCTTTATAAATAAAACCCCATCAAACAATGCATAAGGTATAGACTAAAGTATAAAATACCTTCTCTTTGCCCTGTCCATACCTTGTGGGCACTCACCTATTATCAAGAAACATGTCATATCCTAGAGCCAACTAGTGTGAGTTGGAGGTGCATCTGTCTGTGAGTTATCTTGTGTTATCAAGATAACCTCTTTGTCTTCATGAAGGTCATCAACCATATGTTGACACAAGCCTTTGCCTCTCACTAGCTTAGTGACCTTGATCTCCATGTCATACTTCATGACCTTGGTAATCCAATCAGTGCTCTTTTCATTCAAGTCTTTATCAAGAAAGAAGTCTCTCACTCTAGGATGAGACACCATGAGATATATTTTGCTATTGGAGAGCATTGGTCTAAATTTTTTAAGACTTATTACCACTATAAGGACTTGTTTTTATACAAAAGTATACCTCACCTCATACCCCTCAAGCCCCTGACTAAAAAATGTTATTGGCTGCTCAAGTCCTTCACCTTTTTTTTGAATCAGCATAGCTGATATATTGTCAATATTGGCAAAGGCATAAAATATGAAATCTCTTGAGAAATTAGGATTCATGAGTGTGGGTGCTTGGGCAATGGCTTGCTTGATGGCTTCAAATGCTGATTTACCTTTATTTGACCAAGTGAACACTTGGTTCTTCTTTAGCATAGCAGTGATGGGTTTGACCATGTTTGCAAAACTAGGTATAAACCTTCTCACAAAGTTTATTTTCCCAAGAAAACTTTGGAGTCCCTTCTTATGCTTTGGTAAGGACAAGACCAAGATGTCACTTATTCTATTAGGATCAATAGCTAATCCTTGATATGAGATGATATGTCCCAAGAGTTTGCCCTTATGGATAATAAACATACACTTCTTGGGAGTCAAAGAGATCCCATACTCTCTGCGTCTCTTGAAGATCAACGTTATGTGGTCCATGTGTTCATGGCATCCTTGGAGAAAATTTTGATGTCATCCAAGTAGACTAACACCATTTGATTCAGTAGCCCTTAGAAAGCCATGTCCATGGCTCTTTGGAAGGTTTCCCCAGTATTTGATAAGTAAAAAGGTATCTTTTGGTATGCATATGTGCCCCATTTGGTGGTGAAGGCAGTCTTGTACTGATCTTCTTTCTGTACTAATACTTGGTTGTAACTTGAATATCCATCCAAAAGACAAAAATGTTCTGAACCTATAACTATTTGAAGAAGCTGCTCTATGGATGGTAGAGGGTAATGGTCCTTCAAGGAGACCCTATTCAGATCTCTAAATTCAACACATAGCCTAATATCCCCACTCTTTTTCTTTATAGGAACCAAATTGGCTACCATGATGAGTGATTGATGGGAAAGATGATCTTGGATTTAATTAACTTGGTCGTCTCTCTCCTCATAAGCTCTTATATTTTGGGGTTAACGGGACTTTATTTTTGCCTCATAGGCTTAGCATTAGCCTCCAGTTATTTAGTATGTTGGGCTAACTTTGGATCAAAATATTTTAGGTTATTGTACTTCCAAGCAAGGATGTTTGCATACTCCTTGCAGAGTGTTATGAAAGCCTGACTCTCAACCTTGTTGCTTACCTTCCCAAGCTTGAAAAGTTTATCTTTGAAGATGAGGACTCTCTCATAATTTTATTTATCAGTTGACATTACTACCTTATCCTTTCTAATATGGTCTCCTTTATGGAAGAGACTCTCAAGTGTAACCAGTCCCTTAAGAAGCTTGTTGGATTTTAATTGGACAATTTGCTCCCCATACTGTCATTGAAACTTGTCATGGTTGGTAGAGGAAAAATATACTTCTTGTTATAAAAAATAAGCAATTCGTTTATCATTTTTTAAGACTTGTTAGTGGGATTCATTATCTAGTATTGATGGCCTCACCACCACCTTGACATGTGGTTGAACTATAATGAACCGCTACACCAAAACCTTGAAGTGTTAGTGAAGCCAACCCACTAGGACCATAACATCCCACCATGCTTCCAAAGCCCAGACTCTGGGCTAGATTTGTGCTCATACCATCAGGATTCCCTACGTGTACGAGCCTTAGATGAACACTACCATGCTGGTGTAGCCACCCACTTTGTGACTTGAACATGGGTGGAGGCTTTGATACCACATGTAACAAACTGCTACACCAAAACCTTGAGGCATTAGTGAAGTCTACCCACCAGGACTATAACATCCCACCACGCTTCCAAAGCCCAAAATTTGGGCTAGATTTGCACCTGTACCACCAAGATTCACTACATGTATGAGCCCCAAATGAACACTACCATGTCGACGTATCCACCCACTCTGTGACTTGAACCTAGGTGGAGGCTCTGATACCACATGTAATGAACTACTACAACAAAACCTTGAGGTGTTAGTGAAGTTTGCCCACTAGGACCATAACATCCATGTAACGAACCATTACACCAAAACGTCAAGATGTTAGTGAAGTCCACCCACTAGGACCATAACATCCCACCACACTTTTGAAGCCCAGACTCTGAGCTAGATTTGCACCCATACCACTAAGATTCCCTATGTGTACAAGCCCTAGACGAACACTGCCATGCTGGCGTAGCCACCCACTCTGTGACTTGAACTTGGGTGGAGGCTCTGATACCACATGTAACAAACTGCTACACCAAAACCTCAAGGCATTAGTGAAGTTCGCCCACCAGGACCATAACATGAACCTTGGCCTCTTTTAGTTTACTTGGAATATCAAATTGGGCTCCCACAACTACCAACCTGTCAACATGCTGGTTCTGATTCTTTGGCACAACTTGAATGTTAAAGGCTTAAAAATATTCAATTAGGTCCCACACTCTATCTTTGTAGGCCCTCATCAAAGGATTCTTCATAATGTTTAGGCCCCTGACTTGGTTCACTATCTCCATATGCTTGCAATCTTCTGATTCCTCTCTTATTGGCCCATTAGAGGCCATGTATTAGGCCTTCATATTCTACTGCATTTGAAGAGTAACTAAAATGGAACCTATAAGAAGAGAAATACTTATCATCTGAAGGGGAAACCAACATTAACCCTGTACCTACTCCATTTTTTTCTCCTTGAACCATCAAAGAACAACTTCCACATATCATTGAGGTCTTCTTTATGTCTAGTTTGGGAAGGCATGAGTTGATTTTCTTCATGTAGAAAATAGACACCTATGTCTCTTTCTTTGACACCATCCAAAGTGTTGAAAAATTTATTATCCCCCTATAGCTCATCCAAGAATAAGTTTGGAATCTCCTCAGGATAAGTATTCAGTTCTTGACCAATTGTAAATTCATCCTCATCAAGGATAATACAATTAAGGTTTATGTTATCTGGATGATGGGGCTCAATGTGAAATTGTGCCATGGGTTCAACCTTGATTGATACCTTGGTCCCACACTTTGTTTTGAAAGCCATGTAGGACTAATATGCTACTAGATAACCCCCAATTTTGGCTGTGTACTCTCTAGAAAGGCACAACGCAAAGTGAGAGGTTACATCAAGGATCAACACATCCTGAACCACTAAAACACTAGGACAAGCATGCAGGGTCAAACTCAAATCCTTGATGGTACCAGATGGATTTGTGGAAGAACTGTCAAGCTGCATAACTCCCTTAGTATATGGCTCATATTTGAGGTTCAGTTGATCAGCTATAGACTTTGGCATTATTGAAGTGCTAGCTCCACTATCTACCAAGAAATTATGTACCAAAGAATCACCAATGATTAATGAAATGTGGAATGAAGGAGGTTTGACCACCTTAATTGATCCTTCTCCCATAAGACCTTGGGTTGCATTGGTGAGGACCTCAGTTTCTTTGCTTGGTTATTTTCTTATAATTATTGTACCACCTATCTTGGACAAACCTTCTTGAAGGATATCCACTTGACTGGGCATGGAAAGCATGTCCCACATTAGTATACTCACACTAGATTATTCATTTGCTCAACAATGTTGATTGGTGGACCACCAACCTTTGCCTATGCTTTGGGGGCTACTACTGTTGTTTGTTGAATTTTTGAGTTTTATGGATCAAAATGGGTCCCTTGATTCTAATTCTTTAGAGATATTGAAACTTTTGGAGTAGTAATAGGTTCACTTAGCTTTGATAGTAATGGAGTAATAGTAGGAGGATATTTGACCACCTTTTAACTACATTCCATATTCCTTCTTTTGAACCTTGTATTAGCTGCCATTGGAATGTATGATTGGATAGAACTAGCCTGATGATTGAGTGCATAACACTCTTGTTGCTCAGTGATGATGATTGTAGCATCTAGCTAGTTTGGTACCTGATCAGATCCTTAGTCTTGTGGAGATTTCCCTAGTTTTATCATCATAGGGGTCTCTGTGTTTTGAGCCATTAAGGCTTGATTGTATCCATAAGTAATAGCTTGCTACCCTTAGTCATTGAATGCCTAGTTAAAACCATCACTTGGGACAATAGATTACCTAAAATATTGATCCCAAGGTATGGTCCCTTCAACCTCTTGAGCCATACTATTTTTAATAGGAACCAAGGAGTTGGAGGAGCTTGTAGCATTTGGGTTATAACTACTCTACTTATTGTAGTTAGGCTGTCCTTGCCCTTGCTCATAGTTTTGGTTTTAGAAATTTCCCTTGAAGGGTGGTCTATTCCCTTGATAAGATTGTTTTTGAGGTTGATATAGAGATTTATAAGGTTTATTAAACTAAGCTTACTACCTTTTAACATTTACCACATCATTTCCCAAGGATTGGAGCATGCTCTTAAGTTTTAGTCAGTGTTTTTGCTCTTAGGAATCACTTGATCCACTAGTGGAGGCCTTTTCTTGCTTAGGTGAAGATATAGTAGCAATTGTTGGAGTTGGAAGAATAACATAAAGTGAGGAAATAACCATAGGTGTGGTTTGATTTTAGGGAAAAGAGGTATTGGGGGTCTAAGAGAAAGCTTGCCAACCTGAACTAAGTAATTTTTTGCTTTAATAGCCACCTCATAAGCATATGACAATATGTCCCCTCACATAGATTGGATCATTACAACTATATCACTATTTAGATCCTTCAAGTAGTATATGAATTTAGGTGATAGTCTAACAGAGGCTGGTATTTTGTCCCAAGATTTTTAGAATCTTGTGTTGAAGTCTTGCATGACTTCATGGGGGGATCTCTTGATTGTGGTAAGCTATTTTGATAGTGACAAACGGTCATTCTTGTCTACAAATCATTGCATAAAGACACTCCTAGCTATTTATATGATTGAATAGAATTAGGAGCTAAGCCTCTGTACCAATCTAAAGATTTTCCCTTAAGGGATACAACTAATAGTCTAATAGCTATATTTTCTACAATGACATTATGGATATTGCAAAAATTGGCTATGTCACTAATGTGTTCAACAGGGGTTATGGCTTGGTCTCGTATAAAATATGAGATGCTTTTGAGAGCTGTTACTAACATAGGATTATATTTTGGTAGATTCAAAGGATTTTGGCCACTGAAGCCTACAAAATCTCTTTGGGGAATCATGGTAATAGGGGGAACTATCAAGAGGTTTCTTGCAAGGGTAGACCTTGAGACTGGGTTAGGAAAAGGTTCCCTTACATATGGCAGAGTATTGATGAACCTTAACCTTTTGGCTGAATTTAAGGTGAGTTCAACAAACTCAAAAGGAATACCTCTAGAAGTTGATCTTGTAGTCACCTTTGGCATGAAAGATAGTTATTGTTCTACCACTAGATTGTTCAGTGTTCTTCAGAATTACTAGATACTGAAAGATGAAAGCTATAAACTAAAAATTGATCAAACCAACATCAAACTTGACCAATATTCCTAAAAAGTGATCTCACCGAGCATGCCAAAAATTATTTTAGGCTAGAATTACACTCTTATGGGAGAGATTTTTAGGCTCTCTCACTCCTAGCTATAATATTGGAAGAACCTTAGGCTATGGGTATCCTATAGTGATGTTTAACCTCTAAGATTTTTAATGAGACTAGATCCTCAGATGCTTCACTTTGGCTTGATTCTCACACTAAAGCCTACTGATGACTAAGAAAAAGGGAGAGAGAGATAACATGAAAGGGAAATCTAAGTGAAGGATGGTGATGCACTAGATATGAAATGATCCACTTCTAACCTAGAAGCCTTAATGACAAGACATAGACTAATCTAATCCTATCTCAAGGACACAAGAATAAATATTTTGTATGGAGGTCAAAAGGAAACCTTACAATTTGAAGGACAAAAAGAAATAGGTCTATATGAGAGACTATAAACTTGTGACACTTAAAGAAGGCACCAATGTCTAACACTTCACACAACCTGTAAGGAACCAAAATAATTGAAGAAAGGTATGTGGAGGGTTCATAGATGATGAAAAGAGACATACATTCTGCAAATTAAAACCCTAATAATGCACACTTCACTCCAAACTAGAATCAAAAAGTTTATCTTATTGCTTCAAGAGAGTGTTACAAGGCAATTTTAATAGAGTAATTTTATCACCAGTCGAGGGATCTCTTTTTAGGCTTAAAAGCCTATATATATAACAAAAAGGGATGAAAGAAAAGGGGGAGAGAGAAAGGAAGAGGGGAACCTATTCAAGACATTATAACTAAGCTACTACCTTATTGTAATGAATGTTCTACCATCTTTTTGACCAATTAGGGCACTATTTTTCTTTGTACAAATGAAACTTTGCTTTTCCTAATAACCTTGAGCTTCCTCATTTATCAACAAACATGCTAGAAGACAAAAACTTCTCCAAGAATGCCTTTATTACCTTATCTACCTTTTATAATCACCTGATTTTCATCTATCATCCCCACACCATCCTTCACTTGTCTTACATATATAAGGATAAAATCCCCATAACTTTGAATTTGGGATGAGCTATGTTGCTTCTACATTGAGTGGCCTCTTGTCAGAGATGATGGCCATGCCGAAGGATGAGAACCTCTCCATTATTTTTATACACCAACTCCTACTTTGAAACCTAGGCCAAATCTTTTCTATAGATGGAAAAACAATCTAAGGACATTGGTTTTCTTGTAACCATTTATGTCAATGTAAGTCTATAGATCACATAGATTTTTTTGATCTTTATTAGGTCTAAAAGGCCTATTTTTCCCTTTGTGGAGCCTAACTGGCAACACCTGCTCCTTTTAATGCATCTAGTCTAACATGGGTTTGCTTTGGATTCAAGTCCCTCTTTAGAACTGATAGAGCCATGTCGAAGGTAGCTGCATGTCTCTACCAAGTGTGAATGATTTGATCTTTACATTTAGAACTTGATGTGCCCCTTCACTTTGCATGTCCTGCATGTAGGCTGTAGACCACATCATCAAAGTTGAAAGGAGAAGTCCTCGTCATCTTTTGCTAATTAGCTAGAGACCCATTTGATGGATTTTAAATGATAATGGCTATTTTAAGAGATCCATATTTGACATCTGTTCAAACATCTTAGGATTTTAAAATCTAAATGGCTACTTGTAAGGGTTCAAATTTTGAAATTTGTGGTCTTGTCATGGGATATTTGAATCACAATGGCTATTTTTTGAGCTTAAACTTTGACATCTGGTGCAAATGTCATTAATATTTTTAGGTTGTTTCCTCCAGACACTTTCTTGTGGGATTTTTCCTCAGCCAATTTCCTCTGATATAATTCTTTTGAGCCTTTTCTTTCAAACAATTTTCTCAAAACAATTAGGTCTTTGGAACTTTGAAAAACTCCCTTTTTTGAAGGGAAAGTACCCTTCAAAACTTTGTAAAAGAACCCTTTGGTTTTTTTGAAAAGAAACCTTTAGAATTTTTGAAACGAACCCTTCAATTTTTTTGAAATGGACCCTTTATATTTTTTGAAATGGACCCTTCAACTTTTTTGAAAAGGTCTTTTGCTTCAGGCCAAAAGTTTTGAAAGAAATCCGCCTTCGAAAAAATTTTCTCAGACAATTTTCCTGAAGGAAATGTGTCCTTTAGAAAATTCCTTCGGCCTTTTAACTTTGTTCTAATTATTTTAGACTTTATTTTATCCTTTCCCTTTAGAAATGCCTTTCAGAAATCTACTTAATTCCTTTTGGAACTTGGAAATGGGCCATCTTCTTTGAGAGAAACCCTTCGGCTTTTCCATTTTGGACTGTCAGAACTTTGTAATAGACCATTTCCTTGAGAAACAAATCCTTAAAAAAAAATGAGCTGGGCCATTTCCCTGAGAAAAATACCCTTCAAAGTTTTGAAAAGAACCTTTTTACCTTTGGAAATTCCATTTGAAAAAATGCTAGCGGCCTTCGGCTTCTTGAAAGTGCCCTTCGGCTTCTTGAAAGTGCCCTTCAGAAGAATTTGAAAATGCCCTCAAGTTTTTTTGTATCGGACCATTTTCCTGATAAAATCCCTTTGAGAAAATTATCTTGGCCACTTTGATTTTGAAAAAGATATCATTCAAATTTTTTACTAGGTACACTTTTTGAGAGAAAAATCCTTCAAACCTTTTGTTACAGATAAAACATTTAAAACAATTCCCAATCCTTAGCCCAAAATACCCAAAATAAATCTCTTGAAAGAAATAGCTCTGTGGGGAAATTGTTGCAGAACAATTTCCCTGAAAGAATTTAGTCTTTGTCTTTTACTTCTGATAGTTTGTTCAAAAGAATTATCCCTTCAAAAACTTTGTCTCAAACAACTTGTCTGAAAGAATTCAACACTTAGCCAAAAAGGGGTCCGAAAAAAAACTATCTTAACAATAAAGAGGCCAAAAGAATTCCAAAGTAAAGACTGATCCCAAAAGGCTTTGTACTTAGCTTTTCCAACATTTGTAATCCCTTCTAGACTTATTCATGAAACTATTGTTTGAACTTCAAGCTTTATAATTCTTCTCAGCTTATTTATCTAGGCACAAGCTTGGTATGTGGGCCAAAAAATGGCCAACATCCACTTAGGTCGACCCTATCCCTATGCCCTTTAATGGCTAATTTTGAAAATCCAAATTATTTAAAAGATTTAGCTCATATTTTTTCACATGTTAGTTTTGAGGAACTCACTTAAAGAGTTATCTATATAAACATATCAAGACTAAGCATTTACCTATCTAGCACCTATTTGGAATATATCTCGTTATAACTAGGAATCCATTTGCACAATGACATGAACTATCCTAAAGCTCCCAAACTTGAAACCCCTCCAAGGAGAGAGGCTTGAACTAAGTATGAATACCATTTATATGGTCAAGTCAAGTTCTCAAGTGTTGAAATCCATACAAAGATTGCATTACATACCAGTATTACTTAAAATTGCACACAATCAACTAGGTGGGAGAACTACTTTTGATTTGACTTCTCTCTTCAGAGTATTAGATACATAGGAAGCACTTCATCACAATGGGTAGTTAAGGTTAGTTTAAATATTCCATTTAACCCTTTGTTCCAATTTCATAATCATCTTATAGTGCATAATAACAGTTTGAAACAAAGATAAGGCAGACAAAGATATTCGCATAGATTTATAGACATCCTAATACATGAGAATCCTTATCACACACAGGGTTAGCGGGTGACATTGTCACATATTGAAAAAAATACAAGGGTTTGAAATAAGGAGATGGTAAAAAAATATATTCATGCATATCTATAAACATCACAATACACATGAATCCTTGTCAAACATAGGTGTAGTGGGAGACATTGTCATGGATCAAAAAAATACATAGGACATATCAACATTCATTAGATAATTTTATGGCAATGAAATTGTTCGAAAAATGTTAACTTATCAAAGTAGACACAGACTCTATTTTTGGATATGATCACTCACAATCCCTTTCTTTATTATTGTTGATGATAGTGTCTTGCCACATACCTACATAGACCCAACAAAAGTTAAGTACATCATTTCTATAGTTTTTCAAAAAAATATAATATTACTATATTTGGCTAGTTACACTCATATTTGTTTAGTAAATGTATAACTTAAACAATTTGAATATTGAATCAATTTTATTCTATTAGGGTCAAATTAATCTTAAAATAGATAAACATATTAGTGAATCCGATGTGTATATTACAATTATCATAGATGCACATGCCATTCACCTAATATATACATTAGTTTCAACATGAAATTCAAGACGTATTGATAATCATATCATTAAACTCCATGATGAGAATACACTCATTCATGACTTGAAGGCACAAAACAATTTATGAGTACACAAAATAGTTCACATGTTATTATGGCTATTAAGGTTGCATAACATATACATGCTCATGATGATTATGATAATGATGATGGCCATTATAAAACACATGATTACTTCCCTAATTTTGACATCAATATAGATGTGATTTTCTCCCATGGCATATGCATTATAATGATATACACATGACTTATATGCGAATATCCCATTGATGGTATCATTGGTTATAATTACATAATATTCAAAAAAACTTAGAGAATACTAAAAAAATTAAAATATTCAAAAAATAAAAAAATAGGACATATGCATGACATGTACTACTTGTTTACAAGATTTGCCTATGCTTTATCATATACAATAGGTTATCTAATTTTATACGCACATGTATTTCATGGTATACATGAGTGAGATGCAAGACATCTAAGTCATCTATGATATGTATACATAGATGTGGGATAGTCCTACACCCATGAGCCACCTTCTTACACTAAGGGCATGCTCTTACTAGGGGCATATTGCTACTTTACACATGTTTTATCTTTATATGATACTTCCATTTACCATAGTTCATTGATTTACATTGATTATACATGACCTGATCTGACTCATATTACTTAGATTTCTCTTTCAATGCATATTTTGTTTTGTTATATGTGATGATGAACATTGATTGTAGATTAACCTTGCTTGTTCTATGCATGTTTAATTCTATTATTTATTCTTTGTTTGACTCTACTTATTGTGTGATATATGGTTGTCTAGTGTGTGTGGCTCTTGCCTTGTGTGATATTACATGTGTTTTATTTTGTGTGTCATGGCCATGACATCACGAGTGACTTTATTTACTATGTCTACTGCCATTGTTGTGTTGTATCTATATCACACACTTTTCTTCTTGTTTGTGGTGCCAAGATACATATCATGCAATTTTTTGCATATTTATTACTCAATTTATAGATGCTCATTTATATGTTTTCTATTCATTACATTTATCATTGATATATCTATCATGACATGCCAATTTTATGGTTAGGAGACATGTTTCATATATGCTTAGATGCTTTATTCTTACTATGATGATATTTTCTCCACATGTTAGTACATGCTTTACATTGTTTATATATATTTTTTATATAACATGATGCACTTAACTTATTCTTTTGAGAAGAGTAATTTTCAGGATCTATTCATCACCTCAAAAGGGTGGCATATAGAATGGCTTGCATTAGATACTAACACTTCACAATTACAAAAAAATTCAGATTTTGGGAACATACTACTTAATAATTGTACAAATTACACATATTAGTATAGGTTTTACTTGTATTATGACAAGTTTAACATAGATTGGGGGCACATGTGTAACATACATTAGATATTTCATATATTTTATAAGAGTATTACATATATTAATAGACTCAATCTACATATATTTTTACATTGGGGGCATATGTAAGATATATGTTCACTTTTTTTTAAATATCATGGTAAATTAACATAGGTTATATGACTTAGATTACTTAGATGACTAGATTAAATGGCAACCGATATCATTCTCTAATCAATATTAGTGGGATTTATTTCAAACAATAAACTATGCTCAAGCATTATTCAAATTAAATCATATAATAGATTTGCAACATATGATTCAAAAACTTTATGTAGACTTTCAAGCATTTCTCATGCATTTCTCATATTTATTGGAACCCATAATGGATTCAATTTATTCAAGTTTATTGGAGTTGTGTGGGGTTGAAGCTATGCATAACATATCTTCTAGGCTTCTCTATTTCAAATTAGGGATGGGGAATATTCAATTCAACCCATGGTTTTACATAGTCATCTCAAAGGGGCATGATCACCCTATTTTCCACTATCTCCAGAAGACATTTCTCTAAAATATATTATTTTTTAGGATGGACATAAGTGTATTCATTCATTTTATATTATATTTCACATATGTTTAATGTTTCTACTTGTTGATTTTACATCATAAGTAAAAATTAATTTCTACATGTTTCATTGTAAGTTTACTTTGATCAAGTCACAACACATAGTGCATACTTGAGCACACCTATTGTGGATATCCTTAGGTATCACCTTCTATAATTTTACTCTAGTAATTTCATTACTAGAATAAAATGGGACCAATATAGATACCCATATTTGGTATTAGACAATTTATATTATGTAATTTGACCAAACCTTAACCCTCATGACTTATGCTCACATACATAACTTTTATTCGCCGTTCCTCATAGCCATTTAATCTTATATATGTTTGAACCTTCCAAGTTTTTATTACTATTACATAATATCTTCCTAGTCTATACTAAAACAAATTTATGTCATTCTCAAGCTGTCTCCTTGCCTCAGGTTATTATTCTTATTTTTGGGCAAGTATGTGCCTCTTAGACAAGTCTGTTACTGCAAATTTTTGCACTTAGATTGAACATATGTTAGGAGCCTATGTCCTACCTTTTTATTTAAATTATTAGTGTATTAGTCACTATGGATGTATATTCTTTTTAAGTCATCCCTTTAGCATATTTGAATTATCTCACATACATGGGAAGTAACAGTTGTTAGAATATATTTAATGTGTAACTAAGTGTTGAGGCCCAATGAAGTCATCCACAAATATCATTGTATTGAGCTTGCTCAAAGGAGGTTGCCCCCTCAAACTGGCCTGTGATCTAAAGGTTATTTTAGTTTATTTTCTAAATTTTATTTTATTATTCATTTATTTTTTGTAGTTCATAAATATGTGCATAAGGTTCCTCACATCTAGTATCAAAGCACTTTCTTGCCCTGTGGGTAGATTTTGGAGATATTTTTTAGCAATGGTTTTCCAAGAGCTACACCATTTATAAAAATATTTTTCTTTTCCTCTAGTTTCTACATCTTTATTTTAGGTTTAGATAAGGGTAAATACCCCTCTGCATAATTGGGGAAGTACTTGGGCATAAGCCCTAAAACTCATTGTGAGGAGTACCACAAGAACCCCAAAGTACTGGCCCATTGAAAAGACTTGCCAATGAAAAGGGTAATGGCCCCATCCTAATTGACTATTTTCTACTTTTTAGGTAAACCAAGAGCTGTTGCTTAGGGGTAAATTTGTGGCCATAATTTTTTTAGAGTGGTACTCATTCAGACAACATTGGTGGCCAAAGAGACTCCTTAAAACCCTTAGGCAGTTAAATAGACTTGGGGCCCATATCCAACATAACATTTTCAAAAGACCATCAATAGAGTGATTATAGTTGAGAATAGTTGGTAATTTCACACTTATTGACAAATTTTTCGTAGGAGTAACCAAGTGAAAATTAGTCTAAATACACACAAAAAAATCATTTTTTGCCATATCTCTCCATTTATAGTTACGTTGATTCTAATTTTTTTTTGAAACACCTAAAATTCCAATTTGCACATTTTATTCCTCAGGGGTCCATATCTAAATTCCACTTCTATTAGCAACAAATCTCAATTTTTTTTTCAAGTTTTGCCATAACTTATTTAGTTTTTGTCCTCATGCTTCGAAACTTTCCCACAATGTTCCTTTCCATTTTTTTCTCCTTTATCCCTCTTAGACAAATTTTTCAATTTTTCCATTATGATTCTAAAATTGCCCTTGCCTTTGTCAATCCTAACTAGAGGGTGACAAAAAACTAGTAAAAATACATTTACCCCTTTTGATTGAGTCCAAATTTAATTTCTTTCTTACTGACCATGTCTTAAATCATGTTTTTCTATCCCTTACCAAAAAAAAACACACTAGTTATGGTATCTACCCATGCATGCATAAATATTATGGAGAAAGAAATTACAACATTAAAAACCTAGGTCATTGAGTTAACTGATAAGATGGGTGGACTAAATCAATAGAATAGCCTTTTACTCAACAAATTGTAGGAGTCTTCTTTAGAGAATAGTTTCTCTTCTCCCCACACATCACATGGGCCCAAACTAGATTTTTCATGGTTTAATGGTACATATATTATCTGATGGATATATTGAGTTGAGCAATTCTTCAACCTTCACAATACTTATTCTTTCAACAAAGTCCTAATTACTTCCTTCCACTTGGAACAAGAAGAATTCCAATATCACCATTGGTATCTCAATTTGAATGATGAACCTAATTGGAAAACCTTTCCATCCTTACTTCTAAGTAGGTTTGGTCCCTTGGCATTCGATGAATTTATAAGAGCTCTCACCAAACTATATTAGAAAGGCACTATTCATGATTATTAGATTGAATTTGAGAAATTGGATAATCACACTAAAGGGTTATCAAATGCCATCTTCAAGAGTTGTTTTATTAGTGGCCTCAAAGAGACAGTCCACTTAGAGGTGAAAATGTTTCAACCCAACAACATGATGGATGCCTTGAGTCTAGCTGAGTTAGTAGAAGATAAACTCTCAACGCAGTGTCAACCTCCCACTTTCCCACTCATAAAGAACATAATGAACCAATACTCAACCACAACCATACTAGTCAACCACCTTACTAAGGTGGATATATGGGCTCATAGGGAAAAATGATTATGTTATAATTGTGATGATAAAAGGGTTAAGGGTCATAGGTGCATCACATAAAATCTCTATTTTCTAGATGTGGAATCATCACCAGAACAAGACAATGATCCTGATATCTAGGAATTCTAGGATGCTCAAGAAGAACAAAAAATCTCAAAGGACTCAATGGATCAATAGACTCAACCTAAGATCTTTCTACGTGTACTAGTGGGTGTTATAACCCATCAAACTATGAAAGTCAAGGAGTTATTTAAAAATATCACTCTCATAACCCTCATTGACTTTGGTGACACTCATAATTTCATCAATCCCCATATTACTAAGCAGATGTACTACTTTGTATACCCTTGTTATAGATTTGAAGTCATGATTACTAATGAGGGAACATTTACATGTAAAGGGAAGTGTTGGAATTGCATATCATGATAGGTATTACGCTCTTTACTTAGATATGTGTGCCTTACCCTTAGGGGGATATGATGTGGTCTTAGGGGTGTAGTGGTTCTACACATTGGAACCTATTCTATGGGACTTCTCTCAGATTTGGATGTAATTCATAGATAGTGGGCAGAATCACACCTGAAAAAGGTTATTGCCTAGATTTGCTAACATCATCAGTTCTCATTACATGGAAAATATTTTGAAAAAGGCTTACATGGGGTCATTACCTAGCTGCACTCCCTCCAACTCCAACTCCCTACTACTAATAACTACCCTAATAATTTACAAGCCATCCTCAACAAGCATGCAACGATTTTTATAGAGCCAATGGATTTTCCCCCTTAATATCTTGAATATCATCACATCCCACTCCTTTTAGGAAGCATCCCACCCAACATCCAGCCATACTGCTATGCCTATCTACAAAAGACTGAGATTAAATAACTAGTACAATAATTCTTCAAGTATAGAGTTATTTACCCCAACACTAGCCCATACTCCTCCTAAGTGATTCTTTTCCACCAAAAATATGGGTCATGGTGCCTCTATATTTAATTTTATGCCCTTAACCACCTCATTATCAAAGATAATTCCTAATGTTGGTCATCAATGAATTTCTTGATGAGCTCCATGAGGTAAAATTTTTCTTTAAATCAGATCTTCATTTGGGATATCATTAGATCCACATGCATGCTAGTGACATTCTAAAGACAACCTTCCACACTCATGATGGTGACTATGAATTCTTGGTTATTCCATTTGGACTTACAAATGCACCTTCAACATTTTAAGCCCTAATGAATAGAATATTTCAACATTTATTCCATTAATTTGATTTGGTTTTCTTTGATGATATTTTGATCTACAACCACACATGGGTTGAGCATCTCCAACATCTTGACATGGCATTAAAACTTATAGAAGATAATCAATTATGTGCCAAGTAGTCCAAGTATTCCTTCAATCAATAGGAAGTTAAATATCTAGGGCACATTATTTTAGCTAATGGGGTCCATTTGGATCCAAAAAAATTAGTGTCATGCAATGTTGGCCTCAACCACCAAGCCTCAAGAGCCTTTATAGATTCCTAGATATTATAGGATACTAATGCAAGTTCATCACATCATAGCTCCCTAGACTACATTATTGAAGAAGGATGCATTTATATGGGATGTTGTAACTGACTAGGCATTTGTGGCACTCAAACAAGCTATGTGTAGCACACCAATTTTGGCCATGCTAGATTTCAGTAGAAAATCCACCATTGAAAGTGATGCTTGTGGCAACAATTTGGGTACTATTATTCTCCAAGAGGGTCATCCCATTATTTTCACTAACAAATCCTTTTCTAGACTAAATTTGGCTTTGTCTACATATGAAAAGGAAATGATGGTAATTATGCATGGAGTACAAAAATGGCATACATACTTACTTTGGAATAATTTTTTGCATGAAAACCATTCACTAGAGTTTAAAATACTTCCTAGAATAATGGGTCTCATCACCATCACAACAAAAATGGGTCATCAAACTCATGGGCTATGATTATGAGATCACTTACAAGAAGTGTAAAGACAATGTTGTGGTGGATGTTCTCTCATGCACATTCAAGGATTAGACTTCCTTTTCTACAATCTCCATGCCCATTCCAAACTGGTTCGAATTCATATACCAAAGGTATGCACATGATCCCTCCTTACACCAGATCATTCAATAATTAACCACTAACCCCTTTGTAGTACCACATTATTCATGGGATGGTGCCTCTCTATTTTACAAGGATCATATGGTGCTTCCCAATATCAAAAACCTTCATCAAACCATATTATATGAAATCCATGCTTCTCCATTAGTAGGGCACTTAGGATTTGTCAAAACATATGAGTAGGTACATCAAAATTTCTTATGAAAGGGGATGAAAGAGGAAATTAAATAGATGGTTGCTGAATGTGATACCTGCCAATGCAACAAAGGTGAAACAATATTGATTCTTGATTTGCTTGATCCTTTGCCCATTCTTAATAGGATTTGGACTAATATTTCTATGTATTTTGTTAAGGGGTTCCCTAAATTTAGAGGAAAAATAGTGATCATGGTCATGGTAGACCACCTCTCCAAATATAATCATTTTTATGCCATCAATCATCCTTATATAGCCTCTATAGTCACACAAGTTTTCTTGGATCAGATTTTTTGTCTTCATCACATCCCTTCTTCAATGATCTCTGATTAGGATACAACTTTCACCAACCATTTTTGGATGGATTTATTCTGATGCATAGACACACACCCTGAAGATGAGATCCAGGTATCACCCCAAATAGATGGCCAAACAAAAATTTTCAATAAATGATTGGAAACATTCTTTTGTTACTTTGCATCAAAATCATAGTAATAGTGGGCAAAGTGGCTCTTGCTCACAAAATGGTCGTACAATAACTCCTACCACACTTATATTAAAATGGATCTATATGAAGTAGTTAATGGTCAAGTGCCCCCAACACTCCTCTCATATACCCTAGGTAGTTCTCTAGTTTAGATGGTCAATACTACTCTCTAACATCGAGATCAGATTCTTAGCACCGTATGAGGTATTTTCTATCTAGAATAGAATTGAATAAAGTAATTAGCTAATCAACACCACTTTGATTGCACATTTCAATATGATGATATGTTTTTTTTTTGTAACTATACAATCAATCATATTTTAAACTAAAAGGGTGTCATAAGCTTGCCCCAAAGTTTTATGGGACATATAAGGTTCTCTAGCAGATTGGGTTTGTTGCTTACAAGTTGGAGCTTCCACCTTATTTTGAGTTCACCTAGTCTTTCACATCTCTTGTTTGAATAAAGTTCTTGGAACCACCATTATAATGCAAATAGTTTTACCAGAAATTGATAATAAAGACTCTATCTTTCTTGAACTAGAAGTTGTAATGAACCATTACACCAAAACCTTGAGGCATTAGTGAAATCCACCCATTAGGATCATAACATCCCACCACACTTCTAAAGCCCAAACTTTGGGCTAGATTTATGCTTGTACACTAGAATACCCTGCATGTATGAGCCTTGAATGAACACTACCATGTCGGTATAGCTACACACTTTATGACTTGAACCTAGGTGGAGGCTCTGATACCACTTATAAGGAAATTAATTAGATGATTCACAATAATAGAATTATATATGGCAAATTTAAGAGTATAATAAACAATCCACAATAACAATTGGCAAAAGAGTAGAATACTTGAATATTATAACTAATCCACTTTGAGAGGGCAACCTCCATAATAATGTAATAAGAATAGAATTCACAATCTAATGATAAAATAATAACCACTACCTCCTATATATACTCTACTTAGCCATGGTTATTATATAGGTTGACCATACTGAGAACATCGAGAGATGCAACAAGCTAATATGAAGGTGTGTAAGCCACAATTTGACCACACATATCCCTAGATGTACCATAGGTTAAGGGAATAACATGCCCCTTACCTTAAAAACAACATTATCCTCAATGTTGAATCAAACCAAGATGTTTTTTTAGGAATGATTCATCCTCCCATGTTGCATCTTCAGAACATAAGTTCTTTTATTTGATCAAATACTGCTTAATGACTCTGGTCTGTAGTTACTTGGTGTGCATGTAAAGGATCTCTTTAGGCTCTAGAATGAATCAACATTTTTCATATAATTTATGTAATTCAGTCTGATTGGAAACTCTGTGTCCAATTAATTTCTTTAGGAAAGATACATGGAATATCGAATGTATGTGAGTGATTAGGGGTAATTATAGCTTGTAAGCCACACTACCAATTTTTTGCAAGATCAAGAAAGGGCCATAATACTTAGGTGATAACTTATTATCCTTTTTTTGTTACTTCAAATACATCTACTTATATGGATATAAATGAAAAAATACCCAATTACCTATGTCAAAATTCCACTCACTATGATGTTGATCTATTTGTTGCTTCAATTGATTTTGTGTTATTGCTAAATTCTCTCTAAAACTAAATAGTACCTCCTGTTGATGATGAATGTGTTTCTCAATAGCTCAAACTTTAAGATGTATTGAAAAATTGAAGCGATGTATGGTGAGTGATACCCATACAATGCCACAAAGGGAGACATTTTAGAAGTGTGAAAAGAAGTGTTCTACAACCATTCAACAAGTGGCAACTAATGAACCCATTTATCTTGTTTGTCAGAAATAAAATAATGAAGATACCCTTCGAGACATTTTTTGACTACCTCTGTTTATCCATTAGATTAAGGATGATAGGATGAGATATGAACTAACTAGGTACCCAAACATGCAAACAATCCAGTCAAAAATTATTAGTAAATATGGGATCTTAGTCACTTACAATGATCTTTGGAGTGCCATGCAATTTTTGAATTGTATTGAGAAAAATAGAAGCTAATGTACTAGAAATAAATAGATATGATAAGAAAAAAAATTAGCATAATTGGTGAGTAAATCCACAACTACTATGATAATATTTTCACCCTTAGACTATGGTAATCTCATAATAAAATCTATGGAAACCTCTTCCCAACACTAGTTAGGGATGGATAAATGTTGCAAAATACCTAGGGTCTTAATGGTTTCACCTTTACTTTGTTGGCATACCATGCATTCAACCACATATTTATGAACATCCCCTTTGAGTGCTTCATAAAATAAATCTTACTTGATTCTAAGATATATTTTCAAAAATATTGAGTGACCTCCAAGTGGAGAGGCATGAGGTTCCTAAATAATTTTATGTTTGAGTAGAGAATGATTACAAAGGTATAATCTATCTTTATACCATAATGTGTTCCCCTTCCATGTAAATTTTTTAGATTCATTAGAACCCTAATAAATATTTTGAATCAAATCATTGGTAGCACTATCATTTTCCTATTCTGATCTTGCTTCCTCTAACAATCTACCTACCACCTAGTTATGGCACATAACAATGCCTTAACTGATTCATCTTACTGAGAGAGGGTATTTGCCACCACATTCTCTTTTCCTTTATTATACACTATTTAAAAATCATATCCTAACATTTTTGTCACCCTTTTTTATTATTCTTCAAATGATAAACATTGTTCCAAAAAATATTTAAGACTATCATGATTAGTCTTTACTTGAAAGTGATGACCCATCATATAAGGTCTCCATTGCTTCTCTACATGCAGAATAGCCATCATCTCTTTTTGATATTTTGGTTTGAGCCTATTTTTTCCCTTTAGTTGGTGAATTTAAAATATTAGTGGTCTAACTTCTTACATGAGTATAACCCCCATGCCATATCTTGATATGTCACACTCCACATCAAAAGTTTTTGAAAAATCAGGAGTAGCCAAAACTGGAGTTTTGCACATAACCATTTTCAATTGTTCAAATGCCTTGGTAACTAAATCACTCTATTGGAAGGAGTATTTATTTATCAAAGAGGTGAGTGGGACTATAATTCTACCATAATTTTTGACAAACCTATGATAATAACCAGTTAGCCCCAAAAATCTATGGAGGTTCTTGAGGGTCTTGGGAACCTGCCACTCCATCATTGCTTGGATTTTATTTGGATCAAATTTCACTCTTTCATGTGAAACAATATGACATAATTACTCTACCTCTTGGAAAACAAAAACACATTTGGAAGGTTTGGTATAAAGCTAATGTTATTCTAGAATTGAAATCACCTGTTTCACATGCTTCAAATGGTCTTCCAAATTTTTGTTGTTGATGATGATATCATCAAAAACACTAATATAAACTTTCTAAAAAATGGCCTAAAGTACTATTCATCAAACTCTAAAATGTAGATGGTGCATTTTTGAGAACAAAAGGCATGACCATAAATTCATAATGGCCTTCATGAGTTCTGAAAGCTATTTTAGGTATGTCCTCATCGTGGATGCAAATATGATAATATCTAGAGTGAAGATCTAACTTGGTAAAAGAAACATCATCATGCAATTCATCTATCAAATCATCTTTTGCTAGAACATGAAACTTATATTTGATGGTGTATTTATTGAGTTCTTTGTACTTTGGACATATCCTCCAACTGTCATCCTTCTTTTACATCATGACCACTGAGGTGGAATATTCACTTTGACTATGTTAGATGATTACTACCTCCTACATCTTGTGTAACATATTTTTAATTTCACTATTTTGGTTATAGGGATACCTATAAGGTTTGATATTGGGTGTTTTACTTCATGGAATGAGTTTGATGGCATGATCATGTGCATGACTTAGAGGAAGTTCTTTTGGCATGTCACCAAAAACAATAGAATGGTCATCCAACACCTTTTGTAAATCAACATGTGTAGACTCCTTAGTTGGTTAAAACTCCAAGGAAAATAAGAGTGCCACAAAACCTTCTGCACATTTTATGATAATCTTCATCATCTGGTGGGAACTAATCAGTTGTGGAGATTTAGTCCATAATTCATGTAGTTTAAAAATCATTCCCTATGAATGGAACCTCATGAATAATTCTAGAAAATTCATCTCAATAGTGAACAAAGTGGTGAGCCATTGCACTCCCAAAATAATGTTAGATCCTCCCATGGAAATAGCAAACATAAGGGAATCTAAAAAATAGTCTCCCATAGAAAGCTTAATATTATGGCATTTTTTAGAATAGTTAACCATACCACTATCTATAATCATGACCTAAAATTTTGGAGCTGGGTAAATGAAATAATTCAAATGAGAAACCAACTTACTATTGATGAATTTATGTGTACTCTCAGAGCCAATTAACACAGTCACCTTGTGTTTCTTTAGGAACGCCACCACATTAAGAGTTTGAGGAGTACTAATGCCCAAAAGTGCATGACAAGAAATAGTAGGTTAAGAATCTTTAGATTCATCCTCAGGTTATTCTAACCCTTCCCTTAAAGACTCCTTATCTTCTTCCTCCTCATTGGCACTATTAATGTAAAATAGATTCTTTTTAGCACATCGATGCCCTTTGCTCTATTTATTATTATAGCTAAAACACAAACCTTTTACATGCTTTTCTTCCACTTGCTGAGTTGTCAATTTGGTAGGCTAATGAAATGATGGTGATGGGAAGGTGAGTTCATGAACATTAGTGAAAGGTCTTCGTTTGATTAGAATTTTTTCCTCAACCATACATGCCCTTGGTATGGCCTCATATATAGTACTAGGATGAAACATGTAAACCTCCAGATGCTATCTTTGATGCCACCCAAAAATAGGTCAGTCAAATTTTCCTTAGTGATGTCTACCACACATAATGAGATATTTTAAAATTGATGAATGAAGTTATTGATAGTCTCAGTCTAACACAACTTGGTTAGCTGACTAAAGTAGTTTTCAAAGACATTGTTGTGATAGTGGAGCTGTAACTCCTTAGAAAATGTTGACCATGAAATTGGGACACCCTTCTTTTTCTTTTGATCACGCAACCAATGATACCAAATGAATGGCTTAGGTTCAAGATATAGAAAGGCCATAACCATTTTTTGTGAACTTGAAGTCTGATGTAGATCAAATAAATTTTTAATTTGAGTGAGATAAATGAGTGGATTATTATCATCAAACTTGTATAGGTCCACTTTTAGCAACATTGGCTTAGGGACATAATTGGCGTTATTATTTGGAGGAGGAGAACCAAACTAAAATGATGGAGGATTATTTTGTAGTGGCTAAGCTAACAAGTTGTCCCATTGACCAGATATTTGTTGTAATTAATCCATCACACTATCCAGATACCTTATTAAAATTGTAATGTCCCTTTGAACTATATCAAAACCATATTTTTTCACTATGCCCTATAACTCTAACTTAAGTTGTTGAACTATCTTCAAAATAGATGGATACATTTTTTTAGATTTCATGTCATCCTTGTGAAGAGTTTTTGGAGTTTCTTTCCCTTTCTTACATCTATGAATGTTTGGACTAGCCATGTACAAACCCTAGGAGGGTTTCATCCCTAAAAACATGTATTAGTGGAATACACCATTGCAATCATCTCCTTGAGGTGAATCCAACTACTATTATCATGCGTAAGGGTGAAAAAATTTGACCTAAAAAAGTGTACTAGTAGAATATACCATTGTAATTATATCATAAGGATGAATTTAATAACTACTAATTTGCATAAAGTAAAAACAATTTCTAGATTCACTCTTATACTAAATATAACAAACTATTACACCAAAACCCTGAGGCGTTAGTGAAATCTACCCATCAGGATCATAATAAAATCAGTCCTAGATAGGCACACCGGCCAACTTTGGTCCTACTCAATCATAGAATTCTTAGTCTAGTGACACAATATGTAACCAAAATATGCCACATGAGGACCACTATTCCAAATTCAACATTGATTCCCATATTTGAAGCTTTTAGGGCAAAGCTTTTTTTAAGGGTGATGGGATATTAGGAACCCATGTCTTACCCTTATCTTTACATTATTAGTGTATTAGTCATTATAGAAGTATATGCTTTGTAAGTCATCCCTTTAGAATATTTGAATTATCCCACATACATGGGAAGTAGTAGTTATTAGAATAGTTTTAGTATTTAATTAAGTTTTTGAGGCCTAATGAAGGCATCCACCAATATTATTCTATTGAGCTTACTCAAAAGAGGTTGCCTTCAAAGTGGAATATGTTCTAAAGGTTATTTTAAGTTATTTTCCAAAGTTCATTTATTTTTTATGGTTCATAAATTTGTGCAGAAGGTTCCTCACAACCTATACTCATGCCATTTAAGGGTTAGTTATAAAAATTAAGATTGTTCAAAAGGGAACATATGTTTCACATGTTGGTTTGGAGGAAATTACCTAAAGAGATATCTATAAAAATATATCAAGCCTAAACATTTAACTAACATCTATGTGGTAAATATATAGCTATCACTAGAAATCATTGTAAACATTGAGAATAATTATCCTAAAGTTTTTAAACTTGAAATCCCTCGAAGGATAAATCATTGAGCTAAGTTTGAATGTGATTTGCAAGGTCAAGTCATAAGTTGTCAAGTATTGAAATCCATACACATGATTGATGGAATTTATGTAAATAATACATATACAATATATAAGATCTAGAAATGTAATTTAAGGCAAAGGAATATAAACAAATGAACATATATTTTAACGTGAAAAGCCTCACGAGGAGGAAAAAAACCATAAATGATTATTCGTTGATATGAGAAACAAAACTCAATACAAATATTTCCTTCTCTCAATTATTCATAGAACTTTGAATTATTTTCACATGGAACTCTTGGGAGTAAATATAATTTGCATTGGTATGTTTTACAAGGGTAGAATCATTATTACCAATGGGTCTACCCTGTCCTTGAGGCACAATGGTAAATTAATTAATATATTTTATTATTTATTTAAATGAGGGTTAACTCATGTTAAACTATAATAAATTATATTTATATTTACCTGACGTAATTATGGTAAGAGTAAATTAATCACTACTTAACCATTAAATGTTCTAACACTCCCCTTTAATGTTAAGTGGGGATACACACCATAGTCACCTTTATAATAAATTAATTATACACCATAAACCATCTACAATGAGTTTAGGAGGCATGTAACATTTGAAGTATTTAAAAATCTTCATTATGCCAATATCACCTTTTTGAAACAAAGTGAATTATAATCTATAAAATACTTAGAGTAAGTTTAGGCTAGCAAGATCTAGAGACTACATCTCACAATTTCTCATGAATAATACAAGAAATATTTTGGATCCTTTTATAACATAAGGACTTCCATTACAATATATGCTTTAAATATTGGATATAACATAAAATCGTATATAAATTTTCTTATCAAAATCATACGAAATGACTTAGTACAATGATTTACAATGAGAAGAAGTTAGAGAAGAAGAAAGAAACACATGGCCATTAGCAAGTAACATTGTCATGCACACTCCCCCTCAATGGAAAATTTGAGAGGCCCAATATTGTACACAACTTGTCAAAATTGGTAGTACCAAGTAGTTTTGTGAAGATATATACCACTTGTTCATCCTTAGGAGAAAATTACAGATCAATATCATTATTGAGGGATTTATTTTAGATAAAATTATAGATCAATATCATTATTGAGGACTTTTTTTCAGATAAAATGTTATGTGTGGATCTTGATTGTCTTCTAGGATCAAAGGTTAAAAATCTAATATTATTTCAGTTGGGGTTTAGATTCCATTCTTTGTAAGATGGCATGGGGGGTTGCAAGGGGGGCAACTCCCCTTGTATTAAAATTGCCTTGTAAAATTATAATTTTATAGTCAATCTGGGCCATTGATTAAAAGTTTCTAGATTTATTGATAGAGGTTATGTTTAGGTGTTTTTCACCCTAAAATGTAATGTTACATGGTTGAGATGAAGGATGAAACATGTTGCACACAGATAGCAAGTAGAAAGATGTAGAGAGGTGTAACAGGGTTTATTGTATGATTTATTTCTCCCTTGTATTGCTGAAAATAATATACTAGACAAGTTTGGTGGATGTAGCCCATCTTGGGTGAACCATGTTAAATCTAATGTCTCCTATTTTGTGCATGTTTATGATTATTTTCTATATATTTGATTGATTCATTTCATAGTTTCTCTTGTATGAAATTTGGGAATAAATATGTGTTTTATTTTATCCAAACAAGTGGTATCAGAGCAAGGGTTTTATTTGCATAATTTTAAATCGTAAGAAGAAAATGGTTTGATCTCAAGTGGGAGCTATGGCAGATGAAAATAAATCTAAGGTAGATAAGTTCAATGGACTGAACTTTAGATTATGAAATATGTAAATGGAAGATTACCTTTACCAGAAGGACCTATATTTACCATTGGGAGGGCAAGTTAAGAAGCCATCAACAATGTAAGATGAAGCTTGGAAACTATTGGATCAAAAAGCCCTTGGAACCATATGGTTGTGCCTTGCATATTCTATAGTATTCAACATATCAGAAGAAAATACAACATAAGGTCTTATGAGTGCATTAGGCAAGTTATATGAAAAATCCTCTACCTCAAATAAAATATTTTTGATAAAAAAATTATTTAATATAAAAATGTCTAAAAATGGTTCAATACCAGATCATTTAAATGAGTTTAACACGGTTACTAGTCAGTTACACTCCATAAATATTAACTTTGATGATGAAATTAGGGCTCTTATTATTCTTTTTCCCTTGTCTGAAAGCTAGAATAACTTGGTAATGGCAGTAAGAAACTCTGTGTCTAATAATGCTAAACTAAAGTTTGACTATGTGGTGGTTGTTATCCTAAGTGAGGAAATGCAAAGGAAAAACACAGGTGAAACATCCATATCTAAAAATGCATTAACAATGGAGAACAAAAGAGGGTAGAAGAATAGAGAAAGAAGAAACTATGGAAAATCAAAAGGGGGTACAAGATCTAAATCAAGAGGCAAGATGGAATGTTGGATCTATGGCAAGCCATGACACACAAAGAAAGAGTGCTGGTTTCAAAAGGAAAAATTAGGTAAGGACTAACATGAAATTAATAGAGAAGTAAATGTATCAGGTGATGTAATACAAGATGCTTTTATATTTTTTTTAGATAATATTTTTAAATCTTGGGTTTTAAATTCAGGTGCTTTTTTTTCGTGTGACCCTTCATAGACATTATTTTATAGATTATGTTCAAGGTAATTATGGGAATGATTACCTTGGTTATGATGAAACCTATAGTATTGTTGGAAAAGGAAGTGATTAGATTAAATTATAGAATGGAAATACTTGGGTACTAAAGGATGTCAGGCATGTTCCAAGCTTGAGGAGAAATATGATCTCTAAAAGGTAGCTGGGTTGTGAGGGTTGTATGATCACATTTATAGCTGAATCATAGAAAGTTACAAAGGGTTTTATGGTGGTCGTAAAAGATAATAAAGTAGGTACTTTATATTTGTCTATAGATAATGTTAATTCATCTTGTGTTGTAGTTGCTATAGGTAAAGATGTAGCTTTGTGGCATTACAGACTTGGCCACATGAGTGAGAATGGAATGAAGACCCTACATGCAAAATATAAACTATCAGGTCTGAAAGAATTAGATCTAGACTTTTGTGAGCACTATGTATATGGGAAATAAAAATGTGTGAGGTTTATTAAGGTTGGACTAGCCATAAAAGAGTAGAAGTTAGAGATTGTGCATATAGATGTATGGGGATCAGCTCAGGTATCTTCACTTGGTGTTTAAATTATTACATTACATTTATTGATGATGCAACTAGGAAGGTGTGGGTATACTATATAAAAATAAAATCTATTGTTTTTGATACATTCAAAAAATAAAAAGCTTTAGTTGAAAATGAAATAGGTTTAAAACTAAAATGTCTTAGATTAGGAGGTGAGTATTGTAGTAACAATTTTAACAATTACCATTTAGAAAGTATAATTCGTAGACAAAAAATAGTTTTCGGAACACCAAAATAGAATGGTGTGTCAGAAAGAATGAACATGACTATTATGGAGCATGTTAGATGGGTAGATACTGTAACTATAGTAGCTTATCTGATAAATAGAGGACCTTTGAGTGCTTTAGATGGTGGAATACCAGAGGATGCATGGATTAGAAATAAGGTAGATTATCCTTTTCTAAGTGTTTTTGGTTATGAGGCATTTTATTAAATTGACAAAGATCATAGGAATAAGTTAGAAGCTAACTCTCAGAAATGCACATTTATTGGCTATGGAACTGATGACTATGGATTTTGGTTGTGAAATATAGAAGATAAGAAAATAATCTAGAGTAGAGATGTTGTGTTCCATGAAAAAGTCATCTACAGGGACCAGTTACAGGGAAAAAAGCAAGAGGAATTCAAAAAGGAATATACAGTATTAGAAGACATTACAAAAAAATATGTAAGTAGACCACCTAGTCATTTTTCTCCTTTTTTATACTATTTATTACTTACCGATGGTGGTGAGCCAGAAAGCTATGAATAAATAGTGCAGATCGATGCCAAGGATAAGTGGGAGAAAGCTATGGATGAGGAGTATGATGCTCTGATGGAAACCCAGACATGGCATTTGGTGGAGCTTCCCAAAGTAAAGAAGGCATTGTAGAATAAGTGGGTATACAGGATAAAGGAGGAGAATGAAAGGTGGTTACAGGTTTTACATAAAATAAAGGTATATACTTTGATAAAATATTTTTTGTAGTAGTTAAAATGACTTCTATAAGAACTATTTAAAGTTTGGTAATAGTAGAAGATTTGCACCTTGAATAGTTAGATGTGAAGACTGCATTCCTTCATGGTGACTTGGAGGAGGAAATATACATGGAGAAATCATGGGGATACGAGGTCAAATGTAAGGATAAAATAGTGTGCAAGTTGAAGAAGAGTTTGTATGGCCTAAAACAAGCTCCAAGATAGTGGTATTTAAAATTTGACAGTTTTATGATAGAATAGGGTTATTGTAGATGTCATTTAGACCATTATGTATATTTTAAAAGTTTTAAAAATGGTAGCTACATTATTTTGATTTTATATGTAGATGATATGATTGCATCTAGTTTTAACATGTACAATATTAATTTACTCAAGAAATAGTTAAGTGATAGCTTTTCTATGAAGGATATAGGTGCAACTAAATAGATCTTTGGTATGAGGATAACTAGAGATAGAAAGAATAGGAATCTATAATTATCATAGGAAGAGTACATCAGAAAAGTGTTGCAAAGATTTAATATGTAGAATTTAAAATAAATTAGGACACCTTTGGATGTAAACTTTAAATTAATAAAGGGACAATTTCCTAAAACATAAGAAGAAAAGAACCTGATGTTTAAAATTCCATACTCATCAGTAGTTGGCAGTTTAATGTATGTAATCATGTGTATGAGGTTGGACATTGCACATGTAGTGGGAGTGGTGAGTAGGTTCATGAGTAATCTAAGAAAGGAACATTGAAAGGTAGTAAAATGGATCCCTCATTACTTAAAAAGGACCATAGATACAATGTTAAGCTATGGAGGATATGATGTGACATTACAGGGATATGTTGACTCATATATGGTAGGTGACTTGGATAGTAGAAGAAACACTATAAGGTATGTGTTTATAGTAGGTGGTATAACAATTATTTGGGTATCATGGTTACAGAAAGTTGTGGCACTTTCAACCACAAAGGTTGAGTATGTTGTTGCTACAGAAGGAAGTAAAGAAATAATTTGGTTATAGAGGTTGAAGGAAGAATTGGGATAATAAAAAGATATGTACTCTATATAGTGAAAGTTAGAGTGTAATCCATCTAGCCAAAAACTTAGCTTTTCACTCTAGAACAAAACATATTTAGTTGTGGTATCATTTCATTCATTCAATGATAAAGGAAGAGCAACTAAAATTAGATAAGATACATACCAGTAAAAATATTATGGATATGATGACCAAGGTGGTTACAAGAGAGAAGTTAAATATTTGTTTAGCTTTAATTTGTCTTCATGGATGATAATTAAATTAATGAACTTGTCTAGGTCTAAATAGTATAGTGGATGCAGTAGCAGTAGAGTTGCTACAATCAGTCTCCAAGTAGGAGATTGTTAGTTGTAGAGCTTGATTGTCTTACAGTATCAAAGGTTAAAAATCTAATGTTATTTCAGTCTAGTTTTGGATCCCATTCTTTGGATCCATGATGGTGTGGGGGGTTGCAAGGAGGAGACGACCCTTGTATTAAAATTTTCTTGTAAAATTATAACTTTATAGTCAATTTAGGCCATTGATTAAAGGTTTCTAAATCTGATGGTAGAGGTTATGTTTAGGTGATTTTCATCCTAAAATGTATTGTTACATGGATAAGATGAAATATGAAACATATTTAATAGAGAGAGAAGGTAGAAAGAGGTAGAGATGTGTAACATGGTTTGTTGTAGGATTTGTTTCTCCCTTGTATTGATGAAAATAATATACCGGACAAGTTTGGTGGATGTAGCCCATCTTGGGTGAACCACTTTAAATCTGGTGTCTCGTATTTTATGCATTTTTATGATTATTTTATGCATGTTTGATTGATTCATTTCATAGTGTCTCTTGTATGTGATTTGGAGATAAATCTATGTTTTATTTTATCCTAAGATGAAATGCACATGAACTTCAATATGCTTATTTCTTTGGTACTGCATTAGATTTTTCACTAAAGATATATAACTTTGGTTATCACATAGAAGGGTGGTACTTTGAGAAACATCCAAATTGATTTATTCTAACAACATTAATAGCCACATGGATTATTTATTAGCTTCCATAGTGTATACAATAAAAAATGCATTATGTTTATAAATCAATCCTAGCTCAAAGAAGATAGAGCATACCTAAACTTCTGATTGAGAATATATTTATTGATTAGGAGCATGACCAAGATGGGGATCCACTAGACCTGATTAGGGGATCACTTATCAAAATACACCATGTTAGGAAGGGTTTTGAAGCCTACAGTCTAACATAATCATGGAACAACCCTAAAAGAGTCTTAGGTTTAATATTCACTCTATTCTAATAAACAAGAAAGTAAATCTAATCTAGTGCTCAACAAAGTTTATGGTACAAAGTAGGGGCTAGAAATAAAATAAACTAAACTAAACATGCATATAATAAATATAATCACATGAATGCAGATAGAATCCTAATACATGGGAGAGAAACACAACTGTATTATCTATCTACTCTTACAAAGGAGAAATAAAGATAGGAATACTTACCTTGAAGACGAACCCACCAAGCCTCAATCTCTCCTTTGTCCAAGGTGCTTCACAAGAGATTATTGTGGTAGGTAAGGATAAAAAATATAAATTAGATCTAGGCTACACAACCTATCTATGCATCCAAAATACATCTCAACAAGACAATATTTGTATCTCCAAAGAAAGTATGGAACCCTAAGATTTATTCCTCAAGTAAAATGGTCAATAAGTAGATGTTCATTTACACTTATTATTCTTCACTTATCTTCTTACAAATGGTTGGAAATGAACTTGTATATATAAGTGAATAAGTTATATAGGGTCGACCCAGTTGACCTTTTATGCTTTTGAGGGGTAAATCACTAGGTCCCGAGCTAGGTTAGCCAAAAGGCTGGTGAAACTCAAAGTGAAAAATACCCTAAATAGTATAGGGTCAACCTAGTGAACCTTGTATAGTAATTAGAGGCTAAAAACTATATAGGGTTGACCCAATTAACTTAGTGTAGTCAATTGACAAAAGGGGGTCAAGGTAAGAACAAGGTGGATAAAGCATGACAAATGACTAGATGGGTACAACTGAGAAGAATAAGCTTAGGGTAAATGGTTTTAGGAGATAAGTGTGTAGATGGAAAGTGACAAAAGGGACAACAATATTATGAAGCACCAATGGTTTACCCACCCCTTTCTTGGTGTACCCCTTAAGGCATACACTCATAGAGATTGAGACTTGATGGGTTCTTACAAGATACAAAGTGTCATTAATCAATAAAAGTCTGAAAATATGATGTGCATACATATAACACTTATATGCTCTAATTTTGTAGAAGAGATACAAATAATAGGTTGTTTTTTGCTCCAAATGATAGCTTCTATAGTTTAAACACACATATATATAAGTATATTTATGATTTATAATATCACCAACATGGTAAATAATCATATAAATTAGAATTATCAATAAAAGAATAATATAAACCAAAATTTACAGTTCCTTTAATATACTAAATTATATATTTTTATAATTTCATATAATCCAAATATGGATCCTGTATGAATTTGAAATCAACACCTACAATGAATGAGATATCTAGCCTAGTAATAGTTATATAAATCAAACTACCAAAAAATTGCTTATAAAGTGTGGGGTTAGCTTTATCATACGTAGGTTTTGGATAAAACTTAACACCAAATTCAATAGGAGTAGATGTTATGTGTATACTGAGATTGAGAAACAACAATTAGGTTATGTGTATACAGTCAAGCATAGTAAACTTAACAAGTAGGTTATGTGTATACTGAGATTGAGAAACAACAATTGAATTTTTATTCTGAAATATAGCCATTCTTAAAATATGATGAAGAATGCTTAGATCAATAATTTTAAATTTTTGACTTAATTTATCTTTATATTTATGAATTAAACTAATTTGATTACTAGTAATAATAAGTTCATCAACATATAATACAATTAAGATAACATGAACATTTTTAACTTTTACTAAGAAATTATTATTAGAATAATGATTAGAAAAACCTAATTTTATGAAATAACTAGTGATTTTGGAATACAAAGATTAAAAATATTATTTTAAATTATATAGAGTTTATTTAACTTACACACATAATGTTCTTTGATAGCTTTAGAGAAACCTTTAGGCTGAGTCATATATATTTATTCTTCTACATCACCATTCAAGAAGGTATTTTCAACATTCATTTGGTGTATAATCCAACCATTTTGAGCTACAAGGATAAGAAACAATCTAACAATACTCATTTTTACTATTAAAGAAAAGGTTTCAACATAGGCAATCCTAGGTTTTTGAGTAAGGCCATGAGCAACTAATCTAGCTTTAAATTGTCCATTTTAATAATTGAATTATATTTGATTTTATAAATCCACCTAAAACCAATAATGTGCCATTTAGGTAGAGGCAAGACAAGATCCCAAGTCTGGTTCTTAATAAGGGCTTCATATTCATCTTGCATAGAAAATTTATACATATAATCTTGAATAACTTCCTCAAAATATTTAGGTTCTCCTTCATATTGAGTCCTTAAAACATGATAGGTATATTGAATCCTAATAAATTTATTAAGATTACCAAGATTAGATGACTAGATAAAGGATTATACCCATTTACGTCTTTTATTTTGAATACAAAGTGGAGAAGGTTCCCCTTTAGGCTCTAAGTTATCCAATATTGGATCAAATTCCACTAAGGCATCTATTTATTCATAAGGAGCAAAAATAAGTTAGGTTTATCAAAAGAAGAACTTTGAGGAGGTTCCAAAAAAGGCTCACAAAAAGATTTTTTAAGGATTTAAACATTCTTAATCTCAATGATTTGTCTTTTAGATGGATCATAAACTCTTAATATTTTATTTTTACCTCCATAACCTAAAAAAATGCAAGAATATGAGGTAGAATCAAGTTTATTTATTTTTAATTTAGGAATAAAGATGGAAGAAAGACTATTAGGAATGGTAAAAGCATTCCAAACCAAGATTCAAAAGTGTTAACAAAAACATCACATAAGGAAGTTGCAGACAAACGAGATGCAAAATAAGGCAAGTCAAATGTTATTCAAAATGATATACCAGTACAATAGGAAACCATTGCATAAAAAGGCAAGGCAAAATAAAGAACTATCATAATTAAGCAATGTGGAATTAATGGTAAAAATTAGAGTTACACAATAATGAGAGAGCTGGACATATCAAAGAATAAAGAATAATTAGGCACATAATGATAATATTCTATGATTTCCTTCTTCAACTGATTTCATATGAAACTCTAAAAAGCAATTATATAGGAGTATATAAGCTATATATGGGGATCCTGAGATCCCTATAAAATCTCACATGAATAACCAACCAACTATATCAAAATCCCTCATATAATATCATTATTATTCATAACAATAATATACCACTTAAACACCTATTAACATAATATTGTTTACCTAACATAACAATAATAATGTTATTAAAAACTTAATAATGTGAACACACCCTAACATTCACCCCCTTATGAATATTATTAACCCCTAGTCTACACCCTCTTAATGTGAACATGGGAAAAATATCTATCCCATATCTATACCTGTACTCATGATTTTGATGATTTTCACAAGACAATCACAAATCTTACTGATGGTTTTACATATGGATTACCAACAACTAAAATGAGATGGTTTTCAAGTGGATTACCAACAACCTTAGAAAAATGGTTTTACAAGTGGCTTATCACAAACCACATCATGATGTGTAGTATATTTACTAGCTTTCTTCACTATCACATTTTCAGAGAAGTTA
The DNA here is from genome assembly GCA_037957365.1 of Torreya grandis. NCBI lineage: Eukaryota > Viridiplantae > Streptophyta > Pinopsida > Cupressales > Taxaceae > Torreya > Torreya grandis. The sequence continues at coordinate 1,425,534 of JARHVA010001478.1, forward strand.
TAGAGGAATTTTCAGTTCACTTATTACAAATGTGAACATGTATACAACATCTATTATTATTCACACACAACTAAAAAGAAAATATGTCATTAAAATAGAAGTGGCCCCATTAGTAGTGGCTAATGAGAAGCTATGAAACCTCCTACCTCTTTTGCCTCTGACCTCTAATAGGTAAAGCTGCTTACTCAGTCGATGAAGTCAACATGTGCTGCAATGGTTCTAGTAGGTTCTATATTAATTGCTTCCATAGAAATTGGAACCCCATTCTAATTTGGACGTCACATACAAGCAAAAATGCATCTGTGAGGTAATTATTTTTATTTTACACATTTGATGATGACTCTATATGACCTAAAAAACCTTAAAAGATTAAACTCTTGACAACATGACTCAAAATGATTTATTGATGAAAAAAGGACTTTTAATTTTTGATTCATTTTTAAATATTTATAGATATACTTTTGAAAAATTTGAGAAATGACTCTAAACACTAAAACACTTATATGTCTATAAAGTTTATAATAGACCCAAAACTTATAAAATTGATTTCTAAACCTATGAACTTTGATAAAATTATAAAATACATAATCCAACCTGATTATTTCTAGGACTATTAACTAAAATAACATTTTTTTTGAATTTTTGGACTTAATGACAACTATATTAAAAAAGTAATAATAAAAAATACTTTTTTAGTTAAAAAATAATTAAGAACCAAACTATACCTAAAACTTTTGCATATACCATCGACTTAATAATAAGATGAATTATTATATGTAAAGACTTTTTTTAATCTACATGCATGCAATTTTGACACATGGCTCACACAGAGGTCAAGTTTTATAGGATCAGTTGGAGACATCAAGGAATTTTGAGTGTCATACCACATTGTTGAAGGATATTTGAGTCAATCCAATGCATATCCCCTATGCATTTACATAATAAATAATAACATTAATGATATGATAGAAGATAATATCTAATAACTTTTAAGGGTTGAGATCTGGCAGTGTTAAAAGTGAATTCACAACATGAAGTCCAAGTTGGTTGTACAAAGCTATTTGATCTTTATGCTAATGAATTGAATAGACTATGAATTAGTGTATCTCCTTAGCAAATGATCTAATTATTGGAACTCTAGACTTGATGCCTAGTATGAGTCATATAGATAAACAACATGCCATCAAACTATACACGTGGAAGGTCAATGAACTATCAGATTATATGAACTAGTAGTGAATGATGCAACCATACATCATGATTGACAATTATCTTTTTTATGCAGCTATCTATGTAGATATAAACACCTTTTTCTCTGGCAGATCAGAGAGCTAAATGTATAGTACCACCAAGTTTAATGATTCTAGTTGCACATCTTAGATCTGAAATTATATTTCCATTCCCAACATGCTTTTGATGAATTAAAAACTATGATTTTCTATTGAAAATGTAAATAAATATGCTATTCTAATAAATACACTTATTTCCCATAGAACTATTATAGAATATAACACTCACATAAAATACATGTGTAAACTAAATTAATATCAATGGTGGCTATCATCATGTGAGCAACCAATTTTAATGTCAGCTAAATAATAGCTAATGATAGTATAAAGATTAGGGAGCCTAATTTGAATGCTAATATGCTATAATTATAGAACTACATATCTCATCTGATGAGGTGATGCATAAGACAACTGCCCCTAAACCTGAACACCATCTATTGGATAGATATGTTGTAGGTAGTCAAAATTACCTAGGTAGTCATGGGATTAAATCCCCTTCATTTAAGGGTGAAGCTCCCATGTTTTAAAGTCTATCTATTTTAATTACTTACAACTTACAATTATTCACAGAGTTATTCAAGTTATTCTAATGGGGGGTATTACTTTATCACTTCATTCATGAGATATAATAAAGGGATTTTGCAGCAAGTAAGCAACTGATTTTAGGAATGTGAGTATAATTTTTTAGATAGATTTGAGGATAAATAAAAGACTAGAATGCTTGATAAAGAAGAGAAATATAAGGATTGCACTTCACAATAAATAGTTTATGGAGTTTACTATGTTTATGCAAATACATAAATATATTATTGTGGTAATTTTTTTAGAAAATGATCAAGAAAGCAATGAATTCAACTTAGATAAATAGATAACACAAAGTTTACCATTTTATCTACATGGAACACATAGAATGATTCCCATAGACACAAATTTCTCCAAAAATAATCTTCCTTCTTATTCACTTTCAGTGATATTCATACAAAATAATCTGATTATCTTTAACACAAAGTTTTATATTTCTTGAACTTCTTACACAATGGTTACAATTGTTTTCTTCCAAAAATTTTCCTCCCTTTTGGCATGTAGGCATGCACTTATATTTATATAATTTTAAATTCCTTCTTCAAATAGGAAACAAATTCTTTTTAAACCCATGTGTTGCATTAAAAATGAAAACTATTGAGTTGCATCTTCCTCAAAGTTCTCTTATGTGGCGTGCAATGGCCAATGACATGTAACACATTGTGGTTTTGCTATTTGCATTGGATACAAATACTTTACATGTAGCATAAAGTTCATTGAAGAAAGTTAATTTTATAGGATAACTTCAAGTAATGATATTTTACCTAAATCACTCAAGTTTTACAATTTTACAAAGCAACCTACTTCAACAAGTAACTTTACTAAATAAAATGAACAAAATGAAAGAAAATGAGAAGAAGGAATAATTGGTTGGAAGAAAAAAACAATTACTCCAAATATTCAACATCAGGTCTGACCTCTTTTCTCTATACTTGATGTGCTAAGACATCATTAACTAAATTACTACATCATCATATTTAACCAGTGCTTATCTCTCAGTTGCATATCTTAACATTTTCCTTTCTATATTTTTGCTATGAGCTTTCATTTGCCCAATTTTGGGTTCCAATCTATTTCTTTAATGTTGAAGTTTGATTAATTCCTTGATAGATTTGTTGGTGAAAGGAGTTGTGGCCTTATCCATTAACTATTTGAATTGTTCATACAACCACTTGCATGTTCCTAAAACATCATCAGACCAATCACCAATGATACCAAAAAGGTAATCTTTTAGATTCACTCTTTCATCATCAACTTCTTCTTTCAAAATCTTCATTTATTCAAATATTGATTCCAAAATGTGTGTTCGAAAAGATAAAAGATATTGCTCCTATCTTAACTTCTTTAAGGACCCTTCTGAAACAATCTCTTCTTCAATCCAAACCTTTTCCTTCAAACTAATTATTGCTTATAGACTTTCAAGTTGTAACCCATCAATTCCATTTTCACTCTCAATTTCCTTTATTTTTATCTTCATCTTAGCTATCTTATTTACAATGTCATTGTGGATACCTAGAATATCATGGAAGAGCTTCTAAACATTCTAATGCATATCCTCAATCCACTCATCAACTACCTTTGCCTTATCACTAGTTTCTTCTACTTCAGTAATCACTCACTGCTCAATTGGTTTTCCTTAAATAATATCTTGTTGTGGAACACATTTGGCAACCTTAGCTATTATTTCATATAATTGTGAGTTTTGTTCTTTCAATTTAGCTTTAGCATTTTTTTCTTCATCCAGCTTCTTGAAAAGAGTGTTGGTTAAAGTTTGAGTATCTTCCTTTAAATTCTCAATAGTCACTTCTCTAAGGGGTATCTTTGATATGGTTAATTCACCTTCAATGACTTCTCTTTTATTCATCCCTTAAGGTGGAACTGCTATCTCAACAAACTTCTATTCTAAAGATTCAATCAATAACTTTGAAGTAATTTTGACTAGCTCAGGCTTTTTACCTCTCTTATCTAGACTCTTTAGTAGTTGTAAGTCTATCTCCTCAGGATTTATCACTTCTTTTTCCTTTGGAGTTATTTTCATAGCTAACCAAGATGAGAAATCTATATGTGGAAGTATCCATATGAACTACCATATGCTATTGATTATTTCTAATTACTAATTCCTGAGAAGGAAATTTTTGAATTTCCACCTCTTTCTAAATCTCCATCTCAGTTTCTTTTTCAAGTGGTTTTATTATCTTTACCACTTTATCAATAACTACTTTTTCCACATTGGATTTGTCTATAACTTCTTTTGTTACTGCCTCAAGCTTTACTTATTTCTCAGTCTCTCCTTTTGCTATCTCAACTATTTTTTTTTTCAAATTTAGCTTCTTTTCCTTCTATGATTTTTTCTCTCCAACTTATTTCTCAAGCTCAGTTACTTCTTTTAGATTTCCTTGTTGTTCTTCTTGAAATGATATCTCTTGTTCAGTAGTCACTCTTTTAGGTTCTTCCTTAGTGGTGACTTACTCTGTTGAGGAGGGAGGAGGAAGAGGAATATATTTTAGAATAGGTTTCTTAGGAGTTATGGTGATATGAATTTCAGGAGGCAATAATACTAATGGATTTAAGGTAAGTGTAGTGGAAGTTGAAATGGAAGAAGTGGTGGGAATAGTAGGAATAAAAATACCTATAAGAGTGACCAATGGTGGAGTAGAAAAAACTGGTTGAATAGGCTCCTTATCTTTTACTATTGAATATGTATCATCAGTATTCCTTTTGAACTTTATCTTCTTTGTATACACTTGGCTACTTTCTCTTTGTATCATTTCCTTTCTTTTCTAACCTAGATGTGTAATTTTACTTATCAACTCCTTCATGTAGTAGCCTTTGTTAAGGATCTAAGTGGAAGCCATTGCCAAAACATTTGAAGTCCTATCATAAATTGTTTTATCATGATCATTACTAAAAATGATTGCTAGAATTAGACCACTATCCCCTCTTGATGCATAAAAAGCTTCACTAGCAACTACTCTATCATCCTCCATATCCTCAAGAATGTTGGCCAGATAAAAATCATGAATTTGATCCATAATTAATATACTATTATCTCTTCTCCTTACATTGAATTCATCTTTGCATTCATTCCAAAAATATTCAAGTATTGAAACATGCATGTATTTTAGGGAAACTATATTTTGTACCACCCCCTGTAATCAAAGCTAATTCTAGACTCAAAATGTGTTTGGGTGTAATGATGGTATATTTATTTTTGCACATTCCTAGCCTTATAAATGTTTGGGAAATTGTAATAACCAATGATAATGGAAAAAATGATGGCTACATGGTAAGATTTTGACTACAAGTCATGTAGTTCAATGAGTTATCTGCACAATTCCATGAGATTCCACTTGTCACTTGGGTATCTGATCAATTTGATAGGTGCTCTTCAGAAACCTCCCACTTTGATGTATGTAAAGTCAAAGAACTAAATAAAAATATAACCATATTGTGTAACTATATCCCATGCTTCATCTATTACCCTTCTATGATTTAGGGCTATATTTAACTTGTTAATAAGTTCCTAAAAGAACCCATCATTTACTACAATGTAATGCTTGTAGTATTATGAAATAACCAACTGAGGATAATATTCATATATTGGCATAGATGACAGTGTGCCTTTTGTCCTCAACCTTGAGAAAACTCCACTTGAAGTAGCTGTATATACAAGGTATGATGTCATATTAAAATCAAAAGTTTGCAATACATTCTTCAACTATTGATCCATATTGTCACTTATCATTCTTGCCCACTCAATCTTAAAAGAACTTTGGGTCACATCAATGGTTATAATATAAGCATACATCCAAGGTGAGAAACCTTTGGCATTCTTCTCTCCATTGATTCTGCATAGCAATTGAATGATGTCATCAAATTCTTGAACACAATCTAATCTTACAATGTGCTTAGGGAACGTTGAGGGTTGCTTCACTTTCTTCAAGTAGTATGTATTCATTATTTTAATAGATTATGTTGTATTAGTTTTGCATTAATTATTATCTTTCTCCATTGACAACTCAATTAATTTTGAACATGTAGGGATCTTTAGACAATAGCTGATATATTGAACATCCAATCTAATAACTACAATCCCATCAACATCTCTGACAACTCTACTGAGGGGGTCATAATATTTATCACTTGTCAACACAAACTCAAGGAGTTGAGCTAAGCTTGGGAAAGATGTAGCTTGAAGAACTCCACTACTAGTCATAGCATGCATGAGTGGGGTCTTAGGTATGGCCTTTGATCTCTATAATAATTTAGTTACTAACACATGTCCCATGTCTATGTCACTTATCTCTATTAGCTTGGAGTTGATGGATGATTTAATTAAATATCCTTTGTATTCATACTTCATCTTGGGCTCCTACGACATGACCTTGTTAGTTTTTTATTTTCCTTTCCTTCTTGGTTCTAGAAACTCCTCAAGTGCCAACTTTGGGACTTCTTCAATTTGAGTTCTTTGAACTTTCACTTTAGCTACTTATTCTTTTGATCTTCTTAACCCTTCTGATCTAGACATTGGCTCTAAATCACTCTAGAATAATTTGATGTATGTTCTTTGTTGTTGATTATCTACTTTAATTGGTTTTGATAAAGATTTAACTTATTATTGTAATATCTTTAAGGAAACTTCATGTTTTAAGTAGCAAACGTCTTGAAAATCATCGAGAAATCCATATTTAAATAATAGGATCTCACAAACCCGGGTTGGTCTATCAAGTGTTCAAGTTTTAAGCATTTGGAAACCAAATTTAGTCACAAGTAGAAAGCACAACAACTTTGGTTTTTAGTTTGTTAATGACTTCAGGTTTTCATCACTAAGTTACTTGAATTCAACATGAGTAAGTAAGCATAGGGAAGGATTTTGGGTAAGTCTCTGGTAGTATTCTATAGGTTTCACATAATTCAAGACTTTGAGATCTTTTGGGTTCAAGACTTCATGTTCTTTTGGTTTCAATACTTTGGGTTCTTTTGGGTTTAAGACTTTGAGTTCTTAAAGGAAAACAGCTACATCTAATAAACTTGAAGTAAGTTATGATAGATAGTAAACTTGAGGAGATCAACTCTTTAAGGGTTGGGGTTTTTGATGTCAATTGTTTGGGATCAAAAACCCAAGTAGGTAATGTTTGAAAGCCTGAATAAGTAGGTTTAGGAAACCTAAAGAACAAGACTCTTAGGAATCAGGCTTTTTGAAGGTAGTTACTTGGCATTGAGAACCTAAGGAAGTTGTTATGTTTGGTAAACCTAATGAAGTAAGGGATTCAATTTGCTAGGGATTTTGGTAGAAATCTCAATTTATCAGGCATTTTGGGAAAGTTATCCACATTATGAGTAATTATGAGGAGGCATGATAAAAATATGACCAAAAATAGAAAAGAAAAATGAAAGAAACATAACAATAGAGGAATGCTCATGGCGGTGCAAAGAGAATTACAAAAAGAAAATACCATAAAAAACATCAAATTGAAACTACAAAAATCACATGTGTGAGATTCACCTACCTCAAATGTAAATGGGTCAGAGAGAAATTGTTGTATATATATATATATATAAATATAGTGCATTAATGACGAGCATGGGAAAAGCCACGTAAGCATTTGGGCATTTTTATCTGGCTCTTTAGATTACTTTTGCTTATTTTTAAAATTTTAAGTAGATCATTCTCACAAACTCAAGTAGGCCTAGGCTTACGAGTAACTCAGGTTTGTGAACCTGAATTGCTTTTGATTACAAATTTTTATCAGTAAAGTAATATTAAAAACTTGATTAGGTCTATGCTATGTTTGATGGGTTTGTAAGACTACTTAGCTTAATTTTGGCAATGCAGTTAAGCAACTTGATAAATCTAATTTGAAATATGGGGAGTAATTTGGGTTTATGGGATGACTTTACTTCTTTTCAAATAAGTAAAGTAAAATGGAGAACTTGATTTACATTATGAATAAGCCAAAACAATTCAACTTCTTTGATTTTCTAGAGGAAATGAGTAAATTTTTTTTTAGTGATGGCTTTTAGGTAGTTATTTTTAACCCTTTGGAGTGACTAAGAAAAACTAGGGAAATTAAACAATCAAACACAATAACTGCTAAAATCTAAAGGTTTTATTAAGTGGACTGGCTCAATAACTACAACTGACTCACATAAGACAAAGATGCACAAATTTTAAATAGGGGTACCTCAAAATTTGTAGTGTGAAATTTTGGGGACACCACCATCCTAATAATTCTCCATTACAAACATCTTACTTTGATTCTAGATAATGGTAAAAATCAAAGTTACATTGTAATGAGAGAGCCGAACATCTCAGAGAATAAAGAATAATTAGGCACACAATGATAATATTCTATTATTTCCTTCAAATGATTTCATATGAAACTATACAAAGCACTTATATAAGAGTACATAAACTATATATGGGGATCCTGAGATCCCTATAAAATCTCACATAAATAACCAACCAACTATATCAAACTCCACCATATAATATTGTTATTATTCATAACAATAATATACCACTCTAACACCTATTAATGTAATATTGTTTAACTAAAAATAATTACATTACAAACTTAATAATGTGAACACACCCTAACAGGGGTAAATCCTCACATAGGAAAAAATAGAAAAAAAGACAAAATATATAACTATAACTAGCAAACATGAGAAATACATACTCTAATAGCCCTCCTCAAGTGAAGCTAAGGGCTAATAATAGCCAACAAAGAAGTAATGGCATATCCATAATATGAGTCCCAATAATTAGGCCTAATAAGGTACTCATGTAAAATATATATCTATGAAATGAAGAAGGAAGATGTCCTCACAAACACCCCCAAAAGATAACTTCTAAAACCCCAAGCATGCTATGCAACTCAAAGAAATGAGGTGATACAAAAGGATTCTTGAAGATGTCTGTAACCTGTTACTAATTCAAAATGTACTCCAAGCTAAGAAATCCATCCTGATTTTGTTGATGAATGAAGTATGTTTGTACCTCAATGTGCTTAGTATATTGGTACTTAACTGGGTTGTGCACTTTGTGAATTGCACTCTAGTTTTCACACCAAAGTACAATGGGTGAATCCTACATGAAGACAAACTCTATCAATAACTGACAAAGCTAAATAATTTGCTAATTCCTTGTAACTACCAACCTATACTTAACCTCTATAAATGATAGTGCAATAGCCTACTACTTCTTTTACAACCGAGTAATAGGTTATTTCACTATTTTTTCATGTTTATTTTTCATTTTTCTATAAAATAAGAAGAAACTTAAAAGAGGGGTGTGGTGTAGAAGAACCTATTTTCATTGTGCGCTTGTGATCCATTCAATTATAGATACTCCTTTTTGGATTAGGAGGATGACCTTAAAATAAGAAAATAAATATAAAAGGGTGGATTAGTAAGATATATGAGTGGATTACCTAGTGTAAGCTAGATCCAAGAAGCATTTGACTTCCTTAGAGCCTATCAATCCACTCTTTAAACAACTAAGTTCTAAAAATTAGAAATAGGTGCTTGCATAAAATATTAAATTTAATGCAAGAAATGTTTGAAAGGAAACAAGTGATTTTAATCAAAATAATAATATATTATTGAAAACTAATGCTAAAATGTTCAAAAATATTTCAAAAAATAGTTTAAGCCTCTATGGTGTGATAAAAACTCAAAAACTAAAATTTAGATGAAGGCAGATAGGCAGGAATTACTTGATATTTTTGGTAAAATAAAACACATAGTGATCGATGTTGGTCAGTATGCAACTGATTCTAATTAAGGTAACTGGTACCGATTGAGGGATGATCAATGTCGATTAGAGATGATCGATACGGGTCTTTGTCGGCTCTAGTTTAGTTAAAAATAGGTGTTGGGTGAGTTGTAGAAAGGTTTGTATAGATTATTTCTAAGTTGGGGAATGGTCATGAGAGAATAATGGATGCTTAGAAGTATAAAAATCAGAATTTGGGTGGTTAAGTGATTGGAGATGGTTTATGGGTACTTGTTGGAAGATGGGGTGTTTGGAGTTACATAACTCCAACACAGAGGGGAATTATGGGAGAGATGGGAATGTGTGCAAAATAATAAAACTAACAAAACTAACAATTAGACTTGATATAAGTGTAGATACTTAGCTCTAAAGTTTGTTAGTTTGGAGGAGTGTTAAGGTTAGGTGTAAGCTACATGGGATCCTATATTAATGTGGGCAAAGTAGTAGTGCTTGAGCTCTTTGTGATGAGTTGCTAGGGAACTTGGATATCTCTGGCCTAGTTACTGGTTCACCTAGAAGCTTTGATTTATCCAAGAGTGAAGATTCTCATGCAAAAGATAGTTTTAACCTCATAAGGTAGGGTCTTTGGGTGGCATTAAGTAACCATCACTAGTCCTAGTTAATTGGCAATAGTTGAGAGGTGACTGGCATCAATCAAGGAGAAATAGTCAAAAGTTGCCAATTTTGGATATTTACACTTAAGGCTAGTTATTAAGACCAACAAAAAAGGTTTGAGATTATTTAAGACCTTATTTGGATGCATGAGGAATAACTAAGGGGTTAAGGAATTAAATGCCTAGGTGGGAAATAGTCCTAATGCTAGGTGTCAATCAATTAACCATGGGTTTGGGTGGGGAAGTGTAAATAGGATTTATTTAAAATAATTAACTTAATTAAATTAGCCAAATGGGGTAGGTGGGTGTGTTAAAGGATTTTAATAATTAATCTTCATCCAAGTGGGCCAAGGGGGCCAAGAGGTGTTTTATGATGACTAGAACCGTTTGGTTTTCTATTGTTTACATTTTCCCTCTTTTTGTTGTGTAGGTTGCATCCTCAAACTACAAAACTAAAACAACAAGTGCAGTGGAAATTTATATGCTTTATATATGGGAGGAGGTATTTCCCCTCAAACCAAGATATGATGAGGTGAAAATGAATTCATGTGAGGGTTTGACAAGTGTGTATGAGTGGCAAAGTGGGTATGATGGTACAGATTAGAAAATAAGGCATCATGAAGGAGGACAAGTGATAAGTGAACCAAGCCATCACATTAAGTGTAATGATTATGGGTGAACATATAAATGTAAGTATCCAAGTTAAGGTGTCTATCTTTAGAAGGGGCCAAAATTAAGGTGATCTTGAAAAGGTGGATTTGGTTTCAGGTGATGGAGCTACAAGTTATCATATGCCAAGGCAGCTAAAAAGTTTACACATAAAAGGTGTTATCAAGCATAACATTGTGGAGTGTGTCAAGGTGGGTGAAATTGAAGTTGAGAATGGGTTGTCATAAAAATAATGTGAACAAGTTGGATAAGTGACCAAATTTATATTTGATGGGGTGGGCTATGGTTTGAAAAGGGGTCACTTGGGGTGAAAATGGAAGGGAAGGGGTAAAAACCCTAAAAAAGTTGATCGATACCGATTGGGGTCAACCAACATAAATCATCTTAACCCTATTGGTGGCCATCATTGATCACTAGACAGACCCTAAAAAGGGGTTGTTAATGACTTACAAGGTCAAAATACTTTCCATTTTGGGCATTTGTGCTTGTTGATTACCAAATGTCCTTTATTTGAGTGAAAATGATGTAGAGGTATAATTTTCCTTATGAGTTGTGAGTGGTTGACTTAGAGTGTGGATGGAGTGTGAGAGTGGGGTAGAGGACGCCAGGTGGGATAGGAAGATAATGGGTGAGGATGTGATAAGTGGGTGGATGGGCCAGGGGTAGAGGGTGAGCAATGGTCATGTAATGAGCTCCACCACAGAGGTGCACTTGGAAATAAGTAAGTATTTTATTTGTTTAATTGTTATTGAACTATTGTGCTAGTTTGTTGAATTTGGGGGGTTTAAAATTATTAGTGTGTAGGGGATAGAGGGAAACTTTGAGGGAAGGGGGATAAAAATAGTGCTTTTTTTGCTTGTAAGCTGAAAATTTGGTAAGGGGGAGAGGGAAATTAGGTTAAGTTTAAGTATTTTGGTGGGAATTTAAGGTTTGGGGGTCATTGGTTGGGCACATAGTGGTCAATGTTGGTTGCTATCAAATAACATCAATCAATAGGAGGCTAGTGTCAGTCAGGATAGGGATTGACATTAGTACCTAATACTTGACTAGTGTCGGTCAAGGGTCAATCGATAATGGTCCCATAAGGAATCAGTATCTCTCGAGGCTCGATCGATGTTGATCCTTAGGAAAAAAGGGCTAAGGTTGGGAAAGGGGCTAAGAGGGTAGGAATAGGGCTAATGTTGAAGGTATCTTAGGGATACTTATTTTAGGATACATGACCCAAGAATTAGGAATAAGTATTAGAGGTAGTTGTGGGATGGGTTACTTGTAAGCTAATAGATGGATATGGGTATTTTAATATGTGGAATGTTTTCATTGTGTGGGGAAAGTGTAAGAGAAACTAAAGTTTTGGCTAAATTTATAGGTGAGGTTGATGATAACAATGCAAGACTGGGTGCTACCTATCTTAGAGGATGTATGTATGGACATGACCTGAGTGGATTGGGATCACATGTAGAAAGTTGGCATGGGGGGCATGCAATATTATCGATACATGCCACAAGATGCAAAAATGATGGTAGCCCTGTCGAGAGATGGGACCTAACTACCAATACCTTCGTGTTGATGACTATAGAGATCACCATCTTATTAGAAGACATTCATAGGATTTTGAGGTTGCCTATACATGGTCAATTAGTGTAGCCAATCCAGAGTGATGAGTAGGATGCTTATATGGATCAACTATTTAGAGAGAATTTTGTAGAGGTGAGATGGCATGAAGGGGGTTTTATTTATGGGATATGTACTACATAGATAGGGATGGGAGATGGCTTATGACCATGATGATGATAGCCATCACTTACTATGCACTTCTAGACTTGAGAGGAGGTAGATTTACTTTGGCATTATTCGGTGTTTTGGTTGATATGATTAAGGATCAAACAATATTTACATGGGCCCTAACACTACTATTCTAGATTTATCATGAGCTCTAGGGGTATTGAGTTCACAGACACTATGGTATGAGATATGCTTCATATTGTACTATTGGGCATATAAGAATATCATTGTTTTGTGACCAATTGGAATATCATGGCACACATGGGATCAAGCCATGTTCAGAGTTAGCTTTATGATGTAGGCCCACACTATAGGAGGAATTTATAACTTAAACAAACTTTCACACCAAAAAAATATAATGTTGTATATATATTTTTCAAGAGATTTACACTCCAGTACATATAAGGTGAATGGTAAGTTAAATCCATTTGTATGGGACATAATTACCAAATATCAAAACCAAATAACTAAAGCATAAGTAAATAAACTAAATTTAGATCACATAAGACCCAATAAACTCTCGTTTAATCTAAAGGGCTATAACATATGAATGAACTTAAATAATGTCTCTGAAGTCATCAAAGAATCTCTATTGTAAATGAAATTGGTGCATTGTACCTCCTAGTACTGATCAAAACCAATGTCATTCCATACAAAATACTACCCTACAAGTTATGGCATAAAAAGCTAATGAACACGATCAAGGCCTACTCATCCCTTATGATCATCATATTTTACTATAATATAACCCAATAAAATATTATCCAACTACATCGACCCATATGAGGTCCCACACAAGAACCCATCCAAGTGACAAAGTTGTACTCTGTATGGCACATCTCCTAATGCCCAACAAATGTCGATGACCTTTGATCAACACTAAATATGCTAACAACCCCTATCAACTTGTACTATCATCAATGACTGATCAAAGACCAATAAATGCAATATATTCTCCCCCTATAAAGTGAAAGGTGAGAAGTCATGCATCGAGAGAAACAAAAAAAACTAACTCTATCTATTTCATGTCATGAATATTAAGTATAAAAAGCTAAAAATAAAACTAAAATTAAGAATAAAATCCAAAATTGCTATTCAAGCATGAACCCAAACTCCAAGAGAGTAACTCACTAGAAAGGGTAATTGTCCTCCAGCCTCTAATGGATCCTCCACCCTCCAGTCACTGATCATTCAAAATATACTATTAGGTCCATCGAGACCATAGAATTTGGCCATGAAGGATACATCTTGATAAGATAAAGTATCAAAATATCTTGAATAACTGGAGTAACCAGAAGATCTACCACTAGAATGACCCACATAATTTGATTTAGCTTTTTTTTGTGTGGAGAACATGGTCATCTAGAAGGACATACATCTACAAGATGTTCAATACCACCACATTTGAAACATCTAGGTTCTTTCTTATGTTTATGAGATCTAGAAGAACCTAAATCACTATAATAACTTTGAGAACAGTGCTTGTGGTGATGCCTACATTTGGAAGACCCTAGAGAGTGTCAATGTGAATGTCATGGAGACTATCTAGAATGGTGTGGAGAGTTCCTTAGAGAATGACTCGAAGAGTGTTTTAGAAACTATAATTATACATGACAATAATCTCTATGATGGGACCTATTATTTGTATAGTGAGCCTCTTTAGTAGGTATACTCTTCTTCCTTGCAAACTATCTCTCATGCTAAGTTAATAACTCATAAATAGAGTCAAATATGGCACCGTTAAGCTTATCACTAAGATGTAGCATTTAAAAAAAATTGGTGTATGAATAATTAAGACCATTCAATGTGATGAAAATCAAAATATCATCATCAATTTTACCACCAATTATGTAGTATTCTTGTTTCAATGTTTTCATGCTAGAAACATTTTTAAAGACATCTTCATTATTTGCCAATTTTTTTTCTAAAGCTACATGAGAAGGTCAATATTTTTATATGAAAGTTGCTTGTTATAAAAATATTTTAATGCTTTCCATGCTTTCTATGCACCAATTTTAACTGCCTCAATATGAATGATAATTTGTTCAGTGTAAGATAATTTTTAATAGGGTAAGTGCATGCTTATCATGTTTATGATATTCAATTAGTTTCACCACTTTAGTTGGTGGTGTACGGTCTATTTCTTAGTGATTTATCATAAATCATTAAATATGAGGGTGTTTTCCATGCTTCTACTCCATTCTTTATAGTTTTTAGGTGAAAATTTACCATTTTTAGAGATTAATCTTACAATTTCACCATGATGAAAAAAATAAAAGAAAGGAATGTTATTGGGGTTTTGCCTTTACCCTGAAAATAGATTTTGATTACAAGAATACAAGGGTTTTCATATTTCATAAAAAAAATACACCTTATAACTCCTATTACACCCTTATATCACCATGATAACATTACAATTTTCTTCAATAGGATGCCTTTGTCAAAACAAACATATTCCAAAACCAAAGTCCAAAAGAAATTTGACCAAAAGAAATACAAATGGGATTTGATCCCTATGTCTCCTTGGTAGCAAGTGACTAACAAAAAAACATTATAACCACCTTGCCTTCAATATGCTTAAGCATATAAAGGTATATTTAATATAAAAATGACATTTTAAATGAAAAAAAATGTTAAATTGTTTCACCAAATATTACTCCAATTTAAACACTTTTATCCAATAAATTGTTGTATTATGGAGCCTACAGATTTTAGGTTTTGAAAAGTATTCTTTCTCACTAGAAAACCATTTGTTTCAGGCCATATTTATGTGCATCAATAAAAAACAAATTTTAACATCATCATTTATTTAAAATCAATGGCATTCACCCACACATCTATTTCCTACCATGAAGATTCTATACAGATCTATGCTAGATTAAGGAATTGAACTTGTTAACTATCTTATTCCTTGATTTTCAAAACTACGTTCAGATTGCAATGCTTATGCAACAATCA
The DNA here is from genome assembly GCA_037957365.1 of Torreya grandis. Taxonomy (NCBI): domain Eukaryota; kingdom Viridiplantae; phylum Streptophyta; class Pinopsida; order Cupressales; family Taxaceae; genus Torreya; species Torreya grandis. Next base: position 1,441,208 of record JARHVA010001478.1, read on the forward strand.
TGTTAGGTTCACCAAATGAGTTGAAATGGTACCCAAATTTTTGGAGGAGAAATGGGTTGGCCGTGCTTGAGACTGACTCGGTGCATACCATTTAAAACTTGCTTGCACCAACATTCACTTATAATATTTCAAAAATTACTATGCAACATTTAACCATCACCATACAGGTCTAGTCTACAAAATCATCTCTTTAGTCTTCTTCCTCAAATACCCTACACTTTGATACCACTATATGCCCACACTACAGGAGGAATTTATAACTTGAATAAACTTTCACACCAAAAAATATAATGTTGTATATATATTTTTTTAGAGATTTACAATGCAATACATATAAGGTAAATGTTAAGTTAAATCCTTTTATATAGGACATAACTACCAAATACCAGAACTAAATAATTTAAACATAAGTAAATAAACTAAATTTGGATCATACAAGACCCAACATATGATATGGAGTGCAAACCATGCATTACCATGAGTAGGGGCGGAGGGGCAGGACTTGGGTTGGTTTAGAGAGTGATTGGATGCATTGGTAGATGGTGAGGTTATCTAGCGATATACACATGATTCCTATCATGGTTGGGGCTTAGATTATAGATGTTTTCCTTTTAGAGATTTATATGGATATACAAGAGGCAACAATAGGAGATAGAACTGATCCCCTTTGATTGAGTGAGGAGGCAGTTTAGTTTAATACAAGGTGTCCTAGGGGCCTTCCTTAGGTATAGACATGAGGATGCAGAGGCACCATTACCTCCAACACATCCAATTGAGGAAGATTTTTTGTATGATGATCAACCATTTTCTACAAGGGTAGATGATGTTGAGGTCACACAAGAGTCATTATGTGGTGGCAGGGATAGTATGCCATAACTTTTGGAAGAGATGGGGGATAGGGTTAGGCTAAAGGTGTGGGAGGACAAAAATAGGATGTGGATGTGAAGATGGAGGTGGAGGGTGATCAGATGGATGTAGATGGCCTAGACATATAATCTTATGATCATAAAGAGAGACTAGACAAGAGCAACATTAGATACAACATAGGCAACATTGGATTCCATGACTTTAGATAGGGATAAGCACAAGGTCAGGTAGAGTGAGGATGCAAGAAAGGGATACTATCCAAGGATAGTGGATATCATCACTCAGGAGAGAAACTAGTCATGAGGATAGGTAAAGACCCTCACACAAGAGAGGGATCATCCACATGCTCATCTAACCACTATTACCTAGGAGAGGGATGCATCATAGGGATATGCAACAACCATAACACAAGATAGGGCACATGTAACCTTGATATTAGTGGAGAGAGATGCCCATAAATAGGTAGGAGGATGGGCGCCTATAAGACCAATGCATACTATCCTAATGTCTATATATGTGGCCACAATAGAGGAGCTATGATATTATGAGGCACTTATCTTCACCTAGTTTCTAGATGCACCCCAATATGCTGAGTATGTAGCAAAGCAGGTTATGGGAGGGAGAGTTAGCAATGTGAATCCTAGTGAGTGGGTAACATCTATAGGTGCTCAGATGGGTCTTAGAGATGGACATGCTCTAGGGGTAGTAGTACCCCTACACCATAGACCTGATTGGACTTTTATTATATTTATATGATTTTGATTTTGACTTGCAAGCTGATGCAGTGAGATGTACATATCATTTTGATAGACATGGACATTCATATATATATATATATATGTATTATTTGATTCGAGTTATGATGTTGTGATCTTGATGTATGTTTTTTATGGTTATGGTTAATATATGCTCATGTGATGATTCATTATATGATGTTTATGACATGGTTATATGTGGTGATTGATTTAACATTATTCCTATTAGTAGGTGTATGGTTAATTAGATGTGTGACATTTAAATTAATGAACCTATGTGATCCCATATTTAGATAAATATGTGATGGATAACATTTTTGCATGATTCATTTATTCAACATTTATAAAAATGATTAAATGAATATTATTAACTTTATGATAAAATTTATAATGGATGAAATGTGATAGAATTAAGTTGATTAATGTGATGATCAACAAAATTACTTAGGTAGATGAGATGCTAATGAATTAACACGAGATGGTGATTTTTAATTAGAATGTTTTAATGATTAAAAGCACTTAAATAAATGATGTGAGAGGATAATAATAATCAATTAATAAAACACATAATGCATTTAAATTTTATGATGTCATTTATTTGGATAAGAGTTGATTTAAAAATTTGAACAACTAATCTTAACATACAGATTAAGTTTGGACAACAAAACTATATGTAAGAAAAGAGAGGAATTATAAAATAATGAAAATACAATGTCTTAATAAATGTATCAACAAGTAGGTATGAGAAATAATAAGGAGACATGATGATTTGTATTTGGAGAGGACCAAAAATAGGAAATTAGATCAACTTCTGAATATAAGCCCTTCACATGATTCACATAATCATTTGTTGGTTTGTCAATAGGTTTCATGATCACATAGTGTCAAGTAATCTCAAAATACCTTGTTTTATGGAGGTTGAAAGGGGAAATGGATGAAAATGGAACCTTATTATGGGGATAGCTTGTCCCTTATGTAGGTTAACAAAGAGCCATTATAAACAAGTCTATGTCTTACCTAGTGTAGACTAATCGATGTGGGAAATCTACTTTTTTGAATTTTATGAAAGTTGATTGCAACTTCCAAAATGTTTTTTTTTTAATGAATTTTTGAAAATGGGTAGCTTGATGTTTTGAGAGGATGGTGAAGATGATCAATGTGAGAAGCTTCCATGAAATTGCTTGCTTTGAAAAATGTTGGACTTAGCCATCCTTCAAGGGAGTGGTCTAAGCTTCTCACTTGTGTTAGGCTTTGATAGTTGTCCTTTAAGGGAACATCCAACCTTTTTTTTAAGAAATGTTTGGAATTGGTTTGTAGTTGTCCTTCAAGGGAGAAGTCTACAATTGTAGAGATGACCCATAAGATAGAATATTTTATACTTTCTTTTTTCTTTTTCTTTTTTTAGACATAGACTTACTCATATAGGCTTAAGGCTTACCTTTATGAATGAAAAACTATAACACAAGAAGGTTAAATAGTGGGTGAAAGGATGATATAAGAGACAAAAACCATGGGATTCCACCCTATTAAGGATGAAAAGTATCCATGAGAATCATGCCATGGGTAGAGCTATGGTAACCATATTTAAAATTGAGGCTAAAACTGTGACAGGTAATCACATGATTCTATGCTTTAATCAATTGTCCTCAAAGTGAGGGGATGAATGTAGTAATCTCATAAAATAAGGGATGAGCTTAAGTTATAAAGAAGGTGAGTTTGAATTATTTTAACAAAATAATGGATGCAAATTCAAAGCATTGAGGGGTTCAAGTTCCATCTTCCCTTTAAGAGATGATAACTGGTAAGCCCTAACCCATACTTATGCATTTTGATATATGGTCCAAGCCAATTGAAAGCAAACTTGCTCCACTTACTTCTTTCCACATCAGTTACATGTTGATTTACATTTAAGGCAAGGCCTCTGACATTGAATTCTCATTATTATAAGTGCTTGTTATAAGTGCACTTGATTCATTCTTGATAGACACAAAGATGGTTAAACATAGATAAATAATGCTCATCAACTAGTTCAAATTGGGTTAAATGTTCTTGACAATAATCACCCTTGAAAATGTTGTTTTTAAGGGATATACAAAGAGAGGGAATTTGGACTTTGAGAGGAAAGACAACCTATACTCCAAAGATATTAGAGAAAGGGGTAGCACCCATAGGGGTTTAAAGGCTAGTTTGATATGCCCATAATGTGAAGGGAATGTGTAAGTGCCAATCTTGACCAAATGCATTGACCATTTTAGTTAGCATTTTGTTAGAATCTTCACCCTACCCATTAGCTTGTGGATGATATGGTGATGATAATATTAACTTAATGATAATTGTGTCCCAAAGGCCTTGTAATTTTTTATTTTTAAATGATTTTCCATTATCAATGATGGTTTTATGAGGAACACTAAAGTAATAGATAATGTGATGGTTAATGAAGTCGATAATGTTATTGGCTTTAGTTGAGATGAGGGGAATAACATCCACCCACTTGATGAAATATTCTATCATAGTGATGATTGAATGATGTTGTTGTGAAATAAAAATAATAATAATTTCATGAATGACATCTAATCCCCATTATGAGAAGGGAAAAAAATCCTTAGAGACTTGAATACCATGACTAGGAATGTGATGCAAATTAGCATGTTATTAACACTTGACACACTTATTTACATAATCACAATAGTCTTGGTTAAGGGTAGGCCAATAATATCCAAGGAAAAAGACACTCTTAGTGACAACTAGACCACTAAAATTTCCTCTATAAATCTCATCATGCATTTCCTTGATAGCGTGAGAGATTTCATGACTATGTAGGCATCTAAATAGGAGACCATCAAAGCCTGGCTTATAAATAATTATTCCTAGTATGGTATAATGAGAGGTAATATAAATAAATTCTCTTTGACCCTATTTAGAGAGATCAAAAGGAATGATGGCTAGGCTTAGATAGTCAAATATTTGATTATACCAAATATTAGATTGGGCCTCTTCTACATGACAAATGTAAGGGAGGTCTGATTTGGTGTAAGAGGGCTCATTAAGGTGATGGATAGTGACAAATAGTTTAGAATCAAAAGGTGTAGATGGGATTTGAGAAGCAAGATAAGCCATTGTCTTGACAAACTAGTTTGTAGAATGTGGAGTGGATTGAATAAGGTAATGATCAAATGACATCAAGAGTAAATCTACTAATTACTTGTACTATTGTAAAATGTCATTATTAAATTATTAAGAACCATTTATTTGGTTGACCATGAATTAAGAGTAACCAAAAATGTTGATTTATTTGACTCCCAAAGACAAAGCTATTTGGTGACCTATTACCAAGGCTTCGTACTCAGCCATGTTATTGGTGTAATAAAAATCAAGCTTAAAGGATAAGGGAAGAGGCTTCCCACTAAAGGGGATAAGGATGATACCAGCTCCTCCACCATGATGAAACTTTGATCCATCAAAGAACATGGTCATCTAATAATTAGAATCCTCTTGAGAGAGAGTTATGATGGACTCATCATGAAACTCAAGAGGAGGAGGTTGGTTGTCTGCTAAATGTGCTTCAACCAATTGGTTCAAAATAATTTACCCTTTGATTGAATTTTTCTAGATGAACTCAAGATCAAAATTAGCTAAAAGCATGACCCATCTAGCCATACACTAATTTTGGTATGGATTATAATGCATATAATTGAGTGGGTTGGTGTTGGCTACGATGAAGGTTTTATGGTTAAAGAGATAATGATGGATTTTGGAAGCCATAAAGACCAAAACAAGGCATAATTTCTTAGTATGGGTATATCAAGTTTCATACTCTATAAGTGTTTGACCTATATAGTATAATTCCTACTCTTTATGTTGATCATCATGGTGTGCAAGCATGGCCCCTAAGGAGTGATCGTTATAAAAAATGTAGAGGTATAAGGGTTTATCTTTTTTGGGAAGAACACAAATAGGTGGGGAAAGAAGCTATTATTTAAATGAGTCAAAGGCTTTTTGATATTATTTGTTCCACCTAGAGGATAAATCTTTCTTAAGAAGGTGATGGAAAGGTTGACATCTATCAAATAAATGAGAGATGGAACACTAAATGGATTGCATCTTTCCTTAAGAACTATAGAGTTGTTTGAGGTTAGTCAGAGGATGCATGTTGAGGATTACTTTGACTTTAGTAGGATAAAATTATATCCCATGGAGAGAGATAATAAAGCTAAGAATCTTTCCTAACAAGGCCACAAATATGCCATTTTGTGGGTTAAGGTGGACATGGAAGTGGATAAGGTGCTTGAATATGGCCTTAAGGATTACCAAATGATCCTTACAATATTTAGACTTTCCAAGGAGGTCATCTATGGTTTTATGAATAAGGTCATGAAATATATAGGTTGTGGCACATCGGTAGGTTATACCAGTGTTATTTAGACCAAAAGTCATGCCCCTATAGTAGAAGGTTATCCATGGGGTGATAAATGAAGTTTTATGTTGATCTTTGGGGGAAATCAAGCTTTGATTGTAGCCTAAGAACCCATCCATAAAAGATAAAATCTCATGGTTGGTAGTAAGATCAATAAGTTGGTCAATGCTTCGTAAAAGGAAGTCATATTTTAGACATGCAAAGCTAAGATCATGGAATTTAATGTAAATACAAAGTTCCCCTATCACTTTGGTCATAGGAATGACATTCAAGACCCATTGGGGATAGTCAATGGGTTGGATGAAATTGATGGATAAGAGGTACTAAAGCTCTTCTTTGACCAGAAGGGCTATATGAGGGTGTATCCTTCAAAGATTTTTCCCAATAAGCTTGGCATCAAGGGTGATGATAATGTTATGAATGACTATGGTTGGGTCGATCCCTATCATGTCACTATAATACCAAGTAAATGCTATGGTACAGTCTCATAGAAAGGAAGATAAATCCTGACATTCTTAAGAATCTAAAGATTGGCTAATTTTGACTTTATGGGGGCTATATTGAGTGATTAAGTTGACATAAATAGTGGCTTCATTCAATAAGGTTGAAGTCTCAAGAGGAAGGGATTTGTGAATGGAAGAATCTTCAACACTAAGATATGTGAGAAGGTAATTTTCATCCTAATACTAAATAATATTAATAGTAGGAGAATCATCTTCTACCATTTTAGGATGAGTAAAAAGAATGGTTATAGTTTCCCCATCCTTTTAATAAGTTAAGGGTCCTAAAATGATCATATTGATAAAAAAAATTAGAGGGAATGATATTGAGATCCTCAAATTTTTAAGGAGATGAAGTTGGCGAGGACAAGATTTATTCCTCAATGATGGTGATGGGGGATGGGTTGGTTGGCTCTTCTAGCAGAATGAATCTGACACCAAATTGTTCACAAGGTTTTTGGGTCTTGCATGGGAGTAACTCATATGGTCTGTGTTCATAGCGACTTAGATCAAATCCCTTTTAAGCACACTTATGGATTTATATCTTGACAAACTCTGGTTTATACAAATAAGAGAAATCAAAGGTGAATGGTTTAGTAGAAGAGGAGGTAGTGGAGGTGGAAAGTGGTTGATCAAGTCCACCATAAACAAGATTAGTATAGAAATTGGGATTCCTAAAATAATAATGGTTCTAATGTTAGAATCATAGTTAGACTGGTGGTCAAAATTACCATACTCTTGGGGAGTAGGGAAAGCATCTAAGGTGAAAAGGTGATACTCTCCAAGTGAGAGATGTTAGAATATTTATTCTAAGGGGTCCTTTATGGGGATTTGAGAGGAAGGTATGGATGAGCTGGTGGAAGCTTGGTTGATGGAATAAGGGGATGTATCCTAAATTGGGATGGGAACATCATTAGGTTGGTAAGTCATATTGCATGAATTGAAAGGACTAGGGACAACTGGTATGATATAGACTTGACCCTCATGCTCAAACTTGATGCACCGATGTAAGGTGGATGACACACAACCCATGGAATGAATCCAAGGACATCCAAGAAAAATGTTACATCAAAACTCATCTTCTACTAGGTAGAAGAGCTTAGGAAGAGTACAAGGTCATAAATAAATATGAAGGATGTCTATCCTTAAGTTTGTTCCCATGGTATCATTGAAATATCAGAGCATCATTGTAGTTTCCAACATGATGTTCTATTGTAGTTTCAATTGGTCATACACATGGGAGGAAATGATATTTATGATAGCTTACCCATTAATCATAACCTTCTTGATATGGGTTTGGTTTATGTGAGTGGTAATGAAAATAAGAGGATACCGATTATCTAGATGAATAAGGGGTATCTCTAAATCCAAGAAGGTGATGAGGGAAAATAGCTGAAGGGCCCCAATGAAGGCTAATAGAGGTCATAGATCTTCATGTTGAACCTCTATAGATTGTAAGGACTCTATCATTCTTGATAATGCTGGGGTGAGGTATTGATTAACTCATACAAAGTCATCTTCTCCAGTGTTTGGTGATGTTATTTTAAAATTATCCTTTGTATTGATTTAAAGGGGTTAGATTAGGGTGTACCCAAGATAGAAATCTTGGGCTTGGGTGAAGGTGTTTAGGTTTGGTTGGGTGTTTTTGTGGTGGAAGAAGGGTATGTCTATAGGATGGATACCTTTACTTTCCATTTTTCCTTTTGAGATTATGATCAAGTTACCACATGAATGGTATGGATTTGAAAAATATTTGGACTAGTGGGCTACTTTAGTTCCTCCACACCCTCAGATGAGAGTTTCGGGGTAGGTAGGTGTGGGGTAGTTTATTTTGGATTTTGGCTTGGTGGTGGGCCCATGAGAGGTTCCTCTGTCAATAAGTCATCTTCATCACATAGTTTGTGGATTATGACTTGGAGTGTTTTGTAGTTCTTCGTATCATGCCTAGGCATCCTATGGTATGAGCAAATCAGATTGTCATTAAATTAGGATGGTTTAGGACTAAAGGGATCAAATTATTTGATAGGATTAAAACCAAGTAAGAAGCTTTAAATAACCTTTTCAATATGGTCAAGTATGACTCTACAAGGGTGGAAAGGGAGTGGAGTTTTTGGTTTTAACAGTTGGGGTAGAAGATTTTTGAGGGATAGGCTTGAAAATTAGAGCTCTGAGTGGTGTATTGTTCTTAGTGGGTGGTTTTGGAGTAGATGGTTTGGAAGTTGAAGGATTGTTTGTATATAGTTTTGAAGTATGAGGCTTGGTTATAGATGGTTTGGAGGTAGAAGGCTTGGTAAGAATATGTGGAGGTGTAGTTAAAAGCAGAGGTGTAGCTAGAAGTGGAAGTTGGGATTGTGGTTTATTTGGGAGGATTGGTCTCTTAATCAAGGTGGAAGGGTAAATTCCCAAGATGGAAGTCATGTGGAAATGGGAGGTAAGGTTTTGGATTTGGGAATCCCAGATGGCTCAAATTTCATTATTGGCTTGACTTGTGGTTTCTTAAGTGGGTTTAGCGGTGTCAAATCCAACATCAATGGAGGATGGGTAAGACTTTGAGTGGGGAGGATACTTAGGTTCTTGATGGGATTTATTAGATAGTGGAAGGAATTTTGGTTGATTTGGAGGGAGTTGGGTTGGATGGTTTATCTAAGGTTGGGGAGGTGGAGGCTTTTGTTGGTTTGGTTGGAGTGATGGTAGTTTCACAAGTGGATTTTAGAGGTTGGGTAGACAAGGGTAAGGTTGATGACTCATTCTTAGTTAGATAGGGGAGCCCAAGGCAATGCCAAAATGTGGCCTGATCAAGGTTTCATTGGTATAGAAACTCTAAGTTTTGGACCAACCTAGAAAAGGGTTTATGTATGGGCTTAGTTCCTTCAATGTTAGACTTGATGGATAAACCAAATGGTTAGGAAAGTGGGGTGGCCATATTTTCCTTTTCCTCTATAAAAGGTTCCAAGGTCTCTATGGATAATTATTCCATAGAAGGGGTAGGTGAAGTAATATTTTCATTACGAATGTTTTCTAAAGGAAGGGTGGATAGCTCTCTCACGGAAGAAAAAGGGATGGAAGTAATGGTTTCCTCCTTTGATATGATTTCTAAAGGAGAGGTTGGTGATTATACTACCTCAATAAGTGGAGAAGGGATGATAGTTTCTTCCTTTGTTTCATTTTCCAAAGAAAGGGAAGGTGACTCCACTACCTCAATAAATGGAGAATAGGTGGTAGTTTGGGACATGGTTCATTAACTATTATTTCTTTGAGAACAACATTAACTATGTTTACTTCATGCTTATGGGAGGAATCCAGATTAGTATGCTCACTATTCATGGAAGGTGAATGGTTAGGGAATGTCTGTTTGAAAATGTCAAGTGATTGAATGGGGGGTGCATTTGGGTTATCCATCACAAGTTCACCCTTGTCAATAAAATCTTGGATGATGCTTTTAATCATCTTACATCTATTAACACCATGTCCAATGACATAGTGGAAGCTACACAATTCATTCTCCTTATACCAACTTGGTATAGGGTGGGAGGAATCAAATTGATAAGGTGGTTTAATTGGAGGAAGTTGGATGATAGATGATTTCAAAAACTTTTCCAAAACTGAAGCATATGACTCCCCTAATGGAATATACTACTTTTGGACATAGCAATTTTGGGTTTTGGCATTTTGGTTGGAAGAGGTGGAATAATTAGGTTGGTTGATAATCAGAGGGGAGCTATCTTAATCACAACTACATTTGTTGCTCCTTTAGCTTGGGTGTTGGTGTTGGTGTGGTTTACAGGTTTGGTGGAAGAAGCTTCATTTGATTTGAAACTAGAATTTTCGTTCCTTAATTTAAGATTTCCCTTGTTAATGGCTCTAATTGCCAACTTATGAGACATGGTGACTAACTCATCAAAGGTTCATAAAGTATAAACCTATAAGGTTGATGAGATATGCTTGGCATAAGCTTGAGATAAAAGTCAAATCAACTTGGGTTGGGGTGAAGAGAAGGAGAGTTGGTTAATCAACCCTTTCCAATAGGCCACAAAGTCGATAATTGAATCATCCTTAAGCTTCTTGATGGAATATAGGTTGGTGATAGAAAATTTCTTGTAAATATTTCTAGATAAATGGTCTAAGAAATTTTGGGCTAATTGGGTAAAATATAAGAGGGAGTGCTTGGTAATAACATTATACCAATATAATGTGAGTCCAACTAGGGACATGGGTAAAGTCCAAAGAAGAAGAGCATCATTGTAAACAATAAAATAACATGAATCCCTAAATGCTCTAAGATGTTGTTTGGGATCTTCTTTGATTTGAAACTTAGTAAATTTTAGAAGTTCCCACTGTACAGGGTATGGTCAGATTGGGACGGATGGGTGGATTGAGTCATTTCAAATTTGGTCATATGACAAGAGGTTTTGGGAACTAGAAATGGATGAATTTAGATTGGTCATCTTGTCCATCAATATCTTGATAAGATCAATTTGTGGTGGTGTATTTCCATAATTATAAAGTATATTCTATTGGGGTTGTGAAGGTGCCACATATGGGTAACTAGTATAGGGTTAGGAGGATGCCAGATATTGGCAAGTGGGAATAAAAGGTTAGGAAGATGCCACATATTGGTAAGTGGGAATATAAGGTTGGGAAGAGGCCACATACTGGTAGATGGGCATGGAAGGTTGGGAAGAAGGTGGAGGCATGTACCCTTGTGGGTTTGGGACATACCCCAACTTTGGTGGAATAGACATTGGTTGGGTAAGATGCATAGTTGGATTGGTGGGTTGAATGTGGGTAGTGACCTTAGTGCTAATGGGTAGAAGTGTAGAGGGTATGGAAACTACCAAATTTTGGAAAGGGGTGGAAGATGGCAGGTTATGAATGGCAAGTGGTAGGGAAGCAATGCTAGTTGAAGGCACTCCAATGGTGAGTGGTGTATGGGTTACCAAAGGTTGGGTTATTCCTATGTTGGAAGGGTTTTTGGTTGGGGTAGAAGGTGTTTTAGTATTGGTTGGTAGAAGGGATTGGTTTTGGGTGGTGGTGTTGGAAGGGTTATTGGTGGAGGAAGAGGCTTGGGTTATCATAGGTTGAGTGGAGATAGTGGCTACTAATGTCTCACCCATAAGGTAAGTTGGCATGCCATAGGGAGGCTCAACAGAGGGAACTGAAGCATGGGTATGGTTAGTCATGGTGGAAAGGTAGTGTTGGAGAGCCATGAGATTGTTATCAAGAAGGGTGGTGAAATCCATATCTCCTTGGGCAATAGAACGAGGCATTTTAGGACTTCCAAAGTGATTGGGGGAAATCTCTACATCTGAAGTGTTCTTCATGGATGAGGAAGAAAAATATGGGTAGTTGGGAGGTGGATCTTGGTTTGCTTGGTTTCTAATTTGTTATCTTGTTAAAGCTATGCAAATAAATATGAAAGAAGGGTGAAAGTAATCTCACACACTCAAAAGAGAAGTAAATAAAATAAAATATTTAAGGAAAACAAACATATACTAAGAGTATTTTTAAGTCCTAGAATTATTTTTATCTCTCTTTGGGCTTATGCCTCAATTTAATAAGTTATGAGAATCAACTTGGGTTTGTAGAACAAGAACTAGAAGAGGAAGTCTAAAGCTGGTTTCATATTATTCAAGGCTCTCAAAATCTATATTAGAATTTGGTACGTGGCTTGATATTGGGGCCTACCCCCTCATTTGACACACTAAAATGATAATGGTATTAGGTGATTAACCAAAATATACCAAATTGCTAGTGATTATAATTAGTAAGTGAATTGAGTTTTGGTTTCTCCCCTTGCCAGTGAAGCCTAAGTGGGATAACCAAGGGAAAGGTTTAACTCTAGGCATTGAAATCCTAGTCGGGCCTTATGTCAATGTTTGATATTTGATTTGAATGAATGATTTGGTATTGTGTGTGTGACAAGAAGTGATTTGCTATGATTACTTTCATCATTTAAATTAAACTATGTGAACTAAATAAACAAGTAAGCAATGGGTGCAAGTTAGTTTTAAACCCAAAGGAAAATTTTGATTTCTTTTTAATGAGTACAAGATTAAATATGATGCACCTAAATGCAATATGAAGATGTAATTCCTAATCCTAGGATGGGTGTTTTTTGATATTTAGAAATGAAGGGAAAATGAAAATTTTAACTTATTGTAAGAATGCAAAGAAATAATAAAACTTGTTTTGGAAAAGAAGAATTGAAACTAAGGTTTTCAATGAAGGAAAGAAATAAAGATTGCTTAATTTTTAGAAATGAAATTTGTAAAGGATGAAAAATTCACTAATGCAACTAAATGTCCTAAACAACTATGAACCCAAAAAAAGCTCTAGGATCCCACCGGGCGTGCCAAAATCTTTCACTATTATTTTCAAGTTTATTTTTCATTTTTCTAGGAAAATAAGAAGAAACTTAAAAGAGGATTGTGGTTTAAAATAACCTAGTTTTTGTTGTGTACTCGTGATCCAGTTGATTATAAATACTCCTCTTTAGCTTGGGAGGATGACCTATAAATAAGAAAACAAATAGAAAAGGGTGGATTAGTAAGATAGATGGGTGGATTGCCTAACGTAAGATAGATCCAAGAAGCATGGGACTTCTTTGGAGGATATCAATCCACTCTTTAAATGACTAAGTTCTAAAAAATAAAAATAGGTGCTTGCATGAAATAATAGAAAGTACTAAAAACAATGCAAGAAATGCTTGAAGGGAAACAAGTGATTTTACTAAAAATAGCAATAACTTATTGAAAAGTAATTATAAAACATTCAAACCTATTTTAGAAAATATTTTAGGCCTTTGTGGTGTGACAAAAACTAAAAAAATTAAAATTTGGATGAAGGTAGATAGTCAGGAATTGTTTGTTTTTATCAAAATAAAACACATAGTGATCGGTGCTGATCATTGTGAAACTAGTGTTGGTTAAGGAAACAACTACCAATTGAGGGATGACTGATGCCAATTAGAGATAACTGGTGTTAGTCTCTATTGGCTTTGGTTTAGGTAAAAATGGGTGTTAGGTGAGTTGTAGGAAGGTTTGTATGGATTGCTATTGGGTTGGGGAATGGTTGTGAGGGTAGAATGGATGCTTAGAAGTATACAAATTAGGAATTGGTTGGTCAGGTGACTAGGGATGGTTTATAGGTGCTTGGTGGAAGATGGGGTGTTTGGAGTTATAGAACTCCAACATAGAAGGGAAGTATGGGAGAGATAGGAATGGGTGTAAAATAATAAAACTATTAAAACTAAAAAATGAATTTGATGTAAGTGTAGATACTGAGCTCTTAAGTTTGTTAGCTTAGAGGAGTACTGAGGTTGGGTGAAAGTTGTGTGGAATCTTAGAGCAATGTGGGTAAAGTAATGGTGCGTGAGCTCTTCATGATGAGTTATTAGGGCACTTGGATGTCTCTGGTGTAGTTGTTGGTTCACTTGGAAGCTTTGATTCACCCAAGAGTTAATATTTTCATGAAAAATATAGTTTCAACCTCCTAAGGCATGGTCTTTGGGTGGTATTAAGTAACCATCACCAATCTTGGTTAACTGATGTCAGTCGAGAGGTGACTAGCATCGATCAAGGATAAATAGTCAAAACTTGCCAATTTTGGCTATTTACACTTAAGGCTAGTTTTTAAGACCAATATATATGGTTTTAGGTTATTTAAGGCCTTGTTGGGATGCATGAGGAAGAATTTTAGGGGGTTATGGCATTAAATGCATAGGTGGGAAATAGTCCTTAGGCTAGGTGTCAATAAATTAGCCATGGGTTTAGGTGGGGAAGTGTAAATAGGTTTTATTTATAATAATTATCTTAATTAAATTAGCCAAATGGGGTAAGTGGGTATGTTAAAGGATTTTATTATTAATCCTAATCCAAGGGGGCCAAGGGGTGTTTTACGATGACTAGAACCATGCAATTTTTTAGTGTCTACATAAGTGAAAAACTTAGACAAAATATGTATCCAAAAATGGAATGCCTATCATCAAAATAACCTAACCAATATGAATCATTGTACCCAACCAAATGAGTATAACCCATGGTATAGTGTAATCCAACACGAGTAGTGCCTCATAGATATCATAAAATTATCTTGGCAACCTACCAATGACTATCATGTGCAAACCTAGTTACAATCCCAATTGCAAATGAAATATCAGGGAGAGTATGGGTCAAATACATAAGACTTCCAACCAACTACGTATACAATGTAGGATCACACAGTGGAGTAGTACAAGTGGTAGTGGGAGTCAATCTAGATTGAAAATGAGGACCTGGCTTATAATCAACTAGGCTAAAATGCTAAAGAAGATCAAGGGTGTACTTCTGATGACTCAAATAAATCCTTATATCTGACTATGAAATTTATAAACCAAGGAAGAAATGAAAAAGACCAATATATATCATGTTAAACTATGTTGAAAGTGACTACTAAATAGCCTAAATTTGAGAAGAAGAGCTATTTGTGAGAAGCAGATCGTTAACATACAAGACTAGTATAATAATGTCCTCTCTAATACACTGAATATACATTGTGGGATTGAAGTGGTAGTGAAGAAAGCTAGTGGAGAGAAGAAATGAATACATCTTCTCATACTAAACTTGAGGGGCCTATTTGAGATTGTAAAGAGACCTTATAAGTCAACAAATAAGAGAAGAATCATGAAAAAAATAACAAGATGCTCTATATAGATTTCCTCATGCAAGTATCCATGTAAGAAGGCACTCTTAATATCCATCTGATATACTAGCCAACCTTGTGATGCAATAAGAGAAAGTATAAGGTGAACAAAATCCATATTGGTAATGAGTGAAAAAGTCACAGAGTATTTAATACCTTTGACCTACGAGAACCCCTTTCTATAAGATGTGCCTTATAGTTATCAATAGATCCACCAACTACATACTTGGTATGGTAAATCAACTTTCACCTAACCAACTTTCTTCCCTTAATAAGAGTGACCAAATCCCAAGTGTGATTCTTCATCAATGAAGAATAATCATCTATCATCTCATCATCCCACTCTTGTATCTTATGAGCCTATGAAAAAGACTATGGATCCATAGAGAATGACTGACATAAAAGTCTAATACCTATAGAATGTGCACGATGATTTCAAGTGGGTAGAATATATTTTATGGAAGGTGCTGCCTCAAAAACTATAGTACGATCCCACCTAGGTATAGTGGTAATATCAGTTTGAATAGGATCCTCATCCTCTATAACCTCCTTAAGAATCTCCTACACTAGCTCCTCAAATAATGAATCCTTAAGAGGAGGTGATGAATCATTAAAATAATAAGAAGGCATGGAATAAGATGAGGAATCATGAGATGTGACATGCTCATCAAAATGTACATGTGATAAAAAAGGAACATCATGAATATCATGATCTAAAAGATGATAAACTCTCATGTCTTTGCAATACCCTATAAAAATTAAAGGTTTTCTCTTCTTATCCAATGCTTTCCTTTTTTACTTTGGTACAAACACCCAAAAAAGGATCTTAAAGACCCAAAAAAATGAGACATTAGGATTGGTTCCAAAATAAGCCTTCATAAAAGTTAATGCTCAAGTTCTCTATGTGGTCTATAGTTTTAAATGTATTTCACACAATTAATTGCCTCTACCAAATAGATAAGAGGTAAATCCCATGAATGCATAATGCAGTTATCCATCTCCTTCAAATTTTGGTTCTTCTATTCTACTAAACCATTTTGTTATGGAGTATGTGTAACAGAATGCTGGTGAACATTACCATGAGCTATCAAAAAATTAGAGAACTCTTGACTGAAGTATTCCCCACCATTATCTAAACAAAGCTTCTTGATACAACTAGAAGATTATTTCTCAAACAAAGCCTTAAATAATTTGAAGTGAGTAAAGACATCACTCTTATACTTGAGAAAATAAACTCAAGTACGCATCAATAAGTTATCAAAGAAAGTAAGTACATACTTAGCTCCATTGAAAGGAGTTAGAAATACCATCAATTCACTGTGCACAAGCTAAAGTGGTGAATAATCTCTCATGGACATACCATTAGGAAATGGGTCTTGGTGTTATTTCCCTAATGCACAACCAGGGTAAACTCCATAAAGACATAAAACTATAAGAAGAACCTCTACCATACTTTGAGTGCTCAACTCATTCAAATATTTGTAATTGAGGTGTGTAAATCTCTCATGCCAAAGCCTAATCTTAGAATCTACATGAGAAACCAAACACATCCCTAGAGGAGGAGTGTATGCAATTAGAAATGATCATGTCTATAAATCAATCCTAACTCAAAGAAGATAAATCATACCATACACTTCCGATTAGGGACACATTAGATAATCTGAAACATGACCAATATAGGGATCCACTAGACCTTATTAGGGGATCTCTTACCATAATACACTATTATAGGGAGGGTTCCAAAGCCTTTAGTCAAGTAAAATAATGCAATAACCATAAGGGATTCCTATGTTTTGATATTTCACTAAACTAATATCAAGTAAAGCAAATCTAATCTAGTGCTCACCAAAGTTTGTGGCACAATGTGGGGGTTAGTAAACAAAACACACATATATATGAGAATCTCAATTAAGCTATGTATGAACAAGACCCTAATACATGAAATACAAAGAGTAATATTATTTGAAGCCAATACTTATGCTAGGTCTATCTACTAAAGAGAAGAGCAATGTTAGAGAATACTTACCTAAATGATGAACCCGTCGAGACTCAATCTCTCCCTTGGCCAAAGGGAATTTTTAATAGGTTGTTTTGGTTTGTAAGGATCACTAAGAAAGACTAAAGCATCCAATATTTATCCACAAGACTAAATTATCCAAGTAGAAACCTTAAGATAAGAATCCTCAAATAGAATGGTGGAAGAGTAGATTATAAAGAAGCACAAACGAATAATAAATCTTGATTGTATATGAAATAATGATGAAATGATCTTGTATATATAGGTGGATTAGACCCTAAACCCTTCTAAAAATATTGATTGACATGTTCAACCTAATTGACTTAGCACAATTTTGGACAATTATTTACTAGGTCACGAGCTAGAGTGGCCAAGAGCCAAACTAGTTCCTAAGTGAAAATCACCAAAAAATCTACATGGTTGACCTAGCATAGATGACTGTTGAAAGGGATTTAAGGTGAGGAAAAGAGTGATGGAGAGTAGAAAATACTAAAATAGAGTGAAAAATAGGAGTAATAGCTTAAGGAATGGTTTTTAGGAGCTAGTTGGATTGGTAATAAGTGGAAATAAAAGACAACAATCTTGTGAAGCACTAATGGTCTGCCCACCCCTTTCTTGGTGTACCCCCTAGGGTATGATATCAGAGAGATTGAGTCTTGATGGGTTCCTAAAAGATGTAAAGTGCTAGTATTTGATATAAATTTGAAAATATTATGTGTATCATATGCCCCACTCGAAGGTCATCACATGTCACTAAGGTGTAATAGGGGATGGTGCTTTGAGAAACAACATAGGAACACATAACGCTGATGCTAAAAAAAATTTACAGTATTTTAAAGCATAAAATAACTGAAAGTAAATGACTAAAAGGGAAATAACTAAAAATTAAATGTGATGCGTACCTTGACTTATCTTTATCATTGGTTGATTGTTTTCTATGTTGTTAGTTTTGATTATGTAGGGCATAGAGACTACTTTTGATAAACCCAAGAGTATAAAACTAAAGAGCTAAAACAAAAAAAAATAAAATCTAGAAATCCAAAATAATTGGTGCTATGTGGATAGGATGAATTTGAGAATTTTGCCAGCTGGGTTGACAAGTGCTATGTTAGACCAAATGACCAAGTCAAAACAAGAGTAAATTGGGTAACCGAAAAGCCAATTCTACTAAAAACCAAATAACTCAAATAAGTAAACCTTAAGTAAGAAAGAAAAACTCACCAAATCAAACCAAGGATACATTTCAAAAAGATGGTAATCAAACATCAAATGTAAAAGCAGTAACAATCCTTGCTTAAACAAAGATGGACAGGTAAAACAAATAGTAAAACAACATTGATGAGTGAGCAGTAACAATTGTTATCTCACTCAATAATGGAAAAAGGTGCATAAAAGGGAAAAATGGACTCAGGTGTCCACAAAAAGGGGTGGTAGAATTATGACAAATGGTAAAAAGAGAAGCAAAACAAGTCTAAAAATGTAAATCTATGGTGTGAATAAAGTAATCCCTAACTACTCAAACATGTTGTTTTGCTCTAAGGATAGATAAAAATTGAAGCAAAGGATTGCTAGCACGTTTTAAAGAGGTGAAGAAGAAGGGAATATAAAAGAAGGAAAATAGATTTGGAATCACACGTACCTGTCAACGGGGGAAATGAAATGGGTGGAGGGGAGAATGAAGGAAAAACCAAGGTAGAGGAACTCTTTATCAAAGTTAAGACACTCAAATTAGGTTTCTCAAAACATGGGTACTTTCAACCTTAAGGAATCTAAATAGCTTCTCTTAGCCACATAAGTCTTTGGTAAATAAATGTAGTAAATAGATCATCCCATAAAAGCTCTATGCATGAAAATTAAAATGGACCTACCTTCTCATAATGTGTTCCCCATTCCTCATGACCGCTTACAGAGCTGTCGGTCTACTATGAAGATTGGGTAATTACGTGAGAAAGTAGGTATCACCATAGAGTTTTATGAATTATCCTATTCTAATCTAATGGCCTACTATATGCCAATATACCTTGGCTCTATGTGAGGCCAACTATGGAGTTTGATATTTAATTAGAGATAGAAGATGTGTTTGTAATCACATCTTTTGGTGTGATTTGACTTTTAAGATTTGTATGTTACCTTTTATATATCATTACCTTTTATTTCAAATGATTTGTCTTTTAACTTTATTGATGGCTTTTTTTATATTCCTCTTCCATACAGATTTAGAAAACCAAACATGGGTGCTAAAGATATCTTTCATTTCAATACTTGGGACTTGGTTGCTAGGAGAGGTAACTTCAGAGAGCATGGGTCTAAGAGTATCATAAAGATAGGTGAAATAAAAGTGATTTCTTCACTTTGACCTTGTTTTATTCAATGTTGAGTGAAAAGAAAATAAATCAAGAGGAATGACACATGGAACAATTTGAACTGCTTCAAATCATAAAAAAATTGACAAAGGGAAAAATAAAGGGATACAATAACAATAAAGTGTGATTTCTTATCGTAAGAATAAGGGAAATTTAGGAAAACATGCTAACATAGATTGTTGTGAAAATTCCACCTTTCAAAAGAAGCAAAAGCTAAAACTGAGAACAAGGATCAAAAACACATTTTTAGAAAAGGAATAACACAAAGGTAATTTTATGAGGAAGGCCAAGTCTTATCTATGGTCTTACACCATAACTCATAAAAGAGAAACCCATGAAGGTGCCAAAAACCATTGGAAACATATATGAGAAAAATACAAAGATAGTATTTTTTGAGGAAGACTAGGTCTTATCCACGGTCTTACATTACAACTCACAAAAGAGAAATCCAAGGGATGCCAAAAAGTGTGTATAAAGAGTATGAAAATAAAGAAAACTATGGTACATCATGAGGAAGACCAGGTCCTATTCATGGTTTTACAATGAAACTCATGAGAGAAAGAGAAAACCAAAAGACCAAAAAAGAAGGACTAAAGGTTTGTGATAAGAGAGAACTACTACAGAGGGAGAGATCCATGTAAGTAACCTGAAAAAAGAGTTAGATCGATAGCATGTAGAAAGCATAGAAAAAAGGGAAGGATTAGGCAAATTACTTCTTAAGGAATTGTGCATTATTGAGCTCTTTGAAAACATGGCTTTGATTAGTTTTAAGGTGGTAGGTACTTAGACCAATAATATTTTTAACTAAATAGGGACCCCTCCATTTTTGAGCATATTTACCTTCTTTGTCATGAGTGTAGTCTAATTTAAGGACAAGATCACCAACATTAAATGTGTAAATTTTAACACATTTGTTATGTTTTTTGGCAATACAAGACTTATAGTAGTGGTTTTGTTGCAAAGTAGAAAGATGGTGTTCATCAAGGAGATCAAGGGCATGAAATCAAGCATTACATAATTATTCATTGGGAATGATACCATGAAGAGAGATACAAAGAGAGGGAAGTTCAAATTCTAATGAAAGAACTAACTTATAACCATAGACTAGAGATAATGATGTTGCCCCAGTGGTAGTATGTATGCTAGTCTGATAAGCCCAAAGAGAAAGATAATGTGCCAATCCATGTAGGTTTCATTAATTGTCTTTTGGAGAATTTTATGAATAATTTTGTTAGTGGCCTTAGCTTGACCATTGCATTGCAGATGATAAGGCATAGAAAATTTGTGATTGATCTTGAATTTAGCACAAAGTTTTTTAACATCATTGTTTTTGAAGTTACAACCATTTTTTATTATGATAGTATGGTAAACACCAAAGTGGAAAATGATTTGATTAAGAATGAATTTGGTGATGGTGTTACTAGTGACAATAAAAAGAGACATGGCTTTAACCCATATGGTAAAATATTTGGTAGAAGTGACGATAAAAACATGCCCATCTTGGGAACGAGGTAATTTTCTGATGAGATCTAATCTTCACATGGAGAATGGCCAAGGGGATTTGACAATTTGAAGTTTGGCTGAAGGTGAATGAATTAAATCGTCATGAAGTTGGCAAGGAGTACACTTTTTTGCAAATTTAATTATATATTTTTCAAGAGTAGGCTAAATGTAACCCATATGCATGCCTTTGTGGGTTGTAGCATGTCCATTATAATGGCCACCACAAATGCCCCCATGTGCTTATTCAATAAGAGGAAGGACCTCATCTTGCATAACACAACAAAACAAGGTACCTTTAACATTATGATAGTAAAGGATATTATATTGAAATACATATTTTAAATCTTGTTTATGAATACATGTCTTTTCATGAGAGTCTAAGTTAGGAGGATAGGCTTGATGTTCTATAATGAATGATGTCTTTATATCACATGATTTATCGAATAGTGATAGCCTCAATGTGGCAGATAAGTAAATTTATTGGTTGAGTAGAAGATGGATATTTTATTATTTGTATAAGAAAAGTGGGATCAGAAAGAACTTGGTGTGAATGAAAGAGAGAAGCTAAAGAAGCCAGGGAATTAACAATGGAATTTTGATCTCTAGGGATAGGCTCAATGGTCAAAGAGATGAATTCCTTAGCAAGAGTAAATACAATTTAATGATATGAAATGAGATTTTTGATTTTGCATTGGTAATCACCATTGATTTGGTGAAAAATAAGCTGAGAATCACCTAAAAAATGTAGTTATTAGATGCCTAAATCAAGGGTAGCTCTCATGCCTAAGATTAGAGCTTCACCTTTGGCCATATTATTGGTGACATCAAAGGTGAAGTGAAAAGATAAAGGTATGATTTTTCCAAGAGGAATGGTAAGAATACAACATGTCTTAGCTCCTTGAAGGAATTTAACACCATCAAAGTGAAAGGTCCAAGTATCCTCGAATAAGTTAACATTAATTTCAAAAATCTCTTTGATAACTACTTTTGGTTTAGTAATACTAAGGGGAATAGAATATTCATCTAGATTATTTGCTTCAAGATTAGAGGCAAAGTTATGAAAGTAATATTTAAGTGAAATAACTTGATTGAGACCTTCTTATCATCAAGAAGACTATCTTGAAGGTGATTGGTAGTTGGCACATGAGCTACAACAAGTTGATTGGCTATGACCTATCCTTTGACAACATTTTGAGTCATAATACAAAGATCAAATTCCATAAGGATCATCCATTTGCCAATTCTATCTTCAGGAAGAAAGGATTTGGAGAAGTGATGAAAGGGTTCAAAATGAATGATGACATAAGTGGTCTGGTATAACATGTAGTGTTGAAGATTTTTAGCTAAAAAATAGATGGTGAGGCAATCTCATTCAACTTTGGTAGAACACTTCTCATAATTGATGAGGCCTCACATAATGTAGTGGATAACATACTCTCTACCAGTATCATATTATTGGGTAATTATTGACCCAACTGATATAGGCATGGAAGAAGTATATATGATTAAAGGTCAATCATTAGGAGGATGAAGTTTAGGTGGGTGAAGTAATGAATATTTCATGTTATCAAAGGATTTTTGACAAGGGTCTATCCATTCTAAGGCATTACCTTTCTTAAGAATAGAATTTATAGAGTGGATGTGAAAATCCATTTCAAGGATGAATCATCTAATTAACCCAAGTTTTCCTAAATATGTAAGAATTTTAGGAATGGAATGAGGAATGGGCACATTGATGATAGCACTAATCTTAGCTAGGTCAACAGTAATGCCATGAAGAGAGACCAGGAATCCTAACAATTTTCTAGATATGACACCAAAGACACATTTGTAAGGATTTAGTCTAACTTAGTTTTTGAAAAGATGGTTAGAGATGTTAGCAAGATTTGAGAGATGAGTTTTATGACTTTTGGATTGAGCAATGAGATCATTGACATAGGTCTCAACAATTTTGTCGATAAGATCATGAAAGATGTGAGTCATTGCTTATTGGTAAGTGGATCTGAAATTTTCGAGGCCAAAGGGAATTTTAACATAGAAATAAGTTCCCCATTCCATGGTGAAAGTGGTCTTATGTTGGTCTCGAGGGTAATGTGAATCTGATTGTAGCCCAAGAAGCCATCCATAAGAGATAACATTTTGTAACCAGCTGTGGAATCAATGATGGCATCTATCGAAGGTAAATATAAGTTGTCTTTGGGATAAGTAAGGTTAAGATTATAGAAATCAATACAAATGAGAATGACCATAGTGACCTTTTTTTGAATTGGAATGATGTTAGAAAACCATTCAAAGTAGTCCACTAGTTTGATAAATTTGGCATCAAGTAATTTGTTGATTTCCTTGTGACATAAGGTGGAAACCTCGAGTGGAATTATCCTTTGATTTTAATGTACATACTTAGTATCATGATAACTAATAATGTTATGCACCGCAATTATAAGGTCAATACTAGGCATGTTCTCATAGTATTAAGTGAAGATCTCATAATATTTATCAAAGAATAAGCTAAAATTATCATGTTTGATAGGTGAGAGTTCATGATAAGTTGTAATTGGTCAAGGATAAGATGGAGTACCATATGCAATATGAGTGGTTCCTTCGATAAGCATGGAATTACCATCTTGGAAATGGTATGGTGCATTAGGTAAAAAATAAATTGGATTAGCTTTGGGATCAGTGCTGATGGCAAAGTTGTTGAAATAAGGGGTTTTGGTTTTAAAAATCCCAAGTTTATGATATTGCTGAGGAAGTTGAGATTCTCGAGCATGAAGTATTTTAAGAATAGCTTTATCACTAGGTAAGGTAGGAGGAGAACCATAATACTCAACATCTACTTCAATATCTAGAATTTGATTACCATGGAGATCATACTTAAAATGTAATTGATGAACATTGGTTGCCTTAACATCTAGTGTAATCTTGAGAGTAGGAAAAGTAGATGGGTCAGAAAGGATTGGAGTATCATTAGTTTTGGTGATATGGGAAAGATCAAAAGCAATTATTGGATTGATAGGTGTTAAACAAGATGTTATAATTTCTAGAAATTCATAAGGTATAATTTGCTCTACCACCCAAGGTCTATCAAAAAGTGAAGAATTGGTAAGAGGCACATAACCATCATGATTAAAGTCACAATTTATGGAAATGGTATGGACATCCTAGTTAAAATCATGAATTTGAGATAAGGTTTTCTAATAATTCTAGGCATCCAAGTCTCAAGATTGAGCTTGGGCCATTATGTAATTATCATCATATGTTGTAGAAATTGTACATGATTGAGAGTTAGGGGGAGTTTCAGAAGGTGAAATCTCAATATTACTGAATATACATGGAGACATGATGAGAGGATCTTTAAATAATTTATCCACTCTAAATAATTGTAAGTGAAGGCATCTTCAGGTAAATAAGGCTCCTAAGCATTGTACAAAAGGGGAAAGTCAATAATCTCATCAATAAGAGGAATAGTATTGTCCCAAGGTAATAAAGGAGGAAGCCACTGCTAATGTAGGGAGGTAGCTTGGTAGTATTGCAAGTCATTAGGTTCATCATCATCATAATCCACAAGAGTGACTTGTAAATCAATATTGATGTTGATAAACTCGAGTAAAGGAACACTATTGATCTTAGGAATGGTAAGAATATGATATTGAGATTTGGGATTAGGAATTTGAATACTCCATGGGTTGGGATTAACCTCATTCTTATACCATTTTCCGTTATGTAAGAATTTAATGTATTGGATACCAAAATAGGTAATGGCCCTCATTCTATGAGTCCATGGGTGACTAAGGAGTCTATTATAAGATAATGGTAAATCAAGGGCCATAATATTAATTCGAATGGTCTTAGGTCTGATTATTAATAGAAGCTAAATACAACCAAGGGGTTTTTGATTAGTCTTATCAAAACTATGATAGGTAAGATATGTTTGCTTGAGATGATCCTTGTTATAACCAAGTTGTTGGATAAGCCACAAAGATGTCACATTAATACCAAAGCCTTCATCAACTAGATATTTATAGATAAGGGTAGTATTAATGGCTATTTTGATAAAAAATGGTGGATCATTAGCACAAAAAAGAATTTCATCATTGATCATGTCCTTTTCAAGAAATTCAATATAAGGTTTGGAATAAGGACACATAGTTTCAATTGTATTGATGTTGGTAGGTTGAGGTTCAATGGAAGGTGGTTCTTCATTGATAAAGGATGGATCTTCAATTTCTTAGAGTTGTTGCATACGGAACTTGTGATGATAGGGGAAGTACAAACCAATTCCATAAGTGGAATATTACAAGGCATAGAGTTGAGTTCTTCAAGAAAATTCCAATGAGATTTAGAAGAAGAACTAGCATGAGTTTTAGGAGGTAAAGTAGATTTTTGAGGAATGGATGTGATTGAAGGTTTGGAAGTAGGAAGTGACTCTTAATGTGCTTCTAAATATATATTATTAGTTGCACTGTCCTTGAAAAGTTATTATTTTAAGGATGGCTTTTTAGGTTTGGTAATAGGATATTTGTGAGCCATCTTATGATGATAGTTGACCTTGGCAGTGTTAACATATTGGGAATTATTATAATATTGATCATAATAAACATCAATGGCACAAACATCTTTAGTATTTGGTTGACTATTTGAAAAATATTTTTGGTTATTTAAGGTAAAAGCTTTAAAAACCTATCATTTTTGAGAAGCAGTGGTGTACTCTTGATGACAAAGGTTGATCATGGCTTCATGATTAAATGAATCACCAAGCATATAGGAGACAATAAATTTAGTGAGACCTCTATAAGATTCATGGAAATGACCAATGGTAACATGGAACCAACAAAATTGATTAGAGTTATACCACTTGGGATGATTTTTAGGATAAGTAAAAGGTTTAAAGGATGGTAAGCATTGTTTAATTTACTACACAAAAAGTGGTATGTGAAAAGATAAAGGGATGTTGACTTTGGTAAATCCTGGTTTGGTTTTTGAAGTATTAATAGTGATATCATTGGTAGATGTTTGAAAACATCATTTGATTATTTTAGGATTAGGTTCAAATTACTTCATAAGAAAGTATTGATGTTTAGCTTGATCAAGAGCTTCATTAAGTGTTTGGGGAGCAGTAGTTTGAACCTTATATTGAAGAGAAGGAATCAAAGAAATGATAAAGAGTTTGAATAATTTATCATCAATCATGTTATGGTTAGATTTATGCACCAATGATTTCCATTGTTTGATAAATTCATGAGATAATTTAGTGAGAGATTGCTTAGCATTGATGAAGTGGCTAAGACAATTTTTTTGAAGGTCATTGTGTTGAAACTCTTTAACTAAAGGATTGACTAAATATTTGAGTTATCGAATGGAATGTTGGGGTAATTGGTTGTACCATTATAATACATTTCTAGTGGAGGTTTTGACTAAGATTTTAGTTGTGGTGAAGGTATTAGTTTGGATCCACTCTTTGTAAAGATTTCCAAAGGCTTTGAGAAATGAGGCAGGGTCTTTAGTCCCATCATAATTGATAGTTGGAGATATGTTACCAATATCAATGGACATAATGAAGGAGATAAAAGATTATTTTGAATAGTTTGAAGCATCTTATTATTCATTATGGGTTGAGGAATAACAATGCTAGAGGCATCTCTAAGAGGTGGAGGAATAAAATTGGGATTAGCTTAAGGATGGATAGCTAGAGGTTGATTATCCATATTAATCAAATGATGTTGGAGTTGCATCATTTGATTAGTGTTAGAGTTTTTCATTATGTTCATTTATTGGATAACTTGGGAAAGAAGTTGAGTTGTATCAATAGGTGGGTTGGTGTTGGTAGGAGTACTCCCTGAATTGGAATTAGGGGGAGGGTTATTAGAAGATGGATTATTAGTGGGATTATTATTTAAACTTATGTCAATTGACCCCACATTAGTTTGAAGGTTTTGAAGATGAGAAGTATCTTGGTAGGTATATAAAGGATTAGACCCATCAACTTCATCTTGAGGTGTGATTTGCACCATGTTATAAGTGATGGATGAAGGAGGGGAAGAGGTGCCCCAAGAGTGATGGTGCTCTTGAGAGGAAAAGAGAGGGAGGAATGAACATTACATATAGTATCTAAATAGATTCAAGCTATTCAAGAATATTCTGATAGGAGACTTCATGATGATTTGAGAGAAATGAATAGAATGATAAGAAGAATAAATAAAGAATTAGATCGCTAAATATGGAAAGAAAAAAAAGATACAAATTTAATTGGGTTGACCTAGTATAGAAAATAGGGTCCAAAAACTACACAAAGTCGACAGGGTTAACCTAGTATAAAAAGTAAGGGCTGGAAACTGTACAGAGTTGATAGGTCGACCTAGTATAGTAAGTAGAGAAAAGTAGATAGTTTATAAGATATTGTGTCGATAGAAACAAATGTGTATTAAAAAAAGATTTTTTTTGAAAGTGCTTTTGAAATTAAGAAATGAAAAACACACACAATCAATTGGGTTAATGAGGTTGATCCAATTAAGGCACACAACACAAAACCTTACACCAACATTGGTTAATGATTTTTTTTTCAATACAATATATAATTAAGCAAAGAAAAAAATCAACTTGGAAAGTAAAAGCTAACTAAGTGGTCAACATAAATGTTGTTAGATTATTAGAATATGATTTTAGATGTGATAGAGAGTTGGATATAAACAAGGAACTAAAAAGCAATCTAAGGATGGTTTTAGGACATTTGTGATGAAGGGATTTGTATTGGAAATGGTATAAGCTTGGTATTGGGGCTTACCCCCTCACTTCATACACCACAATAATAAGGGTG
Source organism: Torreya grandis (assembly GCA_037957365.1). Lineage (NCBI taxonomy): Eukaryota > Viridiplantae > Streptophyta > Pinopsida > Cupressales > Taxaceae > Torreya > Torreya grandis. Next base: position 1,469,120 of record JARHVA010001478.1, read on the forward strand.
TTGGGTGCTCAGCCAAAATATATCATTAACCCCATGTTTATACTTATCTAAAAAACTAAGTTGGCTTCCCCCTTAGTGATGAAATCCAAGTAGGTAGGCCTTAGATAATTATTAAAATGCATTTTGAGATTTTTTGATTTGGTAGTGTGTGCATAAAATAAAAAATAGTGTAACTAAATGATTTATTGAAAACCACCTAATTAGATTATGTGATATATTATAAGCATGCAAGCACACGAAATGAAAGTGTCAACTAATTACTAGCATATAAAGGTTAATTCCAACTTTGATACACAATATAGTTTCAATTCAGTCGATAGTGTATGCATAGAATACATAATAGGGTCGATAGTATTACCTCTATACTGTAGAATCAAGGGTCTAAAAATGAACTACATCAAGAAAATTGACCTAGTTTTCTAGATAGTACATAGAATATAGAACTACGTCGACATGGTTAACCTAGTTAACTATACAAGGGTAGTTTTAAAGACTACAAACTATGAAAATAGAACTATAATAAATGCTAAAAATGATAAAGAAAGATAGAAAGGAACCTTGGTGGGTTGGAGGATGCAAAAGAAAATAAGATTATTGTTGAAGTACCCTAATTTATACTTAAAAATTATACTAACTGTATCGATTGGGTCGACCTAAATTTGAAAATCCTATTTTTGGAAAACTAGTAAATGTATAGGGTCAACTGGGTCAACCTAGTATCCTAAACTGGATGCTTGAAAATGTATAGGGTTGACTAGGTTGACCTAGTATGCTGGACTAGATGTGTAAAGGTGTACATGATCGATTGGGTCAACCTAGTAGTCTAAACTAGAAGTGTAAAAAAATTTCACAAATAGAACAAAGTCATATAGATGTGACTATGTGTTAAACTTGCACACAAAAGTTAGAATTATGTCAATACTATCAACTTAGTATTGTAAATATATAAATAATAAAATGATAAACCAATAAAAAATATGAAATAAAACATGTAAGGGTTAGATTAATGCTGGGTTCATGAGAATGTATGCAATCATAAATGAATCATGTTTATAAATCAATCATAACTTAGAGAAGATATATCATACCATACACTTCCAATTGGGAACACATTAGATAATCAGGTACATGACCAATATGGGGATCTATTAAACCTAATTAGGGCATCTCATAACATAATACACTATACTAGGGATGGTTCCAAAGCTTCTAGTCAAGCACAATCATGCAATAACTCTAAGGGAGTCCTATGTTTTGATATTTCAATAAACTAATAACAAGTAAAGCAAATATAGTCTAGTGCTCACCAGATACTATGGCATAATATGGAGGTTAGTAAACAAAATAAACATGTATAGGAAAATCCCAATTAAGATATGTATGAACAAGAACCTAATACATGAAATAAGAAGAGTAATATTATTCAAAGCCAATACTTATGCTACTTCTATCTACTAAAGAGAAGAGCAAAGTTAGAGAATACTTATCTGAATGATGAACCAATTAAGACTCAATCTCTCCCTTGGCCAAATGGGCTTCAAAAGAGGTTGTTGTGGTTTGTAAGAATCATTAAGAAATGTCAAAGCGTCTAAGACTTATCCACAAGACTAGATTCTCCAAATAGACAACCTAAGCTAAGACTCCTCAAGTAGAATGGTGAAAGATCAAATTATATATAAGCACAAGCAAATAATAACTCTTGGTTACATATGAAATAATGATGAAATGATCTTGTATATATAGGCAGATTTGACCCTAAACCCTTCCAAAATCTCAGTCGATAGGGTTGACCCTATCAAGCTAGATTTTTTTTGGATAATTATTCACTAGGTCATGAGCTAGGTCAGCTAAGAGCCAAGTAGTTCCTAAGTGAAAATCACCCAAAACTATATAGGGTCAACCTAGTACAACTGACTATCAAAAAGGATTTAAGGTGAGGAAAAGAGGGATGGAGAGTGGAAAATACTAGAGGAGGGTGTAAAATAAGAGTAATATCTTAGGGAATGGTTTTTAGGAGTTTGTTGGATTGGTAATAAGTGGCAATAAGGGACAACAATCTTATGAAGCACCAATGGTCTACCCACCCCTTTCCTAGTGCATCCCTTAGGGCATGTACTTAGTGGGATTGAGTCTTGATTGATTCTTGCAAGATGTAAAGTGTCAATATTTGATAAAAGTTTGAAAATATTATGTGCATATAAGGAGTATCATCAAAACCCTAAAAATAATAGAGTTGAGAACTATGATCAACAACACCCTATGCAATAAGAGTGTGTGGCTCTAACAAAACTTTAACTTCAGCACCTTGTGGTGTGAAATTCACTATCTTGCCCTAACAAAAATGACAAATCAAATAAATTGAAAGTAGATTAGTGGTCATGTCTAAAACATATAGTGCATCAGTTATGTAGTTACCATCTAGCTGTAGTCACCCTTTATTTTAACATAAATAAAGGAAGAATCTATAACCTCAATGTTGGAAGTAAAAATCAAACTAAAATATATAAATGAATCTTTGGAATAATTCATATGGCACTAAGCACCAAAATATAGAACCTAATTGTCTAAAATAGGTGACTGTGATCTCCCAATAACATTAAGTGTTTTTTAATGCTCATGAGTTAGAGGAGTGGAGATAGAAATCTTATGTTTCTTAATGACATCTTTTAAGGATTGAATTCTCTTAAAACACCTTGAATCTTCATGACCAATCACCCCATAATATAATCAAGATAAGTTAGACTTATTATTAGATTTGGAAGATGATTTGGGTTTAGATATGTTTGTTTTAGGCTTAGGTGCATTTTGAGATAGAAGAGTGTTCTTCTTCTGACTCTTTATTTTTCCCTTATTATTAGGATGTGATGCTACTAATGTTTTTTGGAAGATGGAAGACTCAAAATGAGACAATTGATATTCCTCTCTAATAAGTCTCTCATAAAACAAATCTTAATCTGGTATTTTGAATGTGACACTTAAGGCATCCATGTTAGAGAAAAAGGTAGAAGCAAAGATTTGGAATGGACCATTCAACTTAGAAAAAATCAAGTATTCACACTCTTAATCTTTCTAATCTCATCCACTCCCCTTAAAATTTCTTAATAGATGCTCAAACTTAGTGAGGTAGTCAACAATAGAGGCAAAGTCATCTGAATTGAGTGAAATAAGCTCCACTTTAAGCTGTATGGCTCTCAAGTGATCTACTTTCCTAAATAAACCCTTTAGCTTAGCCCATATTTTGAATGGTGTATCACACCCATTGAAATGAAATAACAAAATATCACTCACATAAATCTATATATTCTTCAAAATTACATTGGTTCTAAAATTTTTCAAACTCTCGTTTGAACTGTGGTTGAGTTTGATTCATTAGGGACCATAATCCTTTATGTTTTATGATTGTTTCCATTCAAGGTCTCCATATATGGTAATTATGTGTAGTCAAAGACTCATATTTGTCATTAATATAATTATAATCCATGCCAATGAATGACCAAAGAACATAAAGAATGTAAAAGAGTGCATAAATCAATGCTAAGACAACCCCCTAAAAGATTGTATTAAGGACCCCCAATTTGAAATTTTATAAAAGTAGTGCATTTTTACAAAGTAATGACACCAATAGATAGAGAATTTAAAACCATACACTTTTCAAAAAAATAAAACTCAAATTTGAGTTATGGTTCAAAATTTAGAGGCTTTATGAATTGCCGTAAATGGGTCAAAAATAATAAAAATTACACTAGAAATAAATTTTAGTAACCAAAATGGAATTGAAGGTAGGGTATAACCATTAATTGGAATTGGAATCAAACTATGGACTTAAAAAATCCAACCAAAGTTAAAAATTAACTTTTTTATGACCTCTATGCTTGCGTAAGTGAACTGTACTCCCACTTGAGGTAAAAAATTATAGCGTAATAAGGAAAATAATAATTATTCAGCTGTGATAAGATGAAAGCATGTGGGTTACTTTTGTCGGTCACCTCTAGGGTGCCAAGAAAGCTAGTGTGAGCAGATAGATAGGACAACATAGTAAAAAAATCATATCTCCAAATTCCAATGCCACCTTTTAGTTGCAATATAGAAAAAAGAATAGAAAAAATAAAAAATGGTGCCAAGAGTAGATAAAATGGCAGATTTAGATGCTTGCAAACCTACAACTCTCTAACATAGACTTTATTCCAATGATCTTCTCCCTACTTTAATGCTATCCTTCCAATGCTTGATAGATGTAAAAGAGGACAAAAAAATAAAGGAGAAAAAGGATGCCAAAACTAGATCTAGAAATAAGAAAAAAAAGACGTCACCTCTCTAATCTCCCAAATATCCATGAAGACCTCTACAGGGTTCTCAAGGATATGTAATGTTGATTTAGAAAATCTTCCATGCATCCCACATTGATTTGAAAGTTTCCAATGCCCAACTTCATGACTCTTCCTCCAAACACCATGTTGCACCTGCTCTCCTCCAATGCCTCTTACAATCCTTTCCAAGTTCCAACACAGCCTTCCAATAGAGAAAATAAGCAGTCCAACCTTCTAGTGCTATAAATAGAGACACCAATAAAAACAATCTTAGTTGGATGAGTTCCAATGCTAGTATAATAGTGGTCAAAAACTCCTCAAAATTTCCAACACTCTTGATCAAACCCCAATGCCTCCGCTCTTCAATGCCATCATGCTGGTCAAACAAAACATCTTCAATAGCTCTTTCACTCCCATGCTGTCCTTCTCTCCTCTAATGCCATGTTCATAATATAATTCCAAGCTCAAGGAGGAATTCCAATGCCTCCTCTCTCCTTATTATAATGCCCTTAGAGAACCCAATGCCTTCTTAAACTTAATTTATTTGAAACTTTAATCAACTCAGTTTATTCAAAGCTTCAATGAAATTGCCTCTCCAATGCGAAGAAGAAAAAAGATGAAAATGTATGATAATGAAAGAGGTACCTACGACAAAGGAATTACTAAAAAAATTGTAGTAGTGTGGATGGATGCAACACTTGAAAGCTCTGGTACAATGTTAGGAATTGTAAATGCATTCCAACACAATATTATGAAGTGTTAACAATAAAAACATCACACAAGGAAGTTACAGACAAATGAGATGAAAAATAAGGAAAGTCAAATTTTATTCAGAATGAGATACTCATACAATAGGAAGCCCTTCATAAGTAGGCAAGGCAAAATAAAGAATTAGCGTAAGCAATGTGGGATAAATCCCCACATAGGACAAACTAGAAAAAATATGAAATACATAGATATAACTAGCAAATATGAGAAATACATACTCAACATACCAAAAATTTTAAGATGAGAAACACTCGATTTCTTATTAGACTACATGTATAAAGGTGTAGAAAGATGCAAAGCTTTAGCATGGACTCTATTTATAATGTACAAAATAATATTTATGGCTTTGGCCCATAAAAATTTATAACATTTACAAAATGCAACATTATTCTAACCATTTCAATGATGGTTCAGTTTTTCCTTTTAACAATTCTATTTTTCTATAGGGAATAGGGAGTTTTTAACTCTCTTTGAATACCAAAATTAATGTAAAAATAATCAAATTATTTACTAATGTATTCACCACCATTATTATTTCTTAATCTTTTAATAGAAAAGTTAGAATAATTTTCAACTAAATATTTGAACTCTTTAAATTTAGATAAAACTTCAGATTTTTTTAATAAAATAAGACCAAATAATTCTAGTATGATAATCAATAAAATTAAAAACATATAAACATTTATTAAGAGATACAAATTAAAGTGGTCCTATAACATCACTATGAAAAAGCTTTAAAGGATGTGAGGAGTTCACATCATGATTTTTGTGAAAGGGTTTTTTGTAATGCTTACCACATAAGACCCTTACAAGCTTATCGATGAGATGAAATAGCAAGAAGACCAACCACAAGATCATGTTGAGACATATCATATTAAATTGTAAAATTAACATGACCTAATATTTCATTCTATAATTAAGATTCATTTCTATTTTGTGATGAAAGACAACATGCATAAGAAACAAAAAAAAATATAAACCATTATGTTGAAATCCTTCAGTAATTAGAGAACTAAATTGATTTCTAATAGACCATTTATCCTTAAGAATTTTTTTTTATGAAAGTATCGTTTATCGTAGATTTTTTTAAAGTTTAGGAACATTGAAAACATCTTTTATTACTCTATTTATAAATTTAGCTTTTACTTATTTAGTAGATTCTAAATCCTTTCAGATATATCTCTAGTGTTATATAAAATAATTAATAAACAAGTCATATGATGTGATGCACCACTATCTAAAATCCATTCATTTTCATTAGAAGTAAAATATGTAGCATACAAAGTGATGATAATATTAATATTTTGATCATGATTATTATTCTGATTATGGTTTTAATTTTTTTGTTGATTATGATTAGAACCTTTTTTCCATTTGTTATTTTTAGAGGTTTTATTAATATATTTATTTTTATTTTTATTACAATCTTCCCTTCTATGTCCAAATTTATCACAGATTGAATTTTCATTAAATTTGACTTTATGATTATTATCTCTAGATTTCTTATTCCTATTTTTACCCTTGGTAGAGTTGAGGTTAGATTTTTGGTTTCTAGTGTTTTTGAGAACACTATTAAGCACGAGAAGTTCCTAAGTGGAATTTTGTTTAAAGTCAAAATTTGACATCACTTATTCTTCTTGAATAAGAAGAGTTGAAAGAGTAGTGAGGTTAGGGATATCTTGTTCTATTTGGTATTTAAAATTAAGAATATAAATTAAATTGTGAAAATTTTAATGAATACTTAACTAGATAATGAAATACAAAAGCTTATCTTGAATAAGTTACAATCACAACCATCTAACTGAGATTTAATGTTTTTGAATTTTGCAAGAAAATTAGCTATTTTTTCATTACCTTTCATATAAGTTGTAAGTAGTTCAATAATAAGTTTAATTATTTTTAAGAGATAAAAACCTTCATGCATAGACTCAATGAGTTTTCATGTATCATTGGGGGACTCTTGATTGTTAATATGGAGTAGGAAATCATCTTTTACATTCTTCAAAATAATCGACATAACTTCTTATGATTTTTGGTAAGCTCAATTATGACATTTTTCTTTGATGGAGGTTTTTTAGTCCTGACCACAATATTTCATAGTTTTATAGCCATAAATTTGACTTTAATAAATTTTTTCCTAATATTATAGTTTGACCCATTTAACATTTGATATTTATCTAAAAAAATTAGAAGCCATAACTCCCCTTCAAATTTGACACTATGACACTACAAATGTTTAAAAACATTATTTTTAAAGTCATCTTAAAATTTATTATGTAATAAAAGCAAATATTCTAGGGTTTAAACAATAATAACTACTTAATTGATTTCAATTTTTTTAAAAAACACAAAAAAAGTGAAAGTTACAAGTGTCACAAGAGTCACAAGTGTCACAAGACAATGTTTACACTAAAATAGATGCAAAAAAATAAAATGAAGCTTTAAATAAAAAAATGGACCATCCAAATGTGTTTGTAATGTGTAAAAATTTAGAAATTAACTGGTCACATGACCACTTTTAACAAAGGAGTGACAATAAGAAGTTGAAAGTGTCGTAAATAAACTAGTGTCAAAAGTGTCGAGTGTGGACTATAACATGAATAATAAAAAACTTTATAACTAATTATATTGATAAAAAAATTATGACCAAAAGGAAGGTTTTCAAGTTTTTTGAACTCATGACTTCATTTTCACGAGTGTCTTACAAAATTACAACCAACTCCACTACCACTTATTATGTGTTTATGCATGCATAATATGCTATTTAAAGTGTGTTTTGACCAAATTGATTATATATGTAATGGGCATGTAAAAATAATTTACCTATTTTTGACTTTTTAAGAAAAACATTAAACATGAAGTGGGGCCTACTAGATTTTTGCATGAATTTTGATTTATTAAAAACCTTTATTTAATAAATAAACATTCAAACATTTTTACTTACCTTTGGAATGATCTAGGTAGTAGAATGACATAGAGGATGAATCAGGGTACAATAGGAGTTAGAGAAGCCACCATAGAGCTTCAGATTGGTCATATAATCTTAAAATAGGGTTTTAAAGCCTTCAAAACAATAAACAAACCAAATAACTAATTTTTGATGATTTATAGCCTACTTAGGCTCTACAGGGTGCCACACAGTAGTTGAAAAAATGCCAGAAGTCTTTCATATGCCTTATAGGGTTGGTAGGAAGATTTTGGGCAAGAGAAGTATGAATATACAAAATTTACAATTGAGAAATAGGATTTAAAAGAATTGAAATGAAATATTTATGATTTTTTACCTTACACAGGTCATACATGATCGTACAAGGATGCCTTTGAGGATTTTTGATGAATTTTTGCTTTTTTGGTTGCTTCTTGGTTGCTTAGATTTGGGATATAGATATTTGTTTGATAAAAAAACTTGAGATATGCATCCACAATTTCTTTAATGAATTTTCCTTCCTCTTATACCATACCATATGAAGTACAAGCTAAGTTTCAGGATAAAAATATGCTTTGTACATATGTCTCAAACCAAAGAGTACACTTCAAATGATCTTTCTACTCAACCACCAATTCAATCTCACTGTAATTCTATGTTAGAATTTATGTAATTAATACATATGTAATACACAGGATCTAGAAATGCATTTGAAGGAAAATAAATATATACAGATGAACATAGATTTTAAATGGAAAAACCTCATGAGGAGGTAAAAAACTACAAATGATTATTCATTGATATGAGAAACAAAATCCAATACAAATCTTTCCTCCTCTAACTTCTTTACATAATGCTTCTTCACAAAACCTTGAATTATTTTCACACAAAATTCTCAATAGCAGATATGATTTGTATCGATATGTTTTATAAGGGTATAACCTATTTTTATAGTGAAAGGTGAGCCAATGTTACCAATAGGTCCATCCTCTCCCCAAGGCACAATGGTAAATTGATTAATATATTTTATTATTGATTTACACTAGGGTTAACTCATATTAAATAATAATAAATTATATTTATATTTACCTGATGTAATTTTGGTATGGGTACATTAATCCCCACTTAACCATTAAATGTTCCAACAATGATTGCATTGCATATTTACATTACACAAGATTTCACACACTTAACTAGGTGGGAAAACTACCTTTAGTTTGACTTCCATATTTAGAATTTTGGATACTTAGGCGACACTTAGTCATAGGGGGTGGATAATGTTATCTTAACCTTCCCTTTCACCATATGTCTTGGTTTCATAGTTGTCTTATAGTTAAAAAAATAGTGTTTGAGTCAAGGAGAAGGGAAAAATAGATATTAACATAGATTTACAAACATTAAAATATGCATGTATCCTTATCAGACATAGGTGTAGTATGAAACACTATCACATATCAAAAAAAAATACACATGATAGATATGTATAAAATAAATAATGTTGCATCAATAAAATCATCCAGAAAGTGTAGACTTATCAAGTATATGAAGTCTCTTAGTCTCCAAATTTGATGAATCACATGCCCTTTTACTAATTATTATTGATGATTGTATCCCATCACATAGCTGCATAGACTCGAAACAAGATTCATACATCATTTCTCTAGTGTTTTACATAAATGGAAAGTTATTAGATATGGATAGTTACACTCAAATGTATTCAATAATTTTTATTAAAAATTCTAAATATTCAATCATGATATGATATTAAGGTCATATTAATCCTAAAATAGATAAATTAACAACATAATAAAACTTTACATTTGACACTTCTTACATGCCATAAATGTCAAGCCCATGCTTTTGTTTAGGGAGAAAAACATGACTAGATTTGGGGGGAAGAGAAATGAGAGTTAGAGGGTGTTGGGAAGATGTGTGGGGGCCACTAAATGTTAGTAATTTCACCAATAACATCTAATTTATACCAATAATTAAAAAGTAGACACACATTCTAGAAACATGAAATTTAACAACTAATTAATGTATATTGGCCATTTTTAGGTGTTTACATTTTACCCCACTTTGGGGTGTGTGTGCGTGTGTGTGTTAATATATATCAATGCAAATAAAATATGGCATGGATATAAATTTTATGCCTATGAACCAAACTCCAAACTTATGAATCTTACAAGAATATTCTTTCTTTTTCTAGACACACATACGTGAGTGTCAGTAATAATAATCTGCTAAAATATATAAAATTAAAAAATATATATTGGATTTGACTAAAGAAATGTATAATTCCCATGTAATATTATTTTAGGCACATAATTTTGGTCCAAGTCTTATTATTGTAATGATTTATAGTGTAGTTTTATACATATGGTCCATTAGTTCAAGTTAGGTTTTATTAACACTTTTTCATGTGCTTTCATTATTCTCTTTCTACTTTGTGTGACCCTCTGGTATTTTGATTATTTCATTTTCTCTTTATGTTTTGTTTATTTTGTTCTTTCAAGACATTTCCAATTGGCCCTAGATGTGTGAGTCTATATAGTATAGTGTTTTTTCTAAGTATTACAATGGATGCACATAAATAAATAGAAAAATAACTCATATATTCATACAAACATAGTTACAAAGTTGTGAAAATTTGAAAGTGGATAGCTATAAATAAGACCTAATTTGAATATGTATTTATGATTTATCTAGAGTTGAAGAACATACTCTCCTAATTAGACTCTAATACTTTTATGAGACTCTTAAGACTTTCAGACTCTATATTTCTTAAAAATTATGATACCAAATGAAACATAGGGAACCTTATTTATATGAAAATAAAAAAACCTTTCAATGGTTAATTAAGTTATTTGTTAAATACTTAGGTTTTTGGTAAAGGTTAAAATCAAGATTCCAACTGTACTGTCTCCAAACAATGTCATAGTGGAGTATAATCATATCTGACAACATCCTTGATAAAGCAATATTTTCTTTGTCATATCACACAAAAGTGGACTGCCTAGAGCAAAAACCAATAAAGATAAAATGCCATGCAAAAACATCACTAAAAACTAAGGAAACTAAGTCACATGCCAAATAAATAGTTAAGCTAAATCATGTAGCTAGCCTCTAGTGGTTAAGGTTCAACTAATAACCATTTTTTTATCATTTTTAGATTTAGTGCTTGTATCATTCTCAAGTAGAGAGAAACTACAAGGGCCCACTATGTTTCCTTCAATTAGTATTGACATATTCAGAGTCAAAATCATAAAATGAATCAAAATGATCATAAAGGTCATCATATTACAAGTATTGTTGCATACACCATGAAACTTCATTGATACCATTAGGATGTTTTAGAGAGGCAAGAGAACCCTAAATCTAGTCTAACCTTATTATCTTCAAGTACTTGGGAAAGAGTTTCATTTCCTCTTTATCAATGGAAGGGTCAAAGAAGGTTTTCAAATTAGGGTGGAAAAAAAATTTGAAACCATGAATTGGTTTCCATTTTCCATTTCTTATTTCCTAAAATTCAAAATGAACATATACAATTATGAACTTGATGTTTATATTAAGATATGCCATACAAAGAGTTACCATTTTAGATAAATTTTCATAGGATCATTTGATCACTTATATTGGTAGCATTTTAACAAAAGAAATTTTAGATATCTTGTTATTCTACTGCATGTATGTTGAGTTTTTACTCATGTGTATCACCAACATTAATATAATCATGCAAACTGATGATAAGGGATTTTAAAGTCAATCCATTCATTAGATATTGTTACCAATTTCAAAGTATCCCATTCTCCTTTTAGGAGTCTAAAATAATATATGGAGAAAAGACATTCCCTGATAGTAATTTATCTATTTATGAAAGACTGATTGAAAGAATAACCATGTTTCTTCCAGCTTCATTCCATTTATTTTTTTGTTTATATTGACTCCTAATTTCTCTATGAATTCCTTGATGTTTGTCTCCCATTCTAAAGGATTGGTGCATAAATTTGGGATCCAAATTATCTATGTCTCTTTTCTATAACCTAGTTGTTAGATTTTCCTTTCTGTTGGGTAGAGGGCCTTAATTATTCCTGCAAGATTTCTTTTGGAGTCTAAAAATCTGAATTGTGGAAAATGATCATACTTAACCATATTAGCTTTACTTTTTATAAAAACTTGGGAAATCATCAAAATATATTTTATCTTAGTATTAGTTCCTTCTCTAGACAATATATCAACAATACAATTCTTCTTTCCTTCTTTTAATTGAACATTAAAAGAAAAGTTATTGAACCAAATATTCTATCTGATCAGAAACTGATTGTTAAGCATGGGATATACTGAGAGGTGGGGGTGAATCAGTATATCATATATCTTATAAAACTTTCCCTTAACCAAATTCCACTTAATCAAACATTCAAGATATGCAATAAAAATCAAACAATAAACACCACACAAGATAGAAAGAGACACCAGATATAACGTGGAAACCCAATGTGGGAAAAACCACAGAGAACAATCTCAAGTATATGAATGAGCACCACAACCCAAACAATATTCACAAGCACCAACTTGCAGGAGCACGAACCCCTTTGTTGAGCACCAACCCAATAACTATTCGTGAGCACCAACCCACAGGAGCACCAACCCACAAGATCACCAACCCCTTTGCTAAGCACCAACCCAACAACAATTCATGAGCACCAACCCACAGGAGCACCAACCCCTTTGCTGAGCACCAACACAACAAAAATTCATGAGCACCAACCCACAGGAGCACCAACCCCTTTGTGTATACCACACACCTATCTCTCAATGTTGCTATCTCAACAAATGATAGTTCATTACATCTCTTTCCTCTCTCTCACCTTTGCTCTTCTAAGTTAGATATAACAAATACAAATCATATTCATCTCTCACAATTGCTCTTCTAAGCTAGATATTACAACATCAAATCAACCTCTATCTTCCATATAACAAATGGCTTCTCAAGCTTTTATTTATAGCTTTCTAAATGACCTTTGGCTTTCCCCCTTTGTGACCCTTCAATCCTCATGAAAAATGGTGCCAAACTTGTATGACCCTTCATATCCTTGCCTTTGAAAAGTCATGTGGTGACCCTTCATGAGCAAAAACGTCCTTCCATATTTTGTCCTTATCTTGGTGACTTTTCGTATTCCTCAAAGTGTCCCTTCACGAGAAATTGTGCCCTTCCTCTTTTGTCTTCACTTGGTGACTCTTGGAATTCCCCAAGATGACTCTTCATGGGAAAATGCATCCCATCCTTCTGTTGTCTTTACCCTATGACTCTTTGACTTCTCCATGGGCCCTCATTTGTCTCATATGCAACCAAAAATATATTCGTTAATATTAAATAAATATTAACTCACATTAGCCAAGATATATCTATTACAAACAATATTAAATGCAATGGGGCCTTTATCACCAATAATGCTAGACCTTTGACATCAATGACAATATTTTCAACACTGATTTCCAATCTAGGACCAATGTGGTTTTATGATAGTATTATAAAATTATTTGAGATCAATTATCAAAGTAAATGGCTTAGGAAGTAGATATAATTTAAACTTATCTACTTCTAACATTGTTTCTTTGATTTCTTTCTTAAAAGATGGATAGTTCAATTATGTTGGATTCCAAATTCCTATGTTATTGACAAAACATATTATTTGTTTCCAATTTTTTTCTAAAAGAACACAACCCCAATAATATTTACTTGAATTAAGTTTTAAGGATAAAAGGGCCATTAAAATGAAGATTTAAACGAGGTAAAGTTTTAAATTTCTCCTTGATTCTTTTGACTGCTAGAGTCATTTATGTTGCTCATGGGACATATTCTATTAAGCACATGCTTATACTAAGAGGGGGGAGGTGAATTAGTATAATCCTATATTTTAATTAATGAAACTTAATATCCAAAATCAAAGCATTAACATAAAAATGACATAGATTGATACTAGATTTACATGGAAACCCTTTCAAGGAAAAACCATAAATAAATAGCTTCTTAGAAATACCATACAAATCCATCCACAAATAAAATTATTATTATAAAATTTATTGTCAAAAACCTACTAAAGACATCAATTTCTATTACTAAGCAATTTGTAGGCACCGATCCACTAGAGACATTAATCCCCACTGCTAATCACTATTTAGGCACCGACCTACTAGAGACACCAATCCCCACTGCTAAGCACAAACTTAATAAGAGACACCCATCTCTTTTATCTGAGGCACTGAACTCCACTCAAACAATCTTACAGATTACTATTATTTATTTATCAATGAATGATGGAAAATTCAATCTCTTCTTTTTCCCCATAAAAATCTACTTATGCTTGAATGATAAAAAGAATTAATTCCATTCTCCAAATCTGCATGTATTTGTATAATATATCTTTTTATTCTCCATACACTTGATTCCTTTTCTTCTTCACATATCTCACACTTATAATGTTTTCATATCTTTTTCAACCTTCATCCACCTTATATAGTGTTCAAAGGCTCTTAGAAAAGGAGGCATCCCATCCAAGAGGCACCTCTTCACCAAAAGATGTGACTGTTGACATTTTTGTTGCATTTCCAATGATGTTTCCATCACCATTTATTTTCACATTTCCATCATCCATCAACAATTTTGTTGACATTTATGTCGATAATTCCATTGATATTTCCATCGACATTTCTATCATTTGTCAATAATTTTGTCAATAATTCCATTGATATTTCTATTGATAATTTTGTTAATAATTCTATTGGCAATTCTATTGACTTAAATTATAATTCCTTTGACATTAGTGACAATATTCCAACAATCTCCCCCTTTGTCATTTATGGTAAATCTGTATAGAAAATCCCCCGTACTATAGTTCACCTCCTTTGCTCCCCCTTTTGGTTTCTCCCTCTTGACATCAATGGCAAAGGGATGTTGATTATACTTCCATCCATAAAAAAATCATGGGAAACATCTATGCCATATTATTCAACATCACCATAACTGAGTGATGTCTTTCTACTCTTCCCTATCCTTTTGCATAAGGAATTCTTCTTTTCTCATTTGCTTTTCTTATATTTGATGAAATCTAGACTTTTTGACATCATCTACATCCATCTAGATTATCTCTAGATGATCAAGTGGCAACTCATTTTTTCCACTTGCCTTTCTATTTGCATATCATGATCCATATGCTCATTAACATTCCCATCTTGATCACTTGTTGGATCTGAGCTACCTTCTACAATCTGCACTTGATAGTAGCCCATGCTTATTATAAGATGTTCTATACCTTGAATGATTTCATTATAATTTATTCCTACTTTTCTAAATTATTTCTAATAATAGTACCATCACTTGCAGCATCAATCTCACAAATATTATTCATTAGCTAATCTTTCTCTTTGTATTTTGAATACATATCACTAAAGAATCTATGGAGATGAAAGATAATCCAGTGATTAACTCCCCCTAAATTTATGCATTTTATTATGAGATTAGTGATACTTCTTGTGCATGAAATGTAGTTTGTACAAGTGTAGTTATCTCTTTTTCATGCTCCTTCTTCCTCTTCCAAAATTTTATAGGTTCTTCCTTTTACTAGCCAAGGGCTTCCAACTTCTTGTTTTGTCTAGGAGGTTCCACAAAACCATTTCTATAGAGGTGTATTGTATGTCCAAATTTGTTTTAATTATAACATCTAACATTATAATCTACTAAAGGAGCAAATGGATTATAGTTTCTATTTGAAGATCCATAATAACTTCTTGTATTGTTCCATACAAAATCATTTCTTGCACATGCCCTACAATCTCTAACTTTATGACCAAAATGATTATAGAAATAAAAATAACAATAAAAGGGACTTTGGAACTTGGTCATATATGCCTGCCTTAGAGTAAATGAACTTTTGAATGTATTTTTATCCTTGTTATTTTTGTGAAGAATTATGGTTTTATAAGAAATGTCATTTTCTTTCTTCTTATTGATAGGACTTTTGATAGGGCTTCAACATAATTCTTTGGTATTTATTCATTCAACATCTTTGGTGGCTCATTGGAGTCTTTTTTGTTTTCAATCTTATTTTCCTTATATCCAAGACTAGTCTTTATAAATGGTGACCTTTGTCCATTTATAATATCATCCAAAATCTCGACACTCTTCTCAAAATTTAAGATTCCTATTTAACTTAGTCATCATTTTCTCTAGTTCCTTCCTCAAGGAAATAATTTAAGACTCTAGCCTCTCACAATTTTCTTCTTTTATCTTCAATTGGGTTCTCACCTCTTCTTATATCCTTTTCACCTCCTCTAGCTAAATTTTAAGGCTAATGATAGTCTTTTATGATTCTTTAACACTTTTTGACATTATTTTTTTTAAAACACAATCCTCTTCTTCATATTTTTGAAGCCATAATTTTTGTTTTAGATTCTTTTTCTTAAGCCTATTGATCATGTTTAAGGCACAAATGAGTTCTCATTCAAGATCCACTTCTTCTTCTAAATCTATCTATTCTTTTCCTTTACTCATAAAGTTTATCTTCATTCACCATGACATCACTCTTTGTTTCTATTTCCATGAATAAAGTATCTTCTTTGTCACTGTCTAATATGTTCTCATAGCTCTCCTTAGCTGAGATACTATCCTTTTTAGAATATAGACTTTTCTTGTGCTTACCAAACTTTTTCTTATATTCATTTTGTTTGAAGCTTTTATTGCATTGAGGTTTGATTTCCTTCTTATTTATTTCCTCAACATCATTATCATCCTTATGTGGGAATTTAGCATGAAAGTTCCCTATTTTACCATAATTGAAACACTTGAAAGGTAGCTTATCTTTGTATTTGCCAAATCATTTTTTAAGCTTTCTAACAAATAAAGTCTCCTTCTCATCTTCTTCATTGCTGGTGCTATCACTTGATTAAGGCTCTTTATATTTCCTTTTATTAAAAGCTTTGAAGGCTGATTCCTTCTTAGATGATTTCTCCTTTTTGGTCCTCATTTCATATGCCATGAGGATTCTATGTAATTCATCCATTGTTAGTGTATCTATATCTATAATTTATTTGATGATAGAGACTTTGGCATCAAATCTTAAGGGTATAGACCTTAATACTTTCAACATATTCATTTTATCACTAATCTTTTCTCCAAGACCTTTGATAGTGTTGACGATTTCATCTATGCAAAGCAGATGGGCTATAATGTTTTCTTCATCCTTAATTTTCAAACTTTCAAACTATGTTTTATGTGTTTAAAGCTTGGCCTTCTTCACCTTATTATTACCTTCATATATGTTTCATAGTTTATCTCATATTTCCTTCATCGATTTATAATGCATCACCTTGACAAACTCTGATTTTGATAGACCACACAAAATTGCATTCATAAGTTTTGCATTGTTATCACTGGCCTTCTTTCCAATTTGTTCTATTGGTGGAGATGATGGAACACCATAACCATTTACTATTGCTTTCTAAATATCAATTCCTAAATCCATTAAATAGGTTCTCATTCTTCTACTCCAAAAAACATAATTTGTTCTATTAAACAACATAGCCTTTTTTGAGGAGAAACCTTCTTGTTCGACCATGTGTGCTCATAAGATCTACCTTCTAATGGTTATATTATTTCCAAAGGAACCCACTCTAATACCAATTATTAAATAGATGATTATATTGAGAGGGGGTGAATCAGTATAATCTTATCTTTTAATTAATGAAAATTAATATTTACAATCAAAATATTCACATAAAAATGACATAGATTGACACTAAATTTATTTGGAAACCCTTTCAGTTAAAAACCACAAATGAATAGCTACTTATAACTACCATCTAAATCTAGCCCCAAATAAAATTATTCTTACAAAATTTGTAGGCACCAACCTATTGGAGACATCAATCCCCACTAATATGCAATTTATAGGAGCTGACCTATTGGAGACACCAATCCCACTGCTAAGCACTTTGTAGGCACCAAAAAATTGGAGACACCAATCCCCACTACTAATCACCACCTTAGCAAGAGACACCCATCTCTTTGATCTAAGGCATTGACCTCCACTAAAACAATCATCCACATTACTATTGTTACTTCATCAATAAATGATGACAAATTCAATCTCCTCTTCTTCTTCTCTATAAAAATCTACTTATGCTCGAATGATAAAAATAATTAATTCCATTATTCAAATCTGAATGTATTTGTATGAAATATCTTTTTATTCTCCACATACTTGCTTCCTTATCTTCTTCACACATCTCACACTTCTACTTTTTTTCATATATTTCTCAACGTTCATCCACCTTATATAGCCTTCAAAGGCTCTTTACAAAGGAATCATTCCATCCAAGAGGCACCTCTTCACCAAAATATTTGACCATTGACATTTCCATTTAAATTTCTGTTATTTATCAATAATTTCATCCACATTTTTGTCATTAATTTTATTGGTATTTTCATCAACATTTCCTTTGACATTTTCATCAGCCATCAACTATTCTATTGACATTTTAATCTATAATTACATTGATATTTTTGTTGATAATTCCATTGGTAGTTCTGTTGACATCAATTATAATTCCTTTGACATCATTGACAATATTCCAACATATTAATTTTTCAACCTTTAGGTATGTATCCTTTTATCTTCTACGTGTTTCTCATAAAGGGGATTAAATTAGTTTAGAGATCCAAGAAATGATTGGAACCTTTTCTTATCTAAAATTTTAATGTGAATATTATTAAGTACCTTTAATACATGTTCTTAAAGCTTTATCATCCATTTATTGATACTTACACCTAGAAATTATATATTTGAAACACCAATTACCATATTTTATCATAAACCAAAAACCCATTTTATTTTTAAATCTCTTAGAATATTTTTAGGTGCTCAAGATGAGTATTGAGATATTTATTTAAAATTAAGATGTCATCAATGAAGATTGTAGTGAATGGATAATCTCCAAAATTATATCCTTTCTTTTCTAGAAATCAAAGGGTGCATTCTCTTTTGGAATTCAAAGGGTATATTTTTCAACCAAAACATAGTTACTTATCACTCATAATGATTCTAAAGGTCAGGGACAAGAAATATTGTCATAAATTTATCTTTCTCATTAATAATTGTCTACTAGAGGCATTGCTTGAGATCAAATTCAGAGAATATACATTTATCATACAAGTTTTTAAGAAGCTCATTCTTAAAATGAAATGGATGAGTAATATTTACTAGATGTTCATTTATATTCTTATAATTAATCACAAGTCTATATTTTCCTCTTATCTCCTCACTATGATTTTTTACATAGAAAGCCAAACATACCCATTTTGATTTACTAGGTCTGATCAATCCTAGCCCTAACAGTTGCTTTATCACAATTTTTGCTTCTTTATTTTATTTAGGAGAAAAGAGAAGAGTAGAGGTTTTAAAATGAGGATTATAAGATTCATCCTTTAATGGTAGAGACATTGAATATTTACATGCATTCTAAAATGATTTTGAATTTAAGCTACAATAATCCTTGAGTTTTTATTTTATATATGACCAAACAATATTTTATCTTAAGGCCAAATCATTAACTCTCTTTTCTTATTCACAAATTTGTTTTGGAGAGTAATAAATAACTTGCTTAAAAATTCTAATATTTTTCTTATATATTTTTTCTATGTCAATTCCCTAAGAATAAAATATAAGGAAAATAGAATTTTATAATAGCTTTATATGATAATAATTATTCAGACAATCACTACCTATTATTGCATCAGTTACTATGTTATTCAATTTCTTGAAAAGAATAATTCATATCTTTCCTTTAAATAATAGAGGAATATATTTGTCCAATTTATTTTAGAGAAACCATAGTTGATAATACTAAAACCATCTTGAGGTCTCTCCCACTTAAAATATGGAATTAGATTTTTTTTCACAAATATTTAAATCTACACTTGTGTTAATGAGGGCATCCAGTTCATATGGATTATAATCATCAATATTTTTCATGACCCTAATAATGATGTTTTTCTAATTATAAAATACGTGGATCATTGGTCTTAAGAAAGTTTCTTTTTCTTATTTTTATTCATAAACTAGCTTTTTTGAATCAATATTTGTATCAACCTATTTGATTAATAATCCCTTTAGTTTGGAAAATATTCTCTAGGATATTTTTATATTAGATTTTAAGTTGGATAAAATTTATACCACTTCATCTACTGACTCATGTGGACATGTTTTAGAAGAATATTTTTCTTTTCTAAGATGTTTAAAAAGACTAGACGCTTTAGAAGGTTTTGTTTCTTTTGAGGAGATGAACCATTCTGTATACTTTTCTAAATAAGTTTGTTGGGAAACACATTTTTGGATAATTACATCTAAAATATTTCGGTAATGTGATCTCATAGATAAATTCCAGACTAGATTACTATAATACAAGCATTTATTTTTTCAATTTCTTCTTTAGTGACTAGCGAGAACATGAAGAACTAGAGGTAGGAAGAATTAAAAGGGTAAACATCATCTGGATGATGAATAAGAGTAATTATCTAGGGAATTTATTCTAAAGAAGAATGAAAATCAACATCTAACATAATTGGAGGAGTGATGGAACTAGGAAGTGAAATTCCATCCTCTGAATTAGACTCAAACATGGTTTAATCAAGCCAATTGTATTTGGTAAGAAGATGTACATGAACAACATTGAGAGGCTTGGAATTTTTTTCTGTGTAATTCAGAATGATGTGGCCAAGCTTACCACAAGTAAAACATATTAAGGGCTATTATGTTTTGGATTTAAAAGAACCATTTCTAAGATTTAAAAATATTTCATTTTTGAAATGGGGTCTTAGCCGTTGATTAGCACATTTAAAAAAAAAAGGATTATTATTGTATTTGAAAGATTTTTTATAATAACAAGAGGAATATTTACTATTTTTACAACCAAAATAAGAGAAATAAGGTTACTATTGAAAAAACTAAGATTTGACCATGTTAGGAATATTTTTAATTATTTTATCTATCTTCTTCTTTATACAAATATTTTCTATGACCAAGTCAACTATTTGAGTTAAGCACCCAAAAGTATGCATTTAAATAGTATTTAGTTGTCATAGGCCATCCTTTTCAGATTGAATATGGGAAATAATAGTATTCACAAGCTCATTAAGAAGATTGTTTATAAAATGTCTTTTTATAAGACCCTATCTAGATTGATGATCTTGTGTGGCCAAATAAATATACATGCAGACATTGATATAGGTATGCCAAGTCACAACAGTTAATTCTATATAAATATTTCAAGGTATCATTTTTAGTATTCTTGACATCACCTATAAATTCTAAGATTATGGCATTGGTTAATCTAGTCATAACTTGTACATCATCTGTAAGAATTTACCTTTGTTTTGTGGAAATAATATCATTCTACCATTCTCTAAGTATTCCTATCATATTTTCTATTAGGAATTATATATAGGTCAACTCATATCTTTGGAAAAAATCAACTTGAGAGAAAGTCCCACCCAACATAATTTATTGTAGGCACTTAATTCTAGAACCTTTATCAAGTTTATGTCTAGTTCTACACCAGTCATATATATTGAGTATTAAAGGGAAAACTTGTTGGGTATCTATGTGGATAGATTTGGTTGTTGGTTATAATTAGTTTTTATCCTTTTTATTGAAATTATTTTATGATGGATTATTTATAAGAGGATATTGAGCATCCTTTCCTAAACAAAACCAATTAGTCACCATTTTTATATGGGGGTTCTATTCAACAGGATTTTTAAACATAACCTCCTAAGGTTGGAAGCTTACAACCTGGGTAAATATAACCTTTTCCTCAACCTCTAGGGTTTATTTCTTATGTGATTGATATAAATAGCTATGAACTTATTGAATAATTTATAAAACACCAACCTAAAGATTCATAATGGTAATATATACATATAGGTATAATTGATTCATGTATTAATCCCTGATTCTAAACAGATTAAATATCCCTATATTTCATATTTTAGTAGACTCTAGGAAAAATTATTTTCAACCAACATTCCTAGGTAGTATTTTAGATAATGTTTGTTATGATATTGTTTCCTATACCACTTACCCAAATTAATGCATATATCTCCATGATCCCACTATTACTAAAACCCTAAAATACAACATTCAAACCATGAATCTGGACATGCATCTTGATTATTTTAATTTTATTGTCTATGCTCAATTTGTTAGAAGAGTGATGACTATTCAAGGAAGAAAACCTAATGGTGAACTTATCTCCATAACAAAATTTATTTTTGAGCATATCACTTTTCCAACTTAGTGGAATACTAGTTATGCAGAATATGGTCATAGATGACCTTTAGAACACCAGAGACCTAGAATCCTTCTAGGTCTAAATAATATATATTATTTCACTTTGGAAAGAGCTCAATCCACAACTCCTAGATTATCTAGTTTTGATTCAGAAATATTGTTTAGTACTAATTTTGAATAACCACACCATAATGTGAACTGTGTTTCTATACAACCTTTAAAAATCCATGATAATAAAATTGGGGAATCATATTGTGGAACACACAATTATTGCATCCTATGTGATCAATCCATTCAAAATTCAAAAAATGAAAGGTCATTATTTCCAATGATCAATATGATCCAAAGATCATTTCCTTTTATTTCTAAAAACAATTGCCAAGAGCTTGAAATTTTAGGACAAAAAAGATTTATGTAAAAATGAAAAATCTATACCAACCTACTATATTTTAAAGGTTGACTATTTTTGGTTGATTTCCTTCATTATGATAGTATGTATATTTATCTAAATACTAGTTTATATTCCTATAATCTACACCCAAATACTAGGCTAAAACTAGTACTTGGAAAGAGATTCATGAACATCAACTCAATTAGATATTAGATGCTATAACATAACTATATAATAATCAAGAAAAATAATCCATGATGATGATGAAAATAATGAAATGGATTCTTGTTTATTTAAGAAATATTAAGTCAGCTCAAGATCAAGGATTGAATAATATTGCTACATTGGAAATTGATCTTACTAATATAGTTTCCTAAAATAGAGTCATTACTACTACATAAATAATAAATCTTTATTGCTCCACAACTAAAATGGATGGACTAGAATGAGTTAGAACAAAAATTAGACTCTATAAAGAAAATATAAAATCCTCTTTATGACCAATAAGATGAAGCAAGAAAAGAAGCTAAAGCAAGTTGTGAAAACATTTTAGATCTTATTAATATTATTGATTCAAAATAGGTCATAAGGAAAATGGAAAAGATATAATGCATAAATTAAAAAATCATCATATTATTCTGCATTATGCCATAAATGTTCTAAATTAGTCCAAATTCCTACACAAATTTGATAGAGTATAAGAACCTTATTAATTAATAGAGAAGTCAATTTAGGCCTTAAATTTAACTTTTAATCAATTACAAAAAAAAACAAAAGTCCTGTTATTAGTTTTCCAAAGGCAATGACTTTTTAGTCTCCTACTAATCTGCCTTTATTTTAGTAGACCATGAAGGCAACTGATCATTCATTAGGATAAGATAAATTAAAAATGTTATAAGAATTTTCCAAACTCAAAATACGCATGGAACATCTTGAAGACATAGATTTTGATTTTTGAAAAATAGAGAAAAAATAGAAGCAATTAGTAATAAAATAATCATCATAGTAAATAAAAATGTTAGTCATCAATGGGGACTCTAGAAAGCTAAGGAATTAAGATTAAAAACTCAAGTTATTCAAAGTTGTTTAGATCAATCTCCTAAGTAAGAAACCTTAGAGTTTGAGGCAAAGGTTGTACTTACCCAGGGTATAAGGTTCTAACCTCAAGAGGTTATGTTGGAAAATCCTCTTGAACAAATTCCCCATAAACAAATAGTGACTAATTGGATTAGTTTAGTAAATTATGGTTAGTATCCTTTAATAAATAATCCATCAAAAACCAATTTTAGGAAAAGGAAAAAGATTTAGTATAACCAAGAACTAGGATTAATCCACATAGATGCCCACCCAATGTTCCCTTTAACACTCAATACAAATGTTTGGTGAAAAATAAGACATAAGATTGATAAAGATTTTATAATTAAGTCCCTACAAAAAATGATTCTTGGATGGAATTTATCTCAAACTTATTTTTTACAAAGAGTGAATTGTTGTATGCATAATTTATAATAGAACAATATGACAAGAACACTTAGATATTGGTGGAATGATATTCCTACCACATAATAAATGAAAATTCTTACAGATGATGGATGAATTATGATTAGATTGAATAATGACATAATATTAGAATTGTCAAATGATGTTAAGAATATTGAAAATGATACCTTGAATTATTTATATAGAATGAAATGTTATGACTTGGCATACCTAGATCAATATATGTGCATGTATGTTTATTTGGATATACAAGCTCATCAATCCAAAAAAGGTCCAGTAAAAATAAATTTTATAAACAATATTCATGCTGACATTATGGATATTTTTATTTCACATATTTAGTTTGATAAGGATGGCATAAGATAATAAAAAACTATTGAAATGCATACTTTTGGGTAGTTGACTCAAATAGTTGACTTGATCATGGAAATTATCTGTAGAAAGAAAAAGATAGAAAAGATAGTTAAAAAGCTTCCCAACCTATTCAAATATCAATTTTGTCAATAATAACCTTAGTTCTCTTATTGAGTCTTCTTGTTCTTGTAAAACATATTCCATATACAAGACACAGCCTTTAAAAAATATGTTAATCAACAACCAATAACCTCTTTCAAAAATAAAATATTTTTAAAGCCTAGAAAGGGTTATTTTAAAGCCAAGACACAAAGGCACTTAAAATGTTTTACTTGTGGTAAGTATGCCCACATAATTCCTAATTGCCTAGACAAAAAGTCCAAGATTCTCAATGTTGTTCATTTACATAATATTACTAAAGACAATTGTCTTGATTGGACCACCTCTAAGTCTAATTCTGAGACTAAAATTTCACTTCCTAATTCCATCACTCCTCAAATTATATAAAACATTAATTTTCACTCTTATATAGAATAATTCCTTAGATAAGTATTCTTCTTCATCATATATATGATTATGATCCTCTTGAAGCTTTCTACCACTATTGCTTCATGTTCTCCCTAGTCACTAAAAAAAAATTTGAAAAAATCAAATGCCTTTATTCTAACACTCCACAATATAATTATGCTATGATATCACATTACTAAACTATTCTAGATATAAATATCCAAAAACATGGTGCCCAACAAACTGATTTAGAAAAGTATGCAAAATAATTTATCATCTTATAAGAAAAAACATCCTAAAGAGTCTGATCTATTTAAACATCTTAGAAAGGGGAATATTCTTCCAAAAAAATTATAGACGAGTTAGTAGATGAATTGGTAAAACTTTTAGAAAACTTATAATCTACCCTGCAAATATCTGAGAGAATAGTTTCTAAACTAAAGAGATTATTAAGAAAACATGTTTATATAAATATTGATTCAAAAGAGCCAGTCTATGATGAAGAAGAAAAATAAAATTTCTTAGGAGGACCAAAGATCCATATATTCTATAATCATTAAAACTTCATTATTAGGATCATGGTAAAGTTGATTATTATAATCCATATGAATTACATGCCCTCATTGACACATGTGCTAAGTATTTACAAAAAATATGTAATACCATATTTTAAGTGGGGTAAAACTTGAGATGGTTTAAATACTATCAATGGTGGTTTATCTGAAATAAATTATATTTCTAAAGACATTCCTATGTTATTTAAAGGGAAGAAAAAAATTATTACTTTCAAAAAATTTGATAACATAGTAATTATTGCAATAATAGGTAGTGATTTTTTGAAGAATCATTATCCTATAAATTGTTTGAAAATTCAATTTACCTTACATATGATTCTCAAGAAATTGAAATAGAAAAAATATATAAGGATAATACTAGAATGGTTAAGCAAGCTATTGATTATTATACAAAATTAGTGTAAAATAGAAAAGAGAGTTAATGATTTAGACCTGAGACAAAATATTTTTTTGTCAAATATAAAAGAAAAACTCAAGGCTTGTTGTAGATGAAATCTAAAAGAATTTTAGGGCACATGTAAATATTCAATGTCTATGCCATTAAAGTGTTGAACACACACCACACTGAGAGGGGGGGGGTGAATCAGTGTGTAATAATAATTTATTTTCTTTCTAATGAATTTTCATAAAGAAACCATTCACACAAGAACAAGTAAATGCAAAACACAAAATTTAAGTCAAAAATCCTCAGTGGGGAAAACCTCACTTGAAAGGATGCTTGGATCTACTATCTAAATCCATCCATAAGATTAATAGTTCTTTTTACAAAAATTCTATAGGCACCAACCTACTTGGAGATACCAATCTCCAATGCCAAGCACCAACTTAGCAAGAGACATTGATCAGTTTAAATTGAATCACCAACTTCACTACCAAGCACTGACTTAGCGAAAGACAATGATATTTTTGTTCTGAGGCATCGACCTCACGTAAACAATTTCCACTTTCTCACTGTTACTTTGTCAGCAAATGATGGCTCACTCATGTTTTGATCTTCTCCCTCTACTTCCTCTTATTATCCTTATGTATGATATAAATAATTACTTTTGCATCTTTTCTAACTCACATTCATTTCTCTTTTATACATTCCTTATGCCTCTCCAAAGGGGTGTGAGTTATCCCAAGGGATATAACCTTTCCAAAGGAGGTTACCAATTAATTTTAGATTATCATTCATCAGACTTGGGTGGTGATTCTTATTGCCAAAACTTGGATGCTAACAAATATGGTTCACCCTTCATTTAATAGAAATGAATTTAACTCCATTTCAATATTTTTCTTCATAATTCAATCACTGCTCTTCATTATTCAATCAATGCTCTTCATGTTGGGTGAGTCTATAGCTTTTAATTGGGCAAGTTCAGAGATGCTAATTGGGTGAGTCTAGAGATACTAGGCAAGTCTGAAGCTCTAGGTGAGTCTGAATCTCTATGTGAGTTTGAAGCTACTGAATGAGTTTGAAAATTTGAGTGAGTTCAAAGCTTTGAGCAAGTCTGAATCTACTAAGTTAGTTCAAATCTCTACATGAGTCTAAAGCTATTGAGTGAGTTCAAAGCTTTGAGCGAGTCTGAAGCTTTGAAAAAATCTAAAGCTCTGAGTGAATCTAAAGTTTGCCCTTCACTTTGCCTTTGACATCAATGAAAATATTATAATAATCTCCCTCTTTGTCATTGATGGAAATCCTGTAGAAAAAATAGTATATGAATTCCCCCTTACTGTAGTTCTCTTCCTTTGCTCCCCCTTTTTTGATTCTCCCCTTTTGACATCAATTGCCAAAGAGACATACATCATACTCATTATGTATATCACCAAAATATATAATGATCTAAATAATACTATGATTATCTCCCCCTTAATCCATGATTTTATTTATGGATTTAATGACTAGATAAATAATGGATCACTCCCAATTTTTTCCTTAGAAACTCAAAAGTTTTTTTGGGAGGGGCTTCATGAAGATATCTGCTATCTATTCCTTTGTGGCAATGTGCTCCATCTTTACTTACTAATCTGTAACCTATTATCTTAGAAAATGATACTTGATGGAAATATGCTTAGTTATTGAATGTATAATTACATTCTTGGAGATGTTTATTACACTTGTATTGTCACAAAAAATAGAAATTGGATTAACATACTCAATTCTAAAATCATTCAAGGTTTGTTTCATCCAAAATACTTATTTACAACATGATATACTACTGATATGTACTCAACTTTAGTTGTAGAAAAGGAAACTAAGGGCTGTTTCTTACTCAACCATGACACACGACTCTTTCCAAGAAATAATGCACCTCCACTTGTGTTATTTCTATCATCAATATTGCCTACCTAATCTACATCAATATAATCTACCAAAGTGAAGTCCTTTCCTCTTATTGGCCATAAACCAAGATCCATAGTGCCTTTGAGATAATTGAATATACTTTTGACTACCTTCAAGTGTGTTTATTTTGGTGTTGCCTAAAATTCGGCCACTAGACCTACTACCTGCATAATATCTGGTCTTGATGTAGTAGTATTTAATAGACTTCCAATCATTGATCTATATAAGGTATAATTGAATTCTATTGACTCATAGTATTTTCTAAACTTAAACCCTATTACCATTAGATTAATTACTGATTTACAATCATCCATATTGAATTTATTCAACATTTCCTTAATGTGTTTGGTCTGAGAAATGAAGATTCCTTTACTTGATTGAGTAATTTACAACCCAAGGAAAAATGATAACTCTCCTAACATAGACATTTCAAATTCTTGTTGCATTACCCCTAAAAATTCTTGAGACATCTCATTATATCCACCAGAAATAATGTCATCAACATACACAACCATAATTAACTAGTTCTCATCTTTAGTCTTGATGTATAGGTTACTCTCAGTCACTCCTCTCTTAAAACCTTGATCAATCAAGTATCTATCAAGCCTAGCATACCAGGCTCTAAGGGTTTGCTTAAGTCCATACCATCATTTTTTTAGCCTACAAACACAATACTTATTCCTTGATAAAGAGAAACCTTTATGTTTATCTATGTAAACCTCTTCTTCTAGATTCCCATTTAGAAATGCAAACTTCATAGCCATTTGATAAACCTTGAAATTATTGAATCTAACATATGCTAAGAATACTCTTATGGCTTCTAATCTTTCCACAGGTGCAAAAGTATCCTCAAAGTCAACACCTTATACTTGAGCATAGCCTTTATAGACTAGTCTTGCCTTGTTCCTTGTTACCTTGCCATCTTCATTTAGTTTGTTTCTAAAGACAAATTTAGTTCCAATTATATTCTTGTCCTTTGGTCTAGAAACAAGTTCCCAAGTTTTATTCTTCTCTATTTGGTTCAATTATTATTCCATGGCATTGATCCAATGCTTATCATTATTATCTTCTAAAAATCTCTTTGGTTCTATCTTCAGTAATAGAGAGAAGTTTAGATTTTCTAATGTATTCATTATCCTTCTCCTAGTTTGCACTCCATCATCAATATCATTGATAATTTGATTTTCTACATGATTTTTATGAACAAATCTAGATGGTCCCCTTATATCTTCCCTTTCTTCTTCTTCTTCTTCTTCTTCTTCTTCTTCTTCTTCTTCTTCTTCTTGTCTTTCTTCTACTACTTGTTCTTCTTTATTGAACTCTGATTCTTTTGAATGAGTATTAGTTGGTACACTCACTTGTTTAAGACTAGTTTCATCCATTCTAACAATGAAACTCTCTAAAATTATTTACAGTCTTTTATTATAGCATTTATATGCTTTAATATTTAATTATTAACCAATAAAAGTGCCTTAATCACCTCTTGAGTCAAACTTCCCCAAGTCTTCATCATCTCTTTTGATGTAAAATTTCCTTCCAAATACTTTGAAGTATTTGACCAAAGCTGGTCTACCCTTCTATAGCTCATATGGTATTTTATTATTGTTTACCCTGATTGGTCCTCTGTTCAAGATGTAAACTATGGTGTTGAATGCCTCTATCCAATATATATCTAAAAGCATGGATTAATTTATCATTGTTCTTGTCATTTATTGCAAAGCTTTATTCTTTGTCTCTATAACTCCATTTTGCTAAGGAGTCCTAACGGTTGAGAAATATCTCTTTATTCCATGCTCTTCACAAAATTCGTTGAATTCATTTGAGAGGAACTCACCCCCCTCGATCTGACCTTAAGAATTTGATCTTTAGATCCATTTCATTTTCAACCAAAGCTTTGAAAACTTTAAACTTTTCAAACACCTTAGATTTTTATTTTAGAAAGGCAAACCATGTCATTCTAGAATAATCATCAATAACCAACATAAAATAACTCTCACCTTATATGCTTTGCATTCTTTTGGGTCCACATATATTTGTATGGATGAATTCTAATGGATTAGTTGTTGAATACTCTTTTGATCTAAAACTCACTCGTGTCTACTTTCCATGCTGACATTGCTTACAAATAATGTTTGAAGGTTTTGTGATTTTTGGCATGTCTCTTACAACATTCTTAGTGTTGATTTTTACTAAATTTTAAAAATTCATATGGCCCATTATTTTATGCCATAGCTAACTTTCATTAGATTATTTAATGTTCTATTTGCATCTGCAACTAATTTTCCTATGTCTGCTCTCCTAATCTCATAACCTTGAGCATAAATTATGAGCATGTGTCCTTGATCACACATTTGGTTAACACTCAATAGGTTATGATTTAACCCTTCAATGTACAAGACATGTTTATTTTTTATGTTTGCATTATCAAGGCTAATGGTACCTTTTATGATAATCCTATTTGCATTATCCCCAAACTTTATTGCACCTTCACTCACTTTCTTCAAAGTGATAAATTTGATTTTATTAGCTGTCATTTGGATTGAACACCCACTATCAATATACCACTATTGTCCTTCATTTTATGCATGAAACATTATTTGAACAAGCATATATTTTTCTTTTTTTTGGATTAAATTCCTCTTGCTTCTGTCTCCATATTTTTTTAGATTCCTTTTTCTTTATAAGTGGGGTATTCACCTTCTTGTTCTATTTATGGATTTATATGAAAACACTCCTACATAATCATGATATATGACCAAAGTTATTGAAGTTATAGCATACAATGTCACTTTATTTATAATTCAATAATGGCAAAAATGAGTTATAGTTTCTATTGGAAACTCCGCAAGTGCCTTTTCCTTAGTTCTATGCATATTCATTTCTTGAATGTGAATTACACTTTATTGGTCTATGACCAAATTAATTGAAATAATAATAATAACCATAGAAATAACTTGTGTACCTTATCACATTATTCTACCTTGACATAAATGATCTTATGATATCTCTAATAGGGATGTTCTTACCTCTATTTTATCTATGAGGAGAATTGACATGCTTTATCATCTTTTTTTTATTTTTGTATTCATAGATCTCTTAAGTGCATATGAATAGCTCTTTGGCTTCTCTGTATTTATCCTCTTAGGTAGTTCTATAGTTTTTGTACTCTACCCTTCTTTAGTGTCATTCTACTTCTCTTCATTACCAAGACCAGTCTTAATGCATAAGGACCTTTGGCAATTGAGAATCTCATCTGGTACTTTGGTGATTTTAAATTTAGCACATATCTTCTCTAATTCCTTCTTTAAGAAATCAAATTCTAATTCTAGCTTGGCAATGTGGTCTTCTTTTACCTTAAGCTAGACTCTTACTTCTTCCTCTATCTTCTTGGCTTCTTCTATTTCAATCTTTAGACTAATGATGACATTTTTTGACTCTTCAACCTTTTGAGACAATTTTGTTTTTAGGTCACAATTTTCTTCTTCATATTTTTGAATATGTAATCTTTATTTTAGATTCTTTTTCTTTAACATTTTTATCTCTCCCAAGGCACAAATCAGTGCTTCTTCAAGATCTACCACTCCATTCTCAACATCATCCTATTCTTCCAAGGTGTATATACTTATAGAGGCTTCAATTTTTATTTCTATTACCATGAATAGGGTTTAATCCCTATCATTGTCTAATATTTCTTCATCACTCTCCTCAGCTAAGCTACTATCCTTTTTATAATAGAGGCTTTTCTTGTACTTATTGTAATTTTTATTATATCCACTTTGTTTGAAGTTTTTCTTGAAGTGAGACTTGCTTTCCTTATTTTTTTTCTCATTTTTATTATTTTCTTCATCTTCACTATCATCCTTAGGAGGACACTTGGTAGAAAAATGTCCTATCTTACCATAATTAAATCAGTTGAAGGTTAACTTACTTTTGTATTTTTTTGGATCCCTTTTTAAGCTTTCTGACAAATAGGGCCTCCTTCTCATCTTATTCATTGCTGGTGTTATCACTTGATTCAAAATATTTATATTTCTCTTTCTTAAAAGCTTTGAAAGTTTCTGCCTTCTTAGATGATTTTTCCTTTTTGATCCTCATCTCATATGTTGTGAGTATCCCATCTAGCTCATCCATTGTTAATGAGTCTAGATTCTTTATCTCTTTAATAGAAGATACTTTTGCATGAAATCTTAATGATAGAGATCTTAATAAATTTTGGACTATTATAGATTATTCAACTTTTTGACCAGGCCCTCTAATGGTGTTAACAATCTTATCCACATGAAGTAGATGTTAGGTTGTGGAGCTAAAAGCTTCACTGATGCAAGTAGGGAAGGAGGTTGCAGAAGGGTTGCAGAGTGTCACAGACGCCGGCATCGGTCAGGCCAACTGACGTCGATAGGATCAGATAAGAAGGCAACTGACATCGGTCAAAAGTTGGCTGGCATCGGCACCCCCCAGGTAGATAAGGACCGATGTTGGTCGCCTGTGTGGTTCGACTGTGAGTGTTTTATGGGTAGTTAGCTAACAAACCAAGTGTTTGCATGTCAAGAGCCAATTTAGACTAGAAGCTGCGGATCTAATTATTATAATTAGGTGTCTAATTATTGTTTGGATGAGATCTATATAATAGACTCATGGATTGTATTGTAAATGTGTGCTAGAGAGTAAGAGAGCAATAATATAAGATCTTTCTGTGTGTGAGGTGAGCAATGGTGTGTTCCTCCTAGTGCCATAGTACCAAGTGTGGGTGTTGGATTGGAGAATCAGTAGGGTTCTTCATGTATGTATGATCTTGGTCATCAGGTGAGCATGGCTACGATAGGAGATCTGCATGGTAAGTAAGATCATTGATTTGTAGGTGTATGTGTGTGCAAGGTCAAGGTTCACAGGTGTGCAGAACCAGATTGATTTGCAGGTGTCCTGACAGCAACACAATAGGGAGCAGAATCAGGTGGGATCTACTTGGAGTACGTTGTGTACTTGTGGAGTGCATGGAGCACAGGTGTAAGGTGAACACCAACTCTATGTTTGAGTTGGGTGTTGGGACCTAAGGGAGAGAGCTTTGAGGGAAGATCTACTATTTATGCCCTAGAGGTGTGTAAGGAAGAAGAACTGTGGCAGCCTTCTTTGTTGTATTTCCTTCTGAAAGAGTTTTAATACAAGTTTGTGTATTGTCTCTCATATCATGTGTTATTTTTGGATTTTAGTTACTTGTTAATTTTGGTTAATTTTGCATATTAAGTTGCTTGTATTTGGTAATCAATTGTGTGCTTCTGGTTATTTATATCCCAACACGTGGTATTAGAGCTAAGGTTGTAGGGAGCAGGTTTTGTGTTTGGTTACAAGTCATTCTTAGGGGTTTCTGATTGAGTGGGAGTAGAGCAATGACAGATCAAAGTAAGCTAAGAATGGAGGAGTTGAAAAGCACAGATGGTCACTTATGGTCCTATGGAAAGAAAGAGCAGGTAAAAGAAGATTGTTGGTTGGTAGCAGATCAGCATGAAGGAACTGAAGATGCAGATGTTGTAGGGGTTGTTGCACAGGATGCTTTGGGAGGTTTCTTGGATAAAGTTGAATCTTGGATAACAGATTTTGTTGCCTCTTTCCATGTAGTCCCAGGGAGAGGAGCTGGTGAGCCTTGTCAAAGAATTGGCAAAGGGGAAGTGAAGCTGAAATTGCAGGCAGCCAACACATGGGTGTTGAAGGAGGTCATGCAGGTCCCAGGTTTGGAGATGTGGCTAATTTCTTCAAAAAATTTGGGTGATGAGAGATGCACAAGAACTCTCACAGTGGATGCACTTGAATTAGCTGGTGGTAAGAAAATAGGTACTCTTTATCTACTTGTTTATATTACTGATTCTTCTTCTGTTGTAGAGACATGGCTTCATAGGCTTGGTCACATGAGCAGGAAGGAGATGCATGTTCTTAAGTGAAAGACATATTTATTTGATAGGCTTAAGAACTGGAAAGCCTTGGTGTTTATGGAGGATATGGCGGATAGAGACTAGTGGATGGGGCTGGATACTTCTGAGCAGGGCAGTTTGGACATGGGACTTGATTCAAAGGAGCTCACGGGTAAAAAGTCATCACTCACAGAAAAACACAGGTACCAGCATCAGTAGGAAAACTGACATCGGCAGTAGGTAAGATCGACGTTGGTCAAGAGGACTGACATCGGCAGCAGGAGGACACTGACATCGGTAGAGTTGGTAGTTAGGACAGGCACAAGAACCGACGTCGATCAGATGCAAACTGTGTGGTGACCGAGGTTGGTCATTGTAACAAATTTTGGGTGGACAATAAGCTGTTAAGGAGTCTCAAATGCCCATATGGAGGACTGAAGATGGTAATCCTCAAATTTGTTATTCCTCTTGTTTATACTAGTTGCTGAGTGCAGAGCAGGAAGGATCCAAGAAACAGTGGGAGCATGGCAGGATTATGATGCAGAACCAAGCAAGAGATTTGGTAGGGTTGGCAGCAGGTATCAAAGCACAGAGATGAATGGATACCTTAGTTGAAGAATAGAGAGAAAAAACACATGAGACGGAAGGCCAAGTCATATGGTCTTGAGGAAGCTGCAGGATAGTGGTACAGGTTTTGACAGGTGGATGACAAAGCATGACTTTAGTCAATGTCAGGGTAAGTACTGTGGTTTGACCTACCAGGGGGATGGTGATTACAATATCATTTTGTTGCTATATGTGGATAGTATGCTAGCTAGTAGGTTTGTACATACAGGGTTTTGCTGAGCTAAGGGTAAGATTAGTTCAGTGGTTTGCTATGAAGAATTCAGAGCAACAAAATTCTTTGGCATGGGAGACATGGGAGATCACAAGTTGATTTTGTCTCCAGTGGGAGCTGGTGTGAATTAGGTGTTGGTGAGGTTCATTACATAGGATGCAAAATCGAAGCACACTAAGGGCTGGACAGTTTAGTGTCCAAAATCACATGAGGTCTGGTATAGACCTGAGTTTTCCCAAGCAGTCGAAGCTGTCAGAGAGTTAGGAGCCAATTCAGAGAAGTGGGTCTCAGGGATGTGAGAGGGACTAGCAGTAGGGATTCATGCTATTCAGGGTCAGGACTTCACTACATGGGTTTATAGGTTCAGATGTGGTAGGGTACTCGAATGATAGGAGGTACACCACAAGTTGTGTGGTGGGTTGTCTTTAGGATTGATCTTGAAGAGGGATACAAGCCAGGAAATAGATTAGATAGGGTACAGGTACAGGTATAGTGCAGCTATTTATCTCTAAGTGGGAGATTGTTAGGTTGTGGAGCTAAAAGCTTCACTGATGCAAGCAAGGAAGGAGGTTGTAGAAGGGTTGCAGAGTGTCATAGACGCCGGCATCAGTCAGGCCAACTGACGTCGATAGGATCAGACAAGAAGGCAATCGACGTCGATCAAAAGTCGGCCGGCGTCGGCACCCCCCAGGTAGATAGGGACTGACACCGATCACCTGTGTGGTTTGACTGTGAGTGTTTTATAGGTAGTTAGCTAACGAACCAAGTGTTTACATGTCAAGAGCCAATTTAGACTAGAAGCTGTGGATCTAATTATTGTAATTAGGTGTCTAATTATTGTTTGGATGAGATCTATATAATAGACTCATGGATTGTATTGTAAATGTGTGCTAGAGTATAAGAGAGCAATAATATAAGCTCCTTCTATGTGTGAGGTGAGCAATGGTGT
Source organism: Torreya grandis (assembly GCA_037957365.1). NCBI lineage: Eukaryota > Viridiplantae > Streptophyta > Pinopsida > Cupressales > Taxaceae > Torreya > Torreya grandis. The sequence goes on from JARHVA010001478.1 coordinate 1,504,809, forward strand.
GTTCCTCCTAGTGCCATAGTACCAAGTGTGGGTGCTGGATTAGAGAATCAGTAGGGTTCTTCATGTATGTATGATCTTGGTCATCAGGTGAGCATGGCTACGATAGGAGATTTGCATGGTAAGTAAGATCATTGATTTGTAGGTGTATGTGTGTGCAAGGTCAAGGTTCACAGGTGTGCAGAACTAGATTGATTTGCAGGTGTGCAAGATCAGAGAGGACAACAACACAATAGGGAGCAGAATCAGGTGGGATCTACTTGGAATACGTTGTGTACTTATGGAGTGCGTGGAGCACAGGTGTAAGGTGAACACCAAATCTATGTTTGAGTTGGGTGTTGGGACCTAAGGGAGAGAGCTTTGAGGGAAGATCTACTGTTTATGCCCTAGAGGTGTGGGAGCCCTAGAGGTGTGTAAGGAAGAAGAACTGTGGCAGCCTTCTTTGTTGTATTTCCTTCTGAAAGAGTTTTAATACAAGTTTGTGTATTGTCTCTCATATCATGTGTTATTTCTGGATTCTAGTTACTTGTTAATTCTGGTTAATTCTGCATATTAAGTTGCTTGTATTTGGCAATCAATTGTGTGCTTCCAGTTATTTATATCCCAACAGTAGATAGGTTGTAATATTTTCATCCTCTCTCATCTTCAAAATTTCAAATTATCTCTTGTGAGTTTAGAGCTTGGCCATCTTTACTTTGTTATCTCCCTCATAGATGGTCTTAATTTTATCCCAAATTTACTTAGTTGAGTCACATTGCATTAATTTTATAAACTTAGATTTTGACAAACCACACAGAATAACATTCATGGCTTTTGTATTATTTTCACTAGCCTTCTTTCCTATTGTATATGTTGGTGAAGTTTATGGCACTATGCATCCATCCACAATTACATACCAAATGTCAAAACCAAGGGCCATTAGATATGTCCTCATCCTTATACTACAGAATGTATAATTTTTCTTGTTGACTAATGGAGCCTTATTAGTGGAGAAACCTTAGTGAACTTGATGACTGGCCATGTGTGCTTTTGGTATCTACCTTATAGTGGTTAAAATAATCCTGAAGTAAGCTTGATTTGATATGAATTATTGAGCACACACCACACTGAAAGGCGGGGTGATTTAGTGTGTAATAATAATTTACTTTCTTTCTAATTAATTTTCATAGAGAAAACATTCACACAAGAACAAGTAAATACAAAACATATAATTTACATGGAAAACCCTTAGTGGGGACAAACCACACTTGAAAGGCTACTTGGATCTACTATCCAAATCCAACCATAAGATTAATATTTCTTTTTGAAAAAATTATGTAGGCACCAACCGACTTGGAGACACCAGTCTCCAATGCCAAGCACTATCTTAGCAAGAGACACTAATCTCTTTGAATTTAAGTATCAAATTTGCTACCAAGCACTGACTTAGCGAAGACACTAATATTTTTATTTTGAGGCAACAACCTCACTTAAATAATTTCTACCTTCTCACTATTGCTTTGTCAATAAATGATGGCTCAATCAAGTTTTGATCTTATCCCTCTTATCTCTCATCTTCCTCTTCTCCTTGTGCATGATAGAAAGAATTACTTTTAAAATCTCTTTTATACCTTCTTTATGCCTATCTGAAAGGGTATGATTTTCCCAAGGGATACAACCTCTCAAAATGTGGCTGACCCTTCATTTTATATTATCATTCATTAGACTTGGGTAATGCTTTTTATTACCAAAACTTGGATGCTAATAAAGGTGGTCATCCCTTCATTTAAAACAAATGAATTTAACTCCATTTCAATGTTTCTCTTCATTCTTCTATCTCTGATCTTCATTCTTTTATTATTTCTCTTCATTATTCAATCACTGCTCTTCATTATTTAATCATTTCTCTTCATTATTCAATTGCTACTCTCCACCTTGGGTGAGTCCATAGCTACTAAATGGGTAAGTCTGGAGCTACTAATTGGGTGAGTCCAGAGCTACTAGGTGAGTTTGAAGCTCTGGGCGAGTCTAAAGCTCTAGGCAGGTCTAAATCTACTAAGTGAGTCTAAAGCTCTGAGCGAGTTTGAATCTCTAAGCGAGTCTATAGTTACTGAGTGAATTTGAATCTCTAGGTGAATCCAAAGAAGTGAGTGAGTTTGAATCTCTGATTGAGTCTAAATATTTAAGTGAGTGCAAGGCTCTGAGTGAGTCCAAAGTTTTGAGTGATTCTAAAGCTTTGAGCAATTTTGATGCTCTGAGTGAGTCCAAAAGCTTGCCCTTCACTTTGACTTTAACATCAATGATAATATTCCAACATAAAGGATTAATATTATCATCCTCCCTTTAGAGCCTGTACTCTTCATTTTCACCTAAAGAACATGAAGAAGAAAAACTTGAGATAAATTAACTATTAAAACTTGGATTGATTATACCTAATAAATTAGAATGGGCATGCCCAACTTTATATGTAAAAAATAATAGTGAGGAGGTAAGAAGAAAAACTAGTATTATGATTAATTGGAAGAATCTAAATGAGAAATTATTAGACATTATTCATTCATTGCATTTTAATAATGTTCTTAAATTTTTTATGATAAATGTATATTCTCTAAATTTTATCTCAAGTCAAGCTTCTGGAAGATATGTATTAATGAGAAGGATAAATTTAAGACATGGTATATTATATCTATCCTTTATAATTATAATGAATGAAAAGTAATGTCATTTGGATTGAAAAATGCACCCTCTAAATTCCAGAAGAGAATGCATATAATTTTTGGAGATTATCCATTCATTGTACTCTTCCTTGGCAACATCTTAATTTGTAGTAAATATCTCAATATTCATCTTGAACACCTAAAAATATTATATAAAATTAAAAAATAAAATGGGCTTATGCTTTCTAAGAAAAAGATGGTAATCAATGTTTTATATGTATAATTTATGTGTAAGTATCAATAAAGGGATGATAAAGCTTTAAGAGCATGTGTCAAAGGTACTTGATAATTTTCATGATAAAATTATATATAATCAAAGACTCCATGAATTTACTGGCTCTCTGAACTACTGTAATCCATTTTATGAGAGACAAGTAGAAGACAAAAGGATACTTACCCAAAGTTTGAAAAAGGAATATGTCCCATGGATAAAATAAATGACTCTAGTTGTCAAAATAATCAAGGAGAAAGTAAAAACTTTACCTCATTTAAAGCTTCCTAGAAATTACCCTATTATCTTTGAAATTGACTCAAGTAAATATTGTTGGGGCCATGTTCATTTATAAAAAATGGAAATAAAGAATCTATTTGTGGATATAATTCAAGAATTTAGAATCCAACACAATCGAACTATCCATATTTTAAGAAGGAAATCAAAGTAGCAATGTTGGAAATAAATAAGTTCAAATTATATCTACCTCCCAGGCCATTTAATTTGAGAATTGATTTTAAATAATTTGGTTTAGTAAATTTTTCTTTTAACGTTCATTACAAAGAAGGAAATAATAATTGCATTACTAATATATTGGCTAAAAAAGGAACTAATACTAAGATAAAATTTGTTTTGATGATATCCTAGGCTTCTATAAGGTAAATCTAAGATGGTTGAGTATGAGCCTCTTCCATAATTTAGATTTATAGACTTCAAAAAAATATTCTAGGAATAATTAAGATGCTCTACCCAGTAGAAAGGAAAATTTGACAATTAGGTTAGAAAAAAGAGACAAAGAATTTAGATCCCAAATATATGCATCAATCCTTTAGAATGGAATAAAAAATTCAAGGAAGTCATAAAGAAATTGGCACGTGACATAATTTTTTTTAGTGGAATGATGGTGGAAAAAAAATGGCTATTGTTTCAATCAACCTTTTATGAATAGAGAATTCACTATCAGGGAAAATATTTTCTCCATATATGATTTTAGACTCATGAAATGAGAATGAGAACATTTTAAAATTGGTGGCAAGAGCCAATGGATGGATTGAATTTAAAATCCCTTATCATCAATTTTCATGGTTATATCAATACAATAATGATACACATGAGAAAAAACTCAAACATCTATGGAGTAGAATAATAGGATACCTAAAATTCCTGTTATTCAAATACTACCCATATAAATGGTCAAATTATCCATATGAAAATTTGTTTGAAATGATAACTCTTTGTATGGCATATCCTAACCTAATAATTAAGTTCAAAGTTGTTTATGTTGATTATGAGTTTCAAGAAATAATTAATGGATAATGGAAACCAAGTCATGGTTTCAAATATGTTTTTCGACATGACATGAAAACCTTCTTCAACCCTTCCATTGATAAAGAGTAAATGAAAATCTTTCCCATGTACTTGAAGACAAGAAGGTTAGACTAGATTTAAGACCCTCATATATCTTAAATACATCCTAATGATATTGATGAAGATTCATGGTGGATGAAAAAATACTCAAAATATGAGAAACCTTATGATGATTTTGATCTATTTGATGCTTATGACTTTGACTATGTTGATATTGATTGATGGAAGCATAATGGTCCTTTGTGGTTTCTCTCTACCCATGAATAATAGAGGATATAACTCTAAAAGTGATAAAAAGGGTTATTTGTGGAACCTTAACCAATAGTGGCTGGCTAATAAATTTAACTTTGATACTGGTTTGATATCTCTTAGTGTCCTTGTTCGTCAATGACATTACTACATGACATTTTATCTTTATTGGATTCTCCTACAGGTAATAATTTTATGTGATAAAACCAAGATAATATTTATTTATGTCCTCTTCAATAGGGATATTATCAGATGTGATGATACTCCACTATGATAGTACTTGAAAATAGTGTGGTTAGAAACTTGATTTTGCCTCTTATTAACAACCCAAGTCTTTAACTAGTAACTTAACTAACTAGTGAAAGGTTCCTTTATTTTCTAATAAATAAGGCTCCTTGCAGATCATTTTGCATCATGATTTGTAATATATTTAGATTATAAAATTCTTAAGAGTCTCATATAAGTCTTACAGTCTATCCATAAGAGTAAGCTCTTCAACTATGGCTGGTTCATAAATCTAGAAGCTAATTAGGTCTTGTTTATGGCTAACCAAATTTGGATTTTCATAACTTTTTAACTCTATTTACATGAATATATAAGTGAGTTTTCTCTTTTTGTTCTATTTTTACACAAGGATTAAAATTCACATGCAAAAGATAGGATGTACCAAGAGAATATAGAGGACATACATGTTGATGAGCTAGAAGAGAATCACTCTTGTATCCTTGGGGTGAGTGTTAAATCTTAGGGTTAAGTAATATGCCAACATTATTGATATTATTTAAGTGTTGGATTACTTAAGATTTATTTGATACCAGAAATATCTTACTACACCTCAACATTTTGGCTATGTTTCCCATACCCTATCTACTTAGATTATTGGGATTGAAAGCTTCTTTGGTAGATCACATCACATTAAAGTACATAGAAGTGTATTTTAAGTTTAAATATATTAATATTACTAAGAAAGCACCGGTCCATGGTGATTGAAAGAAAACATAGTGGATAGGTCAAGAAATTTATAGAAACATGTAAGAAATATTTTGGTGTTAGTATCTAAAACATGTTTACATGTGGATATATTAATATGCACAAGATTTGAGTAGGAATTTAGGAAGGTGGGCACTTAGATGAATTATCAAATAAATAAGTTGAAATAAAGTGATGAGGCATAGATACATATTGTTGTTGTGTAGTGGATAGTAACTTTGAATGATGACATATTGTAATTTTTGATATCAACATATACATGGCTAAGGGAGGTAGAGTTTCATTTTTTCAGGCCAAGGGGAGAGATTATTAAACTAATACCACTCTAGATAAAGATGATGATGGTTAATTTTTACATTGAAAATTTCACAATAGATAATGAAAATAATATATGCATGTGCTAGGTGAAGATTAGGTTGGATAAGATTAGGAAATCGAGACAAAATAATGGAGGGAAATGAAGCCTAAGGGAAGTTGACATTCCAAGTGAAAGGGAAACAAAACCATGATTTTATGCTGAGAAGAGGGGGAACATGGGGAATCCTCAAGATCCCAATGTTATGATCCTAGACACTTATCACTTTAAACTTTTTGTTATTCTATTTGATGACTTAGCTAATGAAATATTTTAGGGATTATTTAATTTGATATTACTACTTTAATTCAATAGTTTACATGTGTGGCATATTGTTGTGATTATTATGTGTTTTCATAGGATGTTCTTTGGTTTAGTTGTCTATTGAGACATTATTATTTCATCTCATTATTGATGACATTATGAACTTTGTTGTGATATTTGATTATTAAATGCTTTTATGGATTTTGTTTCATGAATTTAGAATAAAATGATTTGTAATTTGATCCAGTTATATTACTTAGTGCATTTATTATGTTTTTATCATTGAGATATTGATAATGGTACTTTTGGTGACTACAGGGATAGGTTCTCATGATCTAGGTTGATTTTGGATTTAGGCAGTCAAGACATGGTGCAAGGATGAGATTTACTCTTGTGAGATTTGAAAATGAATTTGAGATTTTATTCATTGTCTTGATTCATTGAGATTATTTGTTCTCTTGTGATTATTATTTTAGTCTTCTTGTTTGTTGTTATTTATCTTGTGTTCATCATTTAATTATTTCTTGTTGAGTTGATCTTGCCATTCATTTCAAGGATTCATGAGTATCTTGATATAATTAATTATTTACTTGGTCAATTTAGACTCATTGAGAGTTAGGCCTTTATCGACAACTGATGTCTAGTTTGATTATGTGCTTATGGCTTATCTCTTATTACATGATTTTATTTTCATTGATCTTTCTTTGTTTGGTTTATGTTGTTGACTTGAAATGTGATTTAAAGTTTTTTTGGCATGGTATTTTGACATAGTCCTAGTTGAATAGGTCATGGACTTGAAAAAAGGCCATGAACTACTTGGGACTCACTTTTGACTTTTGGTAGCATAGACTATAGTCTATGGTAGTGTTGCATATCTCAAGGCAATTGGGTTGAGAGACTTAAACTATGTTTTAATGTTGTTTTATTTGAGTTTGAAATCATTTTGGAAACCCTAGCATTTTAGGGGAAACTCTACCAAAATTTTTACTTATGGATGCCATGAAGAGTTTAGTGGGAATTATGGCCATTATGGCCTAGAGGTTTTCATAGAGACTTCATCTTCAGTTTTGGCTCTATTTTTTGGCCATGGAGGGAAATTTATGTGGAGTTTTTTTGGGTTTTCCTCTTCATACAATGAGTTGAAAAATATACAACTAGCTAGGAAATTTGAAGAAGAATAATAGAAAGAAGAGAATAAGGTGATTGGACTCTTGCATTTTGTTTTTAGGGCTTCCAAGTAAGTTTTGAATTTCATTTTCAATATATTTAGGTGTTCGGCTTATATATTGATATTCTGGTTTATCTCTTTTTAATCATTCAAATCTCATGTTATTGGCATGCAAATATAAAATGAGAATTTTGTGTTTGTTTTTATAAAAACCTATATGACTATGAATTAGGGGTTTTATTACCTGTAGAAGCCATCTATTTTATGTATTAGGTGTTTCCTTAGTTGTGCAGCCATGAGGAAAATATGGACTACATTTTTATTTGCATTAGGGTTTTGAATATAATGGCATAATGGTTATGGGTTGATCTTAGAAATATTTTTGGGGGTTGATTCTTGCCGTTCAAGGTGTCATGATTTTTTTGGGTTATTATTGTATGGGTTTTGTAAATCATTTAATTTTTTTGTCTTTATGTTGAAATCACTCTTTACTTGTTGGATTGTAGTTGTACATTTTAAACTATTGACAATCATTCATGGAATAATATATGGAATAAATCATGAGGATTTGATTTAAAATACTAATTATTTTTATATTTATGCCATGATTATGATTTGGGTTCAATATTGAATGTTAGTTTCTTAACTCAATTTTACTGGCAATTTTTTATGTTATGTTTTTTTGAATGAGTTATACATTTGAATGTTGCCCAGATGTGCATGAACTCTTTTGATTGTTACTTGGTTTCTTGAAATCATTTATCTAAGTTATTTTTATGACATAATTTTTGAGGATTTTATATCTATTTATTTTACACTTTAATTGCATATCATAGTGAGGTGATTTGATCTTTTCATTATCATTTATTGTTGAACGAGGAATTATGTTCATATACTAGATTTCCTAGTTTAATGTAGTGACAATTAATAAAAGGGTATAAAATTTATATGGTTGAGATTCAGGTTATATTAATTGAAAAAAATGTGAGGATAAATATATGAAGCTCAATGCTATGAGATATATCCCTTAGATTAGGTGTTAAAACATTAATATTTGTGAGTTGGAACATGAACAAGTTACACTCTTGTTTTATTTAAGCTGATGTCTTTTGAGTCAAGATCAGAGTATTTTTCTCTCTCTCATCCTTTGATTTAACTAATATGATACCTAAATATGAAATCAACTAATGATTTGGGTAGTTTAGGGCCACTTATGGTTGGTCTCATTGGGAGTGGAGAGGCAATTTTATTTATTGGACTTGCAAACATAAGATAAAATTATTAGACTTATTTAGGTTGTGCATTATTTATGAATAAATGAAAGTGAAGTTGATGAAGATTGTTTTGTAAAGTGAATCAAGTAAATTTTAGAATATTTGTGTTTTATGATCTTCATTGATTATAATTGATTATTTGAGTTATTACATTTAGTGATAGTATTATGTTTATTCTTCATAAATAGGTTCATTTAGTATTTGAGTTAAATTGTAACTTATAGATTCCTGTTATTATTTAGACATTATTTAACTTGGTATGTTGTTGTACAAATTACTTTAATTAGTTTTTTTGTCTCATTTAGATGATGTTAAAAATATTATCTTAGTGTGATGTACATAATGGAAGAGGTTTTTCATAGCCATTGACTATGTGGTTGAAATCATTGAGCTATAAATTATTTTATGAGGATTTTATTGCATGATAATGATTGAAACTATGTTAATTTATTAGTGTTTTCCTTTTTATAAAAATAAGTAAGAATACTTATTAATTATAGTTGCAGTGGTTACTTATCATCTTTTTAGTGATTTTAACTCTTGACATAATTGAGATTAAAAAGAGGATGTTCTCTTAGAAGTATATGATACTTTTTAAAGTTGAAATATAAAAGTTAATGTAGATATATTACCTTAAGAGAATAATTCAAATGTATATGACACTTATAACAAATTTTAAAGTTGTTATGCTATAAATAGTCTTTTGCTAATGGCTAGGATATTATGGATTTTTGAGTATTTAATACTAATCAAAATACTTGAATGTTATTCTAAATTCTTAAGATGAAAACATGGTTATTTATAATTATTTACCTAATTTGGGATATATTTGGATCTTTTTTCTAAATGAAAGAGTTTGGTGCTTTTCAATAGACTTAATATAAAAGCATGTTTTCCTAATGGTGATATAAGGTTCTACCTTAAATTGTTATATTGAATTGATAAAAAAAAATGGATTCATTTTAAATTATATATTCCTTTGGAATGTTTTTGAATTGATTCTTAACTTGTAAGATAATCATGAGGTCTTAAAATAATAACCTACAAACATGTTAAGCATTTTATAGACATTACCAAAAGTGAATCATTTATATGGATTAGTGTTAATCATGTATTTAATGCAACTAGTTGGATTAATATGTAAACTTCAAGATCATAATAAACCATATAAAATGACTCATATTGTCATGAGTAAATGAATTAGGTCTAAACACTTAACTAAGTTATAAAAGGTGCAATTGGTAACTAAACCAACACAATGTAGGCTAAGTGAATTTTACGAATGTTCACATGCATAACTTAAGTTGGTTGTTGAAACATTAAGATAAAGATAAAATGAATTACATACATAGTTCATTAGTGTTGCAATTATATTGAATAAGTGAATTTTATTAATTGGAAGTTGGGGCTCAAGCTCTATTCCAAGGTTTGTGGGATGGTTAATTAACAACATGCCTGAACTTAATTTAGATATGTTAGTGATTTGATGGATAATTATGTAGTTAAATCCACCATTGAGAACTAAAAAATAATTACCTAAACTCTAAGAATGGATATGTGAATCTAAAATAAATATTAAATTAATGTCAGTTCATTATTATAAAGGCATCAATGTAGTGATTCTTACAGTGATCATGTTACAATGATCATATGGATGACACTTTCATATAGTCTTTATTGTCTCCAAAAATAAGGAAAACAATTTAATAAAATGCCTTATATTATATTGCTTTTGGAAATAGTCCTCCAAATGATTTCTAGATGTTAGCTAAATTTTTGGTAGATCTTGCTTAAGCAAACTTAGTATGATGATTTTTCTATTGAATCTTTTTCTCCTTTCACATTTGTTTGCTAAACTCCTTTTTGGTTTACTCCATGAGGTGTAGAATATTATATGGTATAGACATGTACTAAATTGAGTTTATAATTTGGTAATGGATTTGTTAGGAAGGCCATATAGAAAGAACTTGGATATGTGTGGGAGAGTGTGTTGTTTATACACTAACTCACCTCTATCTGAATACTTAGTGGGTAACCACTTCTTAATGAAGTCATTAATGATTTATTGACTTGGTCTATTTCCTATGTTGAATATAACATATTTAAATATCTCATTATATTTTTTGTGCTAACTCTTTTTGTAATCCTTGTAATGTAGTTTCTTATCTCAATGTAAAATAATTATGTTTATTACATTGTGGTATCAGAGTTGTTGATGTGGGTCTTGTGCACATCCCTGAATTTAAAGAGGCATCTTATAAAATTTTACAATATTAATGGAGGTAAAATACACTCAAGGGCATGTGTTTTAGGTATAAGTTAAAAAACCTTGTGGTGGAATAACAGGCTAAGCATATAGGGTTATTAACTAGGTTTTCTTATAGTGAAATGAATCCTAGTAAAGAAATCAAAACCTAAGTGAGTTGGATGGATGGGCGGTATTATTATAGAGTGGATGGGTCCTAATCAAATAAAATTCTAAATGAGGGAAGGATAAAGCAAAAAAGAAGGTTCTATGGTCTCAAGGGTCACTTCCTAGATTGGTTCCTTTGTGGACAAATGTTTCTAGGACTAATGCTTGTTATTTATACCTATTACACACTCACAAACAAACATAGTTAGGTAGTCTGGAGGAAATGGTATAGGAAAATTAATGGTCTCAACTAAAGGTTAACCATTCTAGTTTTAATATTGCATACCCTTAGTTAGGAGATTAGCACTCACACCTAAAAGACTATACCAGAGAGAAAACACTCCTATATAATTTAGAATGTTAACACAGTTTAACCAATTGCATAAAATAAATGAAATCTACTAAGTTTTCAATAAATTTTTCTCATCTAGAATTAGCATACATTAATGATAACAACCATAATAATCTATAGCTTTTGTACACTTTAAATTAATAAATTAATACAACCAAAAAAATAAAACCTTAATAACATAGAGATGGAATGAAAGAACATCAACATAGTTTCATGATAATCAAAATTGATTTCTTCCATTTTGATAAAAAAATTGAACTTTTGGAATGTGTAATTACATGAATATATAGACTTGGGGAGGGGTCACCTCATCCTTCAAGTCCATGCAAACTCTTTGTTACATTACACAATTAGAACATCAATTATAATTTTAGAATCAAAATTGCATGTGTGCATGCTCATAATTAACTACAAATATGCCAAAATAAGTTATATCATACAATGCAATGCAACATGTGCATGCTTACAAAAAATTTAGGCAAATTTTACATTTATGTTCTAAGTATTATCAATCAAATTTACACCCTAAGGAAGGATGATCTAGCCTCATTAAATTTGGTGTAACATTGAAACACCTTAAGGTCATGGGTGACCTATTGGAGAGGTGAATCTCTAGATTAAATGGCTAGTTCCCATTGATGAATAACTTAGGCTCAAACACTAATCTACCAATTACTAGGAAAAGGGAGAGAAACCTATTATAATGAGGGAAATGCACCAAATATGTTGGACCACTACGAAATAGATGTAAATTAACTTCAAACATGAGACTAACCTACAATAAAAACTTATAAAAATTTTCCTCTCTACATCAATACTTATAATGAAGGTTATGAAGAATGTTTGAGCTAGGAGGACTAGTCAAGAGGTCATGATATGACATTATTGAATTTTTTTAAAGTAAACTATTAAAACTTACTTAGACACTTTATAAGACCTAAAAAAAGGATTCCTAACTAAACATGAATGTAATAAGGGATAAAAATGCCAAGGAAACAAGACTATCACTTAACAAGATCAACTAGTCAAGCATTCACATTGAAACTAGTCAATGAATGAGGTTAAACCAAAAGTTTCTCATTAATCAAAGGTTTGAAAATGGGTAGGTATTAGACATACCCAGGTAAAGGATACAAACTTATCCTATCAAGGTTGAATATATAGATAAATGTGAGAGAGAATAAAAGGGCATAGAAGAGAGGAAGAGACCAGTGTCAAAGAGAGTTATAATAAACAGAGGAATTATGAAATTGTCTCAATAGTTCTTAGAAGATAAGTGTGCTCTCCTAAAAATTGAGTTTTGGCATAAAATCACTCCCACACATGTTAAAATTATGGGAAATGTGTGATTTACTATACCCAATTTCAATTCCAACCTTGATACCAATTTTTATCTCCTAAGACCTTGTATAGATGGGTCAACTATGAAATGGTCAAAAACCCTTGTCTAGGCATTTGACAGGCATGAGAGATATTTTGAATGTTTTGAAAGATTTTTTTGGAGTTTATAGTGCTTTTAATGAGCATATTAAGGTATAAAACATAATCCCAAAACTCATCATGCTGAAGCGAGGCCTCTTGAAGTGTTTTCTATTCCTGCATATAGGCTTCTTAGCTTAAAAATGAGTACATTTTCCACTTTTTGACTTACTTGGCAACTTATAGAGCTTATGAACCTTCTTAGAAGACATAAATATGTGTGTGGAGGGTTTTATAACCTTTTTAATGTATTATTACATCTGTTCCCTTGATTTAGAAGCCACTTTCTATTTTGCACCTTCACAAACAAGCTTTCAAATGTGTATTCTACCATGTTCCATACACCCCTGTACTTGTACATGCCAAAAAATACCAGAACCTATGTGATAATGAGACCTATAAGGTCACCAAAGTAACTTGGAGGTTAAAACAATCCATTAGGATCCATTGGAGGCTTCTTTTTCCGATTGGGTTATTATATAGGGCTTAGAAAGGGTTTTAAGTGTCTCTATTTCTTAAGGATTGTTCATAAAGAGCAGATCCTATCTCTCCTTCCTAATACCATAAGGTGGAATTGAGGGGACCTCTACACCACCTAAAAACATTATTCAATCCCATGCACAACCTCATGAGAGTTATAAGTGAAAGTTGGTGGCTTCTCAAGTGGATGAGTGTGTATTTATGAGGGCTAGAGATAGATGAGGTATGAGAGAGCCATATTGAGATTATATTGAACTTATAATGACCTGGTAAGGTATATAATACTCACTCATCCATGTTCAAATGGTCATATTCCATCATTATTAATCAGACCTGTCATGATCACTATTAGTTGATGCTTAGGGTTTATGAGTATAACACTACAAGAAACCCTCATGACTGTGTTTGATCCATTTTCTCCACTATCAAAAGATTATAAGCTTCATTAGATGATTATTGAAGCTAATAACACTTACTAAAAGTCCTTATGTCTCAAATCACCCTCAACAAACTATTCTTCATCAACCTATAAAAGTTTATGTTATTTGGATTTAGACCTATTAGGCTTGAATATAAATTATATGTTTTTCCTCACTTTGTCATTGGATTTGAGGATATAAATGAGATCATACTATCATAATGAAACCACCTTCAAATGATTTCAATTTCCTTAGACCTCCTCTCTTCATTCTAAGCAAGCAACTTTCACTTAGCCATGTATGCAAGCATGTGGCTTCATGGCTATGAAGGTAGGGTTAAGATGAGTCATGACTGGTCATATTTTGATCCTCCTTTAGGTCTATTGAATTATTTGACCTCAAGTCCCATTACCTTGTCATGATCTCAACCAAATCCCCTCTCACTGACTATGTATGCCATTATCTTATCAAGCTTTGAACATAGTCTATCTTACTTAGGCCAACCTATAGGTGATCATGAAGGTTAACTATGTTTTTGGGGTTTCAATGAAAATCATGGCATTCAAGAACCTTTTTCCAATGTATTGAGAACTACCTACCTTATTGGAAACTTTGTCACCTTTCCAATGACCTTGCACCTTTAAAATGACCATTCATATGTTTCAAGTTCATCCAAGAGATGGTTATAGGTGACTAATAGAAAAGTGTTTTAAATTTGAGTCTTGAACTTGGCTTCCTCAACTCCATCATTGAAAATTTGAAGGTAATAAAAATTCATGGAAACTCCTTCTCACTTCTCCACACGTTTAATGACCTTTTCATAGCATTATAAAAACTTTCCTCCTTATCTCCATATACATACCTATGCATGAGTACTTAAATTTGTCGACTCATCCCTCTCAAATTTCTCTTAACTTTCAAATGGTTTAGTGTCTTTAAGATTGTGTCCTCTCTCATTATATTTGGAGTTATGTTTCCAACAAATCCTTCTTTGGCATGAACCAATGCCTTTTGTTCAAAAAGAGGACCTGCATTTATATAACTTATAGATATTTTTTCTTGATTGCATGGACTGCTAGAGATAATTTCTTGAGTCTTAAAACTTGAAGATTATATCAAATATTTTCTCTTTATCATCACTCTCTCAATAAATTTTATATCTTAGCTAAGCCACCTCAAACTTGAGTCATGATATATACAGGGATATGCTTATACAGTCAACCCTTATGCAAGGCTTATGCATAGAATTTAGAATTCTTGAATCCATTCATGTTTTTGATGATATTTAATGGAATTATTCAATGAGTCTAAGCTACACGTCTACATTGATAAAATAAATTTAACCTTGACTAGACCCATGAGTATTCACCTACAGGTCTGTAGACCTATGGGTGAAATGAGCTTATCTAAACCATGTTGGAGAGTGCCTTTTATGATGTCTATTTTG
This sequence comes from Torreya grandis, assembly GCA_037957365.1. NCBI lineage: Eukaryota > Viridiplantae > Streptophyta > Pinopsida > Cupressales > Taxaceae > Torreya > Torreya grandis. The sequence goes on from JARHVA010001478.1 coordinate 1,519,971, forward strand.
ACTGTATCCAAATTATGAGATAATTCTTCATGTTTCTTTATGAATTCAAGGTACTCAAATAAACCTGACAAGGTAAAAACAAGACTTTTCAACCATTGTTACACAGGCAGTCCCATATGCATAGTCCTCAAGATAGTAGTACACATGATATTTAGAGACTAGTATGGATAATACTCATATTATTGTAGAAATTTGGATGGAGTGACAAGATGGTGAATCATATTTTAATCACTTGGATACATTGGAATTAATAGAAAAATTTGAATACTCAAGTATAACTTGTAAACTATCTTCATGAAGCTCTCATGCTGTAAACTCCAATACCATACATGCTCTAAATCTCTCATGCTCTAAAATCCATATATAACTAAAATAATGTTTTTCATGCTCTAATGAGTTCAAAATTGCAATAAAATTTCCAAAAATTGAGTTAGTGGGGATTTGAGCCTAAAAAATTAGTATAGATCCTTAGCTATTATTCATAAATCTAAGGAGCTCAATAAAATGAAAAATGCCACTAATTAATATGTCATAGGGGTCCCCAACTCTGGTCAAAATCTTAGACTCCAAATCCACCTATACGACCTGTATTATCAAATTGAAAATGACCTTCATGAGCTTATGAAGAGAGCAATGGGAAAGAGAAAGAGTATTCTACCTTCTTAAGGCCTGTACAAGCTTCCCAAGGGTGAAGATGACTTGTGGATGATGAAATGATGCTCTGAAACTATTTTCACCTATAGGTGATCTCAACAAGTCTATACAAGTGCCTTAAACTCCCTTCTTTGGCATTGAAACTCTAGATTCTGACCACTTATGAATTGATGACATATGTGGTAGTTATTTAATTACTCTAGGTACCTTGTAAAGAGTGATTGTATGTATTATTCACTTTGGTGGGGTTTTTCATACATGAAAGTTAGAAAAAATCACCTTTTTCCTCATAGAACATTACTTTAAAGTCCACAAAAGAACCTTAAAATTTCCAAATCAACAAAAAATGTTTATACAAGGTAATGGAGAGATGAAATGACTTGAATAAGATACTAAGGACCTATGACACCACTTGACCAATTTTCATTTCTCCATGACATGGCTAAACCACTACAAAACCAATATAAGACATTACCTTAATTTCTCCAAATTTACCTTAAACAAAGCTAATGAGGTTTTAGAAAGACCTTTTAGAGACCATATAAGGCATGACAAGACTATAAACTAGGTTAGCAAGACATGACACTCAAGTTTTCACCTATAGGGGTTGACATTTTAACCTTGGGGTCAAAATTGGTTAACACTATGTATAAGTAAACTAAAGTACAAGGATTAGTCCTATTTGTATGACTACACATAAAAGTAGCCTTCAACTAAGGCTTTTTGGGTGATTTCATGGCATTGTTATTGGAGGTATTGAAGTTGTTGCTTGTGCTGAACTAGAAGTTGAAGCATCACTTTTTTCCTTTACTTCCAACACTTGAAAGTGTTTATTGCCAATATCATAATGGTACCTAATAATTTCCATATTTAGTAATGGAGGTATATGTACCCTATTGACTCATGCTTTAGTATTTCTAAAGTTAATCTTAAATGTTTCTACTTATGTGACATTTTTCCTAGCAAAATTCTACTTGACTTATATTTATTTCAAAGTCATTCCTTGTAAGTTTTGTTTGAAGCTGGTTGAAGACTCTTGAAGGAGTTGATCAAAATTGGCCTTGTTAATGAGTCCACCCATGGAGTCCCTTACCTGTGATATATTTAATTCTTCCACAATCTCCAAAATGAGGGTTTCATGCTCTACATAATTAGGCATTACTGCCTCAGCTTCTACAATCCATTTTCTAGATTCTTATGTCCTAATTACAACCAAGTTGACGGCATTGGTAGCCTCCATTGGGGCCATCAAATTAAGGTGGACATATGCCTCACTAGTTGTATCAAGAATAAGGAAATTCAAATTAATTTCATCTTATTTCAAAGAATTAAACAATTTTGTAGTTTCAACTATATGTGGTGCTAACTTATCCCTCATTAAAATAATAGCCTCTAGGATACTATACAATCTAGATTCTGCATTTTTTCATATCAATTTATATTTATATGGGAATGTGCACCATTTGATACTATTCCCTTATTTTTTCTAATTATTTCTCAAGTTCATTTCTAGCCATTTTGGTTTCTTTATGAATATCTACCAGTGCATCCTTGTGGGTTTTAAAATAAGATGTGAAATCTTTAATGTATGGGGACTACCATAGTTTTCTATTTTTTATTTTAGATAAGGTAAATACCTCTTATCTTTCTTCCAAAATGATCTCCCTTCTAGTCTCATCTTCTAATTTCCTATTCCTTACCTTTATACACTCCCTGTAGATTTTTCAAATATAAAGAAGACTATAGGTAACTCTGTAATTATAAGATTAGGCCTTTGAGATGCCTTTGATTACATATCAGTTACCCACTATGGGAGGACCAATTGGGTTATATCTGTGGGTTGGATGTCTTAAAATTTAGTCTCACCCAACAACTTTCTTGAGAATTATGTCAAATCTTCTTCAATTAGTTGATCAAGAAGGGAAGGCCAAATTATTTTAGACTAGTCTACTCCACCATATTGAGGTAGTGGGTAAACTGTATAAACTAGCTTTTTCTTTTCAATGTTCTTCATTATTACCATGTCTTGAGAAGAGTTGGGAGGAGGTATGGGTAAAACCAACTGAGTATATGAAACATGAAGTTGAGGGCTTGCCACTACTCTCTATATTTCTTGGTTGCCTTCCTTTTAGTATTTAAGGTTAATGGGATAGTGGTGGAAGTAATCATAGTATAAACAATAGGAATGGACATAGAATATATAAATTAGGTAGTTATAATAGCTGGGGGAGTAGGAATAATAGGGGTAGATGAAGCATCCTATACCTTTGAAATAAGTAGAGTTGGTTTGGAACTAGGAAAAGAATAAACAACCTCTATTTTGGGTACCAAAAGGGAGGGGGAACATTAGGACTGAAGGACACAAAATCAAATGAACAAATAGTGAAAATAGAAACACAAGACATAATAGTAGTAGAAACTAAAGGGGTTGCCTCTTCACCTAATGTTCTCCATGTAATGGTGTTTTTCCCTTGCTATCTTGGAGGCTTAGAATCTTATCTCTTTAAATTTCCTCCTCTTCATTTGTGGATTCACCTATAACTACCTCTCCTGGTGGCCCTTTTGGTGATGGTGCCTCAATATAAGGACCCTATAGAGAGGGTGACCCCTTGACTTCCTCTTGTAACAAATAGTTTTTTTCTTAGTTGTGGAAGATACTTCCTATGTAGGTGTGGTTGAGATAACCACAACAATAGCCTCTAGTATTAATGTAGCAATTGGTTGGGTAGTTCCCTTTGAATCTAAAGAATCAAGACAAATGGGATCATTATGTGCTTCCCCATTTGAAGTATCAGGAATTACAAGCTCCTTATTTAAAATTTTTAATGCTATAGGGGGTGTCTATGAGGGTTTTAATTAGCATTTTAATGATTGAAAGGGCTTGTTGACCCATAAATATGAGTTATCCCATCCTCCAGTGGGTGGGATTCTAGTTTGTGCATCTAAAATTGAGATATATGGCTATCCTTGAATGATTTTCTAGAGGTTTTTGAATACCTTGATTGTTTATGCCCATTCCTTAACCTGGGTAGTATTCTTGGTATTGATAAATAAGAAGTCATGATCATATGACTCATGTTGGTATGGAATACCAAGGCCCTTGATGTGATTTTATACTTGGTGTGGTAGAGTGGACAATGATTAGTACTCTCTATACCTAACATCCTTGTATAAATGTTTACAATTTACATAACACATCTTCCCAAGCATAAGGTGAGATCTATGGAAGGAGATCTTCTTCTTCTTGTGCATATCTTCATCTATCCCTCACCATAGTTGATAGCTGATTTATTCTTCTACTAGTTTATTGAGCACATATTTGGGAAGGTGTAGGGGTTATTACTTATGGCCTATGACCATAATCACTATGTAGTCTGGGTATAACCAATAATCTCCCTTAATCAACAATGTGTCCATAATGCTTTTGGATAGCCTAGGTAATGGGGAATCATGGATGGACATCCATGCTCGAGGCTAGACATCATCTGTAATGCATGTGATTTTATGGGTGTATGTGTATATGTGCATGAAGGAATACAAGTCAAATATATGATTTTTGATCAAGTCTAGAGCTGAGATCTAGAGTGACCCATTATGAACATAAAATATGCCCAACATAACATCAAAAAGGTAGGACATCATATAAAAATGGCCTCCTTGGGGCCTCTTATCTTTGTATAATACATAATTCCATATACTTATAATAATCACTTCACCTAGAGTGAATGTCAACTCTAAGGTCATCAATAATTTTAGAATTATAACCCACTCAAGGTGGAAGAATTTGATACTGGGATAGTCTTATAACCTATTCAAGAGGTCCATCCCAATATGGATTCTCATTCTAGATTTGGTCACAAGAATTGACTACTTCCCCTTTAAATTGATGGTCTCCACAAAAATCATCTAACTACTTAATGTTTTCTAAATGGACTTCTCATTCTTCCATGAGACTACCCTATGCAAATCATATGTAGAATCTACAATGGCTATATATCGATCCCTTTGAAATGCATCTTGAGATGCATGATATAACTATATTATGATCCAAATGATGTAAAAATGTGCCTCCAACCACCTTCCTAGTAAATAACAAGTCTCATAGGAGGTATGTGCTTGCTATCACCTCTAGATTTACTGATGTGAAGTGTAGTCCTTGGACTTTGAAATAGAAGAGGTTTGTATCCAATTTTCATTAGGATGGAGTTAAATGATCATTATGGGTGTGCATGTCAACATGATGAATCACCTCCCATAGTTATGAATAATTATTTTAGTCATTATTGAATACTATGGGGTCAAAGACTATGTCCTTGTACTCATTCGAATCCTTGATATAAAATCTAGATGGGGGTGGGATTCTTTAGAATGTCTTGAATGAGGAGGCCATTGATAATTAATTATGTTGATAGTGTTCTATTTCTCAAGTTAGTAGCTTGACTCTTCTAGTTACACTATACATTTGAAATGCTAGTAGCTATGGGTTGTTAGCAGGGAGGCAAGTGAGTTTGAATTTGGCTTGGGATCAATGAGCATGTCATTTGTTTACAATACTTTGATATAGATTTTTCATTCAATTCCATTTCATACACCATTAATGTCCAAAGTCTATAACTTTTATTTGTTTGTTTAATTTGGACTTTGCCACTTCATTTAGTGGGTATGCCACATAGGCATTATTGATGTTTAATAGGAGTGATACATAATCTCCCATTTCCAAGTGTCATTTCATCTATTCTTTTGATTTAGTTTAATATGCCACATGGGCTCTCAATAGTTAGGAGTTGTAATATAATGTTAAAACATTGTTTTTAAGGTAAATGAATCTCCTAAATAAAATTTCCAAACACTTTTATTGAAGATGAAAATGAACTGGATAAATGTTCTAAGCAAATATCCCTAAGACCATATCCTCTAAAAAATTTTATTGAAGACCAAAATCCCAAATAAAAGTCTAGAATGTTTTTCTTGAAAAATTTTGCCAAAAAAAAGCTCTAAACAATTTCACCAAAGTCCAGTTTCATGCTAAGTACTTTTGTTGGAGATTTTTGCCAAACAAATCCTCTAAAGACGAAAATGAGTTTAACAAATTCTCTGAACACTTACTCCAAAGACAAAAATGAGTTGAAGTGTAAAACTTCTAAAAACCTGGTTCTTGAAGAACAAATGGTGAAAGCTTTATTATATGGTAGATATAGTTGTGAAGGCCCAATCTATAAATAAAAACTCTAAATAATTGTACTAAACAAAACCTGTGAACAAAAACTTTAAAGAGTAACTTCATGCCAAGGTTTATATAGGTGAAAAGTACTAAAAACTACTAAAGATATGATTCCAAATAAAAGTTTTGAAGACCAATTTAAACTGATACATATACATACATAAATCTTGAAGAGTATTAGTAGGCTAGTCTAAATAAATAAAAAATGTTCATACGTTTAATGAATAACAAGGTTATTTCAACACATAAAGCTTTCTCTTTATAAGACTTTCAAGATAGGCCCAGTCCTTTTTTTTAGAAATATAGTGGGTCCCTATTCTAAAAAAATAATGGGGGTATATTGGGTACAACAAATGGTAACTTACAGGGGAAATTATTTTGAGTATTTGAAAACCCAGAACCTTTGGTTAATAGCTTTGATAAAACATGAACCACTCTAATAATTGAATCAAACACATAAAAGAGACTCATATCAAACACATACAACATACTTACCTTTATCATATCTTAGATCTATGTGTGAGGAAGTGATTTCATTTTACCCTTGTTGTGAGGATTTTAGCATAGACATAGGATAATTGTATGTTTCATTCTGATTTTTTGATAAAATGTATTTAAAATTTGGGGAAGCTCTAGCATTTCTCTACTACCAGACATGCATCCATAGACTTGACATGGTTAGCATCGGTTATTTATCCTTCCTCCTATATTTCCACATGATCATGATACATTGACCTTATTTCATCATTTGAACTTTAATCACCTTTGGATTTTCTTTTGGGTTTGTTGGATTACTCTTTTTAGTATGCCTTGATCCTTATTTTTCTATATTTTTCTTTTGTAAATTATTGCGAAAAGAGGAAGAGAAAAAACCATAGTGAGTTGGAATATATGAAAGTATATTTTTTTTACTAGATTGTCCCTAGTAGCTACACCCATATCAATGGTTGTTTACTTAAACAAGTATTAATATGATAGGTGCCTATTTGATCCATTGAACATGATAAAAGTTTCTAAAATTTGTATGCAGTAATGAGAGCAACCTTTATATGCCTAATTGAAACATTGAATGGTAGCCTAGTCATGATCAATTTACTTGTTGCATACCTAAATTTTGAAAATCTAAAATATAAGGGTGAAAAATCCTTCAAGTAAACAAATTGGTGTACCTTTTCTTGGTGTGATTCCCCATAGGCTAATATTTGATATTTTGAACATGTTATAAGAAGTCCAATAGGTTGAATACTTTCTTGATCATACTAAGGGAAGTCAATCAAATTGCCATGGCATAAAGAAAAACATCTAATCTAGAAAGTAGGGAACTAAAATATGAAAACAAATGCTAAAATTAGGAAATGTTAACCTAAGAAGTAGGGAATCTATTATATGAAAGTAATAAATCTACTCTACTAAAGTAGTAAATCTATTCTACTTTTACTCTTACCATAACACCTATTGTTACTCAGGGACATCCCTAGATGGTATAGCCATAAATTAATGCTTCAAAAACTATCCATTGATTGGATATGTCATCTCACTACCTTGGAGGTCCCTCAAATGAAAATCATTATTACCCAAGATCTATGAAATATGATAAGGTCCAATCCACAATGGAATAAACTTGTCATGCTATCCTTTCTTTTCATGGGCTTTTTCCCATAGAAGAATCAAGTGAGATATTCTAAATGCTTTGAATTTTCTCTTCTATCAAACCACCTTTTCACTATGTCCTAATGTTTATTGAAACTCTATAAGGCCACAATCTTTGAGTCTTCCATTTATAACATATCAATTAATTGAGACCCCAAATTCTCACTTGGTTCAATATATTACTACATAAACTAATATGTTGGAAATTTAAGCATGGTTGGGAAAATTGGCTATCATCCATACACCAAAAAGTAAGGTGATGCCTTGAGGGCCTACTTGTACCTTATTTGATCAGCCCATAGTGCATACTTCAATAAGTTGTGCCAATAGCTTGGTTTGTGTTATCATCAAAAGTTTCACCCTTGAGGAAGTTTTTCAAGCTTCCTCACTTGAGTGATAGTATAGAGACACCTATAGGCTATGGGTAACCTAATTAGTGAGGTGAATCTCTAGATAAGGCTATATCCCTCGATGCTATCACCTTTAACTATCGATAGACCTATTGATTTCAATGGAAAATGGGTAAGAGAAACTAAAAGTAAACTAACCTAAGGAGGTAATACACCAAATTAACACCCGCTACTTGATTATTATGCACTAAGAACATGAACTAGGCCTAAATCTGATCACACTACTCAACAAGGACCTTCAAGCATGAGTGTTTCAACATGGAGGTAACAGGTAATGCATTGGATAAGAGGACTAATCAAGAGGTCTAAGAAAGACACTAATAACTAAAAACCACTTTCAAACTATGAAAATATAACTCAAAATCACCATGTGACTTGCAATAAGACAATATATTTGCAAAGATTTAGGAGAAGGAAAATGAGAGAGATTAAAAGCACTACTACTAGCATTCATCAATAATCACATAAGTACACTAATTGTACACATATGAGAAGGTAAGAATCATATTTATTCAACATTAAAAGGATAGTAAAAGTGTTTAGTTGATAAGGGATTCACCATACTTAGCCAAAATATCCCTAACAATCCATTCAAGGCTACATATATAGGAGAAACTGAGAAGGAGAGAGAGAGAGGCGTAGGAAATGCATAGACAAGTGTCATTCACCTCAAGTCTGTTATAATGCCAAATGAAAGAAAGTCTAAGATAATTCTAATCCATATACCTAGAATGTGTTGGATCAACTTGATGAGTAACTTCACTAAGTAGTGCAGGACCTTTTTTTTGAAGAGTTATAATGCATTTCTTGAAGGAGTAGTTACAATTGGACAACTTGACACATGACATCTTAGGCTCATGAAGCAATCTCCATGCCATCCTAGGTCTAGTTATTTATTTGAGACTATTATAATATATTGGATACTTGTTCACCACCTTATATTATTCCTTATATCTATGTTCAATCTCAAAAACATTTTCAATATTAAGGCATAGGTGCATTAGATCTGATAAAAACTCTTGATTGCATGTTGTTTACCATTTAGGTGTCTTAAAGCCTTCAAGTGTTATTAAAATAACTATAATATTTATTAATGAGTCATTTTAAACCTCTTACCTTAAATAATTGATGTCACATATGGCTTAATATACTCCATTAGATATGTATTCATTAACACTTCATGAGAAATTATCAAAACCTACCTTTTTAAGCCTATAACAATCATTTTTAGGCCAAATTATGTAAAGAAGTGAATCAAACATGAAAATAAAGTGAATTTTTAAGGTTACTATAGGTTTTTAAGGATAATCCAATAATTTTATAGGTCATTTCAATCCACATGGAGCACTTAAGAGGTCCATCTCTTCCATTGGGTCTTTTTAGAGGATTTAAGCAAGGTTTAAGGGCATTTGGGGTCTTAAAGATGGTTCATAAGGTTTATGTGATTAAAAAATTAAATAATTACATGAATGTATAGTATAAAAACTACTCCTACTTCCCTAATAAGCTTATGGTCCCATGCATATTCTGGTTGTACTTCCCATGTGATGAAAGTGGCCATTTCTGACTGTCTAAGCTTGTTGAGAAGGTCAAGTGAGTGTTTTGGCCCAAAATGTCACTTAAATGTTAATTTTTTTATTGAAAAATATTATAATAGAACTAAGAAACCATATATGACATTATAAAACACTTATTTAATTCAATTTCCATTTTAAATGTCTTAAATTTAGATTTGAGCACTCGTGAGGGTTTGAGAACCAGTTTGAGATTCTAGCCATAGTAGTCTTTTAATGAGATTTTTTACCTCTTTAATAGGTTAAAATAATATTATAGGATTATATTATTAACCCACATATATATCCCAATAATATATAACCCATATCAACACAAAACATATGCATGTTCTCTTTATATTGAGCACAAACTTGTAGGTCTTCAACTAGGCCTAGACTAAAACCCAAGACTAAACTTTATTCAACATGATTCCTTGTTAATTTAGTGGTATTAAGATATATTATGGATCATATTAACATGATAATATAAATTATTTTATCTCCCAAACCCTATATCTATTTCAAAGGATATGTCTTTTCATCATTGAATCCATGACTGGGCTTTAGGTCCTTAATTAGGCCTGGCACCTCACTAGTCCTCGAAGCTCTTCTCTTCAAAAATTTCCTCTAAATTAAAGGGTTAATAACTTTATAATATTTATAAAAACAATACTAATTTATTTATATGAACTTCTAAGTATCAAACTCAGTATAGGATTACACATTATATTAATAGTTTTGAACACAGACCTGTAAGTTTCCATTTAAGCTCCCTAACTACAAATTGATGTTTTGCTTCCTCCTTGGTCATTTTTTGGGTGTTGAATGGATAATAAAATTTATAATTATTATATTTACATTTTATATGCCTTCTCATGACTTCTTTTCATGCCACTACATGATCATGTTCCTCATATTTTCTTGACAAGCATATGTATGCTTATTAGGGATCATGATTGTGAATTTGAAGGCATATTATCTTTATTGATAATTTGGTGTATTTTTAATGATGTTAATGTTACCACTCCAATCTGAAACATTTGAAGAATATGGTTTAGTTTTCTCCAAGATTGGGGTAATATGGGATTGGTCCAAAGGCTATGGGTGACCTATAGGAGGACCAAACCTCTAGTTTATGGGGATAGCTCCCCTTGTACATCAACTTAAGATCACTTTATAAGACCTATTGATTTTGGGGTGAAAATATATATAGTGAAAACATGAAAATAAAACCTATTCTAAAGATTTTAATGCACCAAAATAATAAGGTCCTCCACTTTCTTATCATGTATTTATAGAATGAATTAAGACTGATCAAACCACCCAACTTCAATTGAAGCTCTCCTCACATCAATATTTCAACATGGAGGTATTAGGATATGAATGAATTAGGATATATAATAAAAAGGTGAGCTAAATCAACACTAATGGCATGTATTCATATTTGATTCACTACATAACCAACCATAACACTTCATGTGACCTACAAAGAGTTATTATAGATGCAAGGATGTAAAAGTAAGAGGACAAAATGAAAGGGAGTCATAATGATACCACTATAACTCATGAATTATCACAAATATAAAATAATAAAAAGCATAAAGAAGGATGAATTATCTTATTATTCATTCAAAAGGCAAAAAACTAGTATTTAGTAAGGTAGGGCTTTGCCATACCCACCAATGATTAATTTTCAAGCCAAAAGAGGCTATTTATATAGATAAAGAGAGAGGATAAGAGAAGAGGTAGATGATCAAGGACACTTTTCACTTGCAAGAGGAAGTTATAAAAATAAAGGGAAAGTGTAATTAGTCTTAGTAACTCATCTAACGTGTGCATTAATTCACTCTATCATGCTCTCCAAGAGGGTGGCATAGGAAATGGATTATTAACTCTAGTATACAAGGAAACTTAAAATTACACATGTGATCAGTACTCCATTCATAACCTCTATACAGTTTTGAGTCCAAGAATATGCTCCTTGGGTGGCTAGTGTGCATTTTATGCATTCTTGAGGTAGTTTTAGGCTAAAATGGCTCATTCTAAGTTTTCATCTACAAACTAATGTTTCTCTCACCCATAAACCTACAATAGAATAAGTTTAATGTTTATGTTAGATCATATTTAACCCTTTCTATTCTTCTAACTTTAGTTTCCAAGTAGCACCGCCTGCAAGGTGCATTTGGCCAATAGGCCTAATGGTTGTATATACTATGTTTAGCCCTCAAAAGGGATTATCTAAGAACTTGGCCACATTAGAGAGTATATAACCTAATCCTTATATTATATTATATTCATTGTGTTTTCTTATAGAACCACTTGAATCTTCATCACCTTGTGCATAGTTAGCTAACTAGATATCAAGATAAAACTATAAGTAGTTATTGTGTGTGAAAATTCCTATGAGTGATCAATGTACTCAGAATAAATACATTCCACTTCTCCTTATTCTCTCCATTTTAATTAGAACCATATGAATACTTATGTGAATTTGTTTTCCTTAAATTCCTTTCTTCCCATGACTATCTATATGGGCATGTGTGTATGACTCTTTTTCATGGTAAAACCCTTTGCAACCTACTAAGGCTATATAAGTTCATTCAAGCCTGTGAGACCTTTCATCATGATCTCATTTATGATATCTAATATTAGTTTTGTCCTAAATCCTTCATTTATGTTAGAATTTATAGGTCTAGGCCTATTCATGCTTTTATGACTTTTCAGAACATCTCTCAACACTCTACCAAGTGGCATCTTGATCACATGCTCTCAAGCTGGATGTCTATACTATGTTTGGGTCTACTTGACTGTATTTATGAGAGTGTATTATAATTTTTATGCTTTAATATATATAAAACATATGTATTAACTTATCTAATCTCCCCTTAAGGTCTTCATTTTCCCTCCTAACCATCCCATCTCCACTTTTACAAGAATTGATATTACCTAGGAGGCAGACCTTAAGGATTCTCATTGAGTCAGTCTAGGATTCTCTCATCTATCTCATTATGCCTCATTGAATTTAAGATTAATGTTTGATGAATTATTTTTATCATGAATAATATATAAAAAAACCTTGAGGTATTTTCAACCCTCAGCTCTACTTGCTACAATCCCTTATGCATTCAACTAGGTCTCTAAATGGAAATTAAGGCTTCTTGAATATCTTGTATGGAACTTGAGGTCTAGTCACCCATATAATCTTCATCATGAAATTATGTGGATAATAAAGGTTAAGTGGATGCTTATAGACATATATTATATCCTTTCCAACCTTTACATAATGTAAAATGGGTTTTTGGAGTCATTGACATCCACCTATAGGTCTATAAACTTGTGGGTCGATAAAACAATCTTAAACCTATCCAATCACACATTCTGAGTCTCATTACCTTCATATATATCCTCAATTAACTATATAAATATATGAAATATAGGTGAATAATTTCATCATCCTATCCAGATATGGAAACCTTCAAGATGACCATAAGGTTCTTAAGTTAAGACTCAAACCCTGTATTTTACCTGTTCAGTTGTGTGTTTGATCAAGATTGTAGGTCAACATCATGATATGAAGTTTTTGGATCATTAAGGTATTATAAAATAAATAATATGTGGAGGAGTTATGAGAGTTTCACCAACATAATTTTAATGATTGGGGCCCCTTAAGACATCAAAAAACCATTGCTCTCATCTTGTAAATTGCTTCTAAATGAGGATTTCTTGTTTCCTTGGCCTCACACATGCTAAATAGTGATGGAGAGTGGTGTAAAAGAGTTTTATATAACCATTATAAGTTATCAAAATTTCCATTCCTCTCTTCTCAAGCTAAAAAATGGAGAAATAAAGAGAAACTTGAACCCTACCTAGATGAAGAAAACACAATGAACCCTTTCCCTTATTAATGATTGTTCATAAATGAGATGGGATGAATCAATAAAATAATTCCACAAATTTTAAGGGAAAAAGGAAACTTTACACTTCCAAATATATTATGCCCAATGTACTCTCTCCTATCTATACCAAATAGAAACCTGACTAGCTTTACTGGCTGCCAAAGAGAGCAATGGAAGAATGGTGTAGGATTTTGTACTTTTTGACCCTAAAAATCATCCAAAACATATATTTGGTATTAAGAGGGATGAATGAATCCATTCATGTTCTTGGACATGGTATATACTCTGATAAACTATACAAACTACTTAAAAACCTTCCTTTTCTACGATAAAAACTATCCATTTATGTTTGGAAACTGATTGAACCAGCATAACAAGTGCTCCTTGAGCTTCTTCACACTTGGATGGACATGTGACGATGTGTCATCATCTTCCTTCCTTTAAAACCCTATCATTTTATTTTAATCTTCTTCTTTTGATGCTACAAAATGGATAATAAAGCATTTAAAAGGGGTGTAACGTTAGAAATGAATATTTCCACCTTTTTAGCACTTTTACAGACCATGACTAACATTATATGACTTGGAAACACATGACATCACTCAATGTGCCCCCATAAACCACTTAACACCCCTGGACCATTTTAATTATATCATGAATTGGCTATAATTTTGAGGTATTTTCATTGATGTCAATAGAGTGTTGTCATTAATATCATAATAATGTTGTGTATGGTTATTGATGTCAAAGTTAATGATGTCATGAGGTGCCTAGTGAAGAACGCCATGAAGATACCTTATGATAAGGTGTGAGCATGGTAACTTGGAAGAGTGTAGTAATGAGAAGAAAAAAATTAATGTGGTTGTGATCAGTGTAAATATCTATAGGTCATTGTTTGAGAAATATGACTTGTGAAGCCTAGTAACGGTTTTAATATGTCAAGAACAAGAGACTTGAGAAGGATTATACATAGGATGTCTAGTTTTATGCATGAAGTAGCATGTTGGTCTAGTGAGATAGATTAAAAAAGTCATAAGAGGTTGTATGAGGTTTTTTAGGCATTCATATGAGGAATTGGAGCACTCATGAGTATCTTAGAATAAGCCTACAGGGGTAACGACTTATAAACTTAGCATGTGACTAGACTAGTTTTAGACTCTACCTGATCTAATGGGGGTCATGAGGGGTTTTATAGACATATGATGGATGATAAGAAGTTTTATACATGTGATAAGTTACTTGAGCATATGAATGAGATGGGGAGTGCATGGACAGTGGCTAGAAGGTCAATTTTAAGGCCTAGTGTGACTTGCAGGTCAAAAGCCTAGTAAGCAAAGTGAGAGATGGTGGCCTATTGAGCATGAGATTATTTTTCCAAGGAAATATTTCAAATGTGAGTATGTATAAAGGTTTTACATGTTGTTTTAATTATGTTCATGTTGTATGAGGTCATGGTTTGAAGAAGAAATCTTAAAATGTTGTTTTGAGGTCTGTAGAGTATGTAAAGTTTCCAAGCAGTGAGACACTTTTTGATACTTTTTGGCATGTGTGATTGTTTCATGGGAAGATAATATCATAGGGAGGATTGAAAATTGTCTTATAATTTATTTACAAGCATTAGGAGTTGGTTTTAGGGATAGAACTTTATGAACAAATGTTAAGAATGGAAACATGTCTAAAACCCTCCTAAAACCCTCATAGTGACCTGGTATGGAATATATTGATGTAAATGTATTATAATGGATTGGATGAACTATTTTTTTGATTTTATCATGTAGTGGACTCTCCCAGGTACCTCTAGGTGGCATTGGTTTGTTAGGAGAGCGAGTGGACCCCACAAAAAAGTGTTTGTTTCTAAAAAAATTCATATAATAAATAGAGTTGACCTATTCAAAATATGAAAATCATTAGATGAAAAAGTTTAATATTTGTATTTCATGTTAATGGTGGTTTATAATCAGTTTATACACTTCAAATATGCAAAAATGGTCATGGAATTTGACCTATAACTAAAAGGCTAGTGATGCAGACAGTGAGAAAAACCAGGTAGAAGTGGGAATGAGAATAGAGATGTGTTGTCATTAACTAGGGTTGAATCCAATTACATGAACTTTTAAAAAAATATATTTAATACATTTCCATGTTGAATATAAGTGTTTAATATCCTTGTATGTATCAAAAATTTTCTCTCAAAGTTGACTTATCTTGCTTAGTGAGATTTGTATACAGAGAGGTTCAAAAACTAATATTTATGTCTAATATTTGACATTGGACCTTAGTATTTATATGTTTGTATATTCTATTAATATGTATAATAATAATTTTAATACATCAGGATTCTTTTTTTGTGTCTACACAGGTGTTGGAATGCAAAGTCATCATGACTGGTCTCTTAGGTAAACTAGTAGGTCTGGGTATGCAAGTTAGAATGGCGATTTAGAATGTCTTTACCCTTAGATGAAACATATAAATAATATGTTATTATTTTTTATTAATTTAATAACCTATCCATGATTTTTATAATATTTAATGTCAATATAAGATGTTGGAATCTTTAAGCCAAAATGGCTTGTCTGACTGTGTAAGGACTATGGGAGAGAAGGTCAACAAATTAGTCTATAAGACCAATATTTGTCATTATAAATTCTGATATATCTATTGGAAGATATTATATAGGTCACATAATAAATATTTATGTGAATAATAAGTCTTGGAAGTGTCCTTACATGGTCTAAAAACAACATTCATCATTACTATGTTTTTAGGGATTCTAGCAGTTTTTTGTGTGTTAGTGAAATTGGTGTTCCTGAGTCTTTTTCCTAGTTTTTAAGTGATTAAATAATGTGATGATGTTTTTAATATATAATTATATAATTTTTATTCATGGTAATTTCCATTTCAATTGTTGGAGGTCCAATAATTCAAGACCGATTTCTAAAGTGTATTGGTAGACTTGAGTAAGCTAAGTGAAGAGTTATTCCTGAACCATTATGTCCTAAGTGAAGGTATAAAAATAATTTGATGATGTTATATATATTCCATGTGATATTATACATGAATATTTAGTGTTTAAAATTTCCATTACACGTGATATAAGCCTAATACTTCATGACTATCTTTTCAGGCTTGTTGGCAGTTCTGAGTGAGCTATTTGCACATTAGGGTTTGAGTTTTTATGGATTGAGTTATGAGATATATTTCACATGGTGATTACCCTTAGGTAATTAATATTAAATTAATTTTATTTTTTTCCATGATTTAATTTTAAAATTTGTGTTTATGCTTCAGATATTCATAACAAAAATTTTGAAGTGTGCACAGGCCTAATATGAATAGTATTATTGATATGCTCCAACCAGTAGTTTGAGATAAAAAGAGTTATGAAGATATGATAAACATATTAGGGGTAATATTAATGTTTAATATTATGTTATACTACCATTTTAAGTGTTTTAATGAACTCTAATAAGATCAAAATGTAACATGTGACTAAAAGGCCTAATAGGTCTCCATAGGACCTAAAAAAGGAAGGTAGCATATTAAGTTATGGCCATACTAATGTATTGGTTTAATCATGTTTGTAACATGTTATGTGACATATTGAAATGGTAATATAATTATGTAAATGTATATGGCCAACCAAGGTGTATGAGAGCAAAAGACGAGTATAAGAATAAGGCCTAATAGGCCTAATTATGTGTGAGTAGATTATAAGAGACCTATGAGTGAATAAAAGGAAAGATTGTGAAGGATGAGGAGGTATTGAATACCATTATAAGAGGGGAGAGAGACTATGATGAATATATAATATAGTTGTTTCATGTGGATGTCAAGGTCATTTGACCTAATAAGCCTAGTAAGAGGCATATTGAGTAAGGAAGCCTAAGAGGTAGATTTAAGATTATATATATATATATATATATATATATATATATATATATATATATATATATATATATATATATATATATATATATATAGAGAGAGAGAGAGAGAGAGAGAGAGAGAGAGAGAGAGAGAGAGAGAGAGAGAATACCATCATCAGGTTTTGATAATCATCAAGGAAATGGTGGAAAAATCATTGGTGGTTGAGTGGGTACTTGATCAACAAGGGGGTTAGTGCCACATAGCAAGTTGGTGCTTGATAAAGCCAAGCGGGTGTTTATTGAATTAAGGGTTGGTTATCCTTGTTGGGTTGGTGATCAACTAAATTTTGGTTCATTACTTTATAGGACAAGTTGTCCAAGTTGTGTTTTAGTGGGTTTTATTCCACTTGAGGGTTTCTCACCTACATCTAGTGTTGTCATGTTGTATGCTCATGTATGGTTACTATATTTATTTGATGGTTTGACATTGCTTATATAATGATTTATTAATAAATTATTAATGAGGTTTGAATTATTATTTTTAATATCCCCTAATTTACCCCCCTCTCAATGGTTTTTCTTCTAATAGAAAACATAAGGTCCACAATGACATTTACCTTAATTTTATGAAAACAACCTTAAACAATGATAATAAGGCCAAAATGACCATAAAAAAGACTAGGAAACTTATGACAAACCAAATTTTGAATATAACATGGCTTGACCATTTTGACTTGGGAATCAAAATTAATCAACATCACTAGTGACTCCCAAAGGTTGACTTACCTACTGTCCAAGAGAACTCAGATTTCCTACATAACATCCATGACTTAACTAAGATAACCACTCTACAAGACCCTTAAACGACAAGAACAACTGATTGCCTCAAAACAACAACAACCCACACAAAGTGAATACACACATTTGTTATAAAGAACTTATAGAAAACCAACACATAATAACTAATAAATCACACACCTACTATATACAAATAACTTTTCAGGATTCATCCTCCTAGATTAAATGGAAAGCTTCTCAAGTCATATTCTGGTAGTGAACCAAGATGGTGTTCAAGTTATTGGTTAATATTTTCTCTTGCTTGATCAACTGCTTGATTAAAAATCCTTGTCCTTATGTTGGCATCAAGTGGAGCAATAGGAACAAACATGTATCCAATGTAGACATATTCATCTTGATCTTTAACCCTTACCTCATTTTGATGTTCACCTTTGGCAATGTGAGGGGATCTCAATCTGATCACATCTTTGACTGATAGGGGCAAAAAACACAACTTCTATTTCAATTGGATTTTAAAAATCAATTTCTTTCTCATCTTGAAGAGTGTCATATTCATAATACTTTTTTGGACCTTGCAGCTAAACCTCTTGAAAATGATCTTCAAAATAAAGTGGCTCACTAAGAACCTTACATTCTTTGTCAACAACTTGCTCTTGTTCCTCTTAAGGCATTTGCCTATCAAATCATTCAAATTTATTGAACATGTCCAAGTATGACTACCATATGTCATTAGGATCTCATTGATTCTTATTACGATACAAAAGGATCAAATGCCATAGTGTTATCTTTAAAACCCCTCTCAAACTCCTCATGGGGTAGAGGTGGATTATCTAAAATTGAACAAAAGTTCCCTAAGTCTTTCCAAAAGTAAATTTATTTATGATCAATTGAAAATACATGGAGTTCACTATCATTCTTACCATTCACTTTTGAAGCATTATGTTCATCAAGTATTTATAACTCTTCCACAGAGTCATAGCAAGGCTCTTGTTCTACTACAACTTGGTCATCCTCATCTTATATGGAGAATGGAAGGTCATCAATCCATTTAAGAAATAACTCATCTTGTCTTTTTATTTCTAAACCTAAATTATCATCTTAAAGTTCCAAACCATTAGTTTTACCTTCACTTGAGACCTCAAATTATTGTTCTATTCCATCATTCCAAGCTATCATGATGAGTTCTTCAATCTCACATAATAATTCATGGTACAACTGATACCAAGGATCATCTTACTCACTTGAAATGCTCTTAGATTAAACAATGGGTTCATGTATATTATTTTCATGACTATATCCGAAAGGATATGTTTCTTTTACTTCATCTTCATCAACTTAAACATCATGTCATCATGACTGCTCTACATCATCAAACTTCCCTTCATGATCAAATTCTGATCTACTAGGATGAATAGGGGTACCAGGAGTGATATCCTAATCATATATGATTGAAGTATCATTTTAAAATTGTTATTTAAACTCACCTATAAATGCATCATGATCAATCTCTTGAAGGACTACCACCTCATTAATTAGTCTTGATAAATTGTTCCCCACACCTAGATGCTCAAATTCTACCTTTAATGTACTTGATTTCTCTTCACAAAAGGAGAGGGTGGGAGGGAAAGATACTTGATTATTTAATTGAAAGCTTATAGAATGTTATTATAAATTAGAGCCTTAGGAGTATCAGGCTAATCATGATGTTTTTAAAAAGATAGAGAAATAAAATAAGTTGAGGACACTACATTATTCTTACTTTATTATTCAATTAATTTTTCAAGCTTGGATGTATCTTGATTCTCATGATTGAATGTAGTATGAAGGATAGATGGGGAACTTGAAAAAATTAAGACATCTTCTGAACTAGCCTCTATACACTTCTCTTCTTGATTTTGAATATGCATAGGAGAAAGTTCTCTCTCAAGAATAGGCATGACATAATCTGGGGTTCTAGTCCATGAAGTCCTCCAATTTGAAGTTATCATAGGCTCTTGAGAAATCATGGGTGGATCTTAAAGGGGATATATAACATAAGGAGGTTGACTAGGGGTAGGAGGATGAAGACAATTTGTAATTGATATGTTTGGTGTGTAAGGCTTAAAATGAAACTTGGATAGTGGTCTAGATTTGATTCTGATTCCTACACCATACCCAATCTTATAGACCATATAAGATAAATCAAAGGATAAGTACCCCCCAATCTTGGATATAAATTCATTAGATAAATATAGATAAAAATAATGTGGTAAATATGCAATAATAATGTCTTGTGCAATTGAGAGCTTGGGGTAAGCATGAAAGGTAAGATTTAGGTCTTTGATGAGGCCAAATGTCTTTTTAGTTGATTCATTCCATTACAACTCAAAGTTATAAGTAGGTTCATATATCAAATTCAAACTATCAACTACTATCGTAGGAATAATTTAACTACTTACTCTATCATCAAACAAGAAATTATGGACCACAGAATCTCAAATAATCATAGAGGTAAGGAAAGGAGAAGGGGTGATTACATTAGATAGTTGTTCTTGGTTTGCAAGGACATTTTGTTGATAGACAAAGGCTTGATGTTCAAATTCATTTTGATACCTAAGACATTATTTTAATCTATCTATTTCCTCCTTTAGCTTCTCAATTTCTAAGCTCAAACCATCATCACTTTATTTAGGCCAACTATAAGGAACAACAAGTTGATAAGGAGGTTGAGTTAGGATAGGAGGAGAGAAGTATGGCCAATATGGTTTAATATATTATGGGGTTATTTGAGGGATAATTGTGGAGAAGTCATGAATAAAACTATCTTTATAAGCTTGATATGAAGGCACAATACATTTTGATTATATGAATGATAATATATACCAATTTCTAATGTTGAGACACTTGGCCTACCTACACCAGCTAAGATTCACACGGAGTAGTCATTGATTCTTGAAATGATGCCTCTAAAGTATGATGTCTTGAATATGAGCATCAATAACTCTTCAATTGCCTAATACTCTAGTACCACAAGGAATGCTAGAACTATTAACACTCCAAGCTGCACCTTTTGAAGAAGATGGTTCAATTCTCTCCAAGATTAGGGTAACAAGGGATTGGTCTAAAGGATGTGGGTGACTTAGAGACAAAACCTATAGTTTATGGGGCTATATCACTTGGTACATCAATTGGAGCTCAATTTATAAGACCTAATGATGTTGGGGTGAAAAGAGATAGAGTGAAAACATGAAAAGAAAACCTATTCTAAAGATGGTGATGCACCAAAATAACAAGGTCCTCCATTTGCTTATCATGTAATTATAGAATGAATTAATATTGATCAAACCATCCAAATTTAATTAAAGCTCTCCTCACATCATTATTTCAATATGGAGGTCTTAGGAGATGCATGAACTAGGATAGATAGTCAAAAGGTGAGTTAATTAACACTAATGGCATGTATTCATCTCTGATTCACTACATAACCATCCATGACACTTCATGTGACCTGCAAAGAGTTATTATGCCTATAAGGAGGTAAAAGTGAGGAAAAAATGAAAGGGAGTCACAATTATACCACTATCACTCATGCACTATCACAAGTATACACTAAGAACAAGCATAAATAAGGATGAATCAACTTATTATTCATACAAAAGGTAGAAAACTAGTGTTCAATAGGGAAAGGATTTGCCATACCCACCAAGGATTACCTTTCAAGAAAAAATAGGTATTATATATAGAGAAAGAGAGAGGAGAAGAGAAAAGGTACATTGGATATTGTCAAAGACACTTATTACTTGTAAGAGGTAGTTACAACAATAAAGGGAAAGTGGAATTAGTCTTAGTAACTCATCCAACATAGGAAATGGCTTATTAACTCTCTTTGAAACTACCATTTTATTTTAATAGAGATGATAAGTGGTTTGAACCAACTGATCTTCATCATCAATGCTCTTTTTGATACCTCTCCTAGTCTCTAATTGCTCCACTTGACACCCTACTCGCTTGGCTCTTCTTCATGAGAACTCTTCTTGGTTGGTCATTTAGGACTATTAGATAATTTGGCCTACTTGCTAATAAAAGTCACTAGAATGGAATTAGGATCTCCATGAGAACCTATATCAAGGGTTGAGATATCTATTTCAGAACCTGAAACTATGTGAGTGCATAACCCATGTCTTCTAAGTAGTCTAACCTTTCTACTCCAATTTTCTTAGGTGCCTACATCACTCTCCCATAAGCACTTATATACTATCAAATGAATTTAGACCTATATGAATGAATTTAGAGGAACAAGAGTGGATATTTATGTCTAATAATATTTAGGGATCTCCATACCAACTTCACCAATGATCTCTATCAGCTCAACATACTTAGAACCTTGTTTTCTTCTTAAAACCCTATAAAAGTGCACCTTTTTGGTGAATTTATATAGGTGATAGTAAAGAATTATTGTATGGTTAGGACCATACCAGAGTGACCAACATGTTAAAACTATCAAATAAGAAAATTTAATGCATTTGGAATAGTTTTATTTAATATCTCTTTCATCGAGCTACTATTAGGGTTTTAGAGGGGTTTATGGTAGTTTGAACTCTTAACAATAGTTCATAAAGGTTAAACCCTTAAATTATGAACTAGTGCCACTAGTTTCTAGTAGACAAGGCCCCCTAACTTTACCCATGTGCTCATTACTACATGCAAAATCTTCATATAGTTATGAGTCCAAGAATATGCTCTTCGGGTAGCTAGTATGCATTTTGTGCACTCCTGAGGTAGTTTTAGGCCAAAATGGATCATTCTAAGTTTTCCTCTAAAAAATAATGTTTCTTTCACCCTTAAAACTTCCATAGAATTATTATCAAGTTCACTTTTTATCCTATTCAGACTTTCTAGTCTTTTGACTTTAGTCTACAAGTATTATTGCTTGTAAGGCATATTAGGCCAATAGGTCTAATGGCTGTATATACTATATTTTTCCCTCAAAGGGGATTATCTAAGCACTTGGACACCTCAAAGATTATATAACCTAATCCTTAGAGTCTATTATATTTATTGTGCTATCTTGGTTAACCACTTAAATCTCCATCACCTTATGCATAGTCAACTAACTAGATATCAAGATACAATTATAGGTAGTTGTGTGTGAAGACTCCTATGAGTGATTGAGTTACTCATAAAAAATACTTTATACTTATCCATTTACTCTCCATTGTACTTATAACCATTTTCATACTTATGTGAAATGACTTCTACCTTCAAGTCCTTTCTTTTGATGACTTCCTATATAGGCATGTGTGTATGACTCTTCTTCATGCTAAAACCCTTTGTAACCTATTGAGGCTATAAAAATTTATTTTGGCCTATGCGACCTTTCATCATGATATCATTTATGATATATACTCTTCATTTTGTCCTCAAGCCTTTATTTGTGTTAGAATCTATAGGTTTGGGCCTATTCATGCTTTCATGACTTTCCAGAACTTCTCTCAACACTCCACCAAATGACATCTTGATCACATGCTCTCAAGTTGGATGTATATACTATGTTTAGGTCTACCTGACTACATTTTTGAGAGTGTATTCCAATTTTTATGATTTCATATCTTTAACACTTATGTCTTCACTTCTCTAAGATCCCCTAAAGGTATTCATGTTCCCTCTTAACCATCCCATCTCCACTTGTATAAGAACTAGTATTACTTAGGAGGTAGACCTTAAGGATTCTCATTGAGTCAGTCTAGGATTCTCTCATATATTTCATTATGCCTCAGTGACTTTAGGTTGACCATTTGATGTATTAGTGTTATGATCAATAGTATCCAAAAACACCTTGAGGTCTTCTCAACCCTCAGATCTGCTTGCTATAATCCCTTATGCATTCAACTAGGTCTCTAAATGGTAGTTAAGGCTTCTTGACTATCTTGTATGAAACTTGATTACTAGTCACCCATATATAATATTCATCATGACATTGTGTGGTTACATAGGGTTAATTATATTTTTAAAGACATATATTAGATCCTTTCCAACCTTTACATAATGTAAAATGGGTTTTTGGAGTCACTAACATCCACCTATAGATATGTAGACCTATGAGTGGACAAAACAATCTTAAACCTATCCAATATCACATTTTGAGTCTCATTCAATTCATAGATATTCTAAATGCACTATAAAAATTTATGAAATCTAGATAAATAATTTCATCATCCTATCTAGATATTCCAACCTTCAAGATGACCATAGGGTTCTTAGGCAATACTTAGACCTTATATTCTGCTTGTTTAATTATGTGCTTGATCAAGATTGTAGGTCAACATCATGATATGAAGGTTTTGGATCATGAATTTATTGAGGAAACATTTTATAATCTCAATAAGGTGTGGAGGAGTTATAGGAGCTTCACCAACATATTTTCAACCATTGGGGGCCCTCAAGACATCAAGAAACCATTGTTATCCTCCTATAAACTACTTCTAAATGAGGATTTCTTATCTCCCTAGGCTCACACTTACAAAATAGTGATGAAGATTTGTGTATAAGATTTTTAAAAACCCCTAATTACTCATTCAACTTTATATCCTTCTTCTCAAGCTTAGAAATGGAGCAATAAAGAGAAACCTAAACCCTGCCTAGATGAAGAAAACATAGTGAGCCCTTTATCTTCTTAATGATTGTTCATAAAATAGAGGGGATGAATAAGGAAAATAATTCCAAAAATTTTAAGGGCAAAAGGACCCCCTCCTTTTCCCAAGAGATCAGGGCCCAACCTACTCTCTCCTATTTGTACCAAACAAAAACTTGACTAGCTTTGCTATGCTGCCAAGGAGAGCGATGGAAGAATGGTGTAGGTTTTTGCACTTTTGAGCCTTAAACTCCTAAAAAACATACATTTGGGCTTGAGAGGGATGAATTAATCCATACATGTGACTGGACATTATCTATACTCTAATAAATTATACATACTACTAAAAAACCTCCTTTTTCTACTATAAAAATTGTCCATTTATTCTTGGAAATTAATTGAATCTGCATGACAAGTGCTCCTTGAGATTATTCACACTTGGATTGATGTGTGATGATGTGTCATCAGCCTCTATCCTCTATAAACCTATCATTTTCTTGAAATATTCTTTTTTTGATGTTACAAAATGGATAATAAAGCATTTCAAAAAGGGGTGTTATATTAGAAATGAATATTTCACCTTTTTGGCACTTGTATGGACCATGGGGAACATTAAATGACTTTGAAACATGTGACATGACTCAACATGACACCCTAGACAACTGAACACCCTTGGATCCCTATGACTATGTCATGAATTAGCTAGACAACATAAGGTCCAAAATGACATTTACCTTAATTTTATCAAGACAACCTTAAATAATGCTAATAAGGCTAAAATGACCATCAACAAGGCTAGGAAACATATGAAAAACTAGGTTTTGATTATAAGGGAGGTTGACCATTTTGACCTGGGGGCCAAAATTAGTCAATAATTAACTTGTTTCCCATTTTCCTCTTAACCTTTTTTAGGATTTTCAAGCCTTGCTTCTTTTTATCTACATCTCTTTTTAATGGTTTCTCTTGAGACAGAGCTGTAGGTCTCAATTAGGCCTATATGAATGCAATTTGAGCATTTTCTTCATGTAGAATCTTAGTGTTCTGATCCATGCTAGAGATTTGCTTCATGCTTCATTTAGATTATTTAAAGACCTTCACATTTTCCATTTCATCTTCTTGAAATGAATTTTGAGGATGCTACCTACATGGGCTGTAGGTGGTCTTTTAGGTTCCCTTGACTTTAAGTCACCAACCATATAATTCTTAAAGCTAAGTGAACCTTCTTTAGATGTTTATATGGGTGTATCTTCATTAAAATTTGTTTTTTGACCCTCACCATCCTCTTAGACCCTTAAACTATCAACACAAACATGTTTTTTGTATTTTGTCTATTGATAGGCATGTAGTCTATCTTTTAGGCATAAAAATCTTCTTTTCACTATGTTTTGCTCTTTTTTGAGTCTAATTGACTCATTGGAGTCATTTAGAAAATGTGTTTAGTTGATTTGATATCTCTTACCTACTCTAATAGACTGATTATATCTTGAAAGTGTATGTAGAATATTTATAGTTCTTCTTTTGGACTCTCACAGTCTTATCTAACCAACATAGTCCACTTAGGCATACAGTCCACTAAGCCAAAAAGAAATGAAGTTTGAGATTCTATGGGTTTTATAATGTTTAAAAAAATCCTATGAAGGTTTGATAAGATGAATTTTAATTCATTAAGACAAACACTTGATGATGATGGTGACCTACAGGTCTACAGATCTGCAAGCTCACAGTCCTCCTTAGATCTTGGCTTGAAGAAAGATAGTATGAATTTTGAATGTAAGGACTAGTAATTTTTAATGCCTCCTAAATATGATATATAATACTATGTGAGAGTGTTATTCTCCTTAAAAAGGCTTAAGCAATGACCACATATTGCTTTTGATCAAGGTACTTCACCAAGGCAACTAGTTTCAACAGTCCACCTTGTGCATGCAAAATTACTTGCCTATCTTAAATTTTATCACCGATTCATGTAGTAGAGGATTATGAGAGACCTTGAATATATTAGAATCACTATGGAAACTTCATTTTACTCATTTTATGCAACAAGACAACTTCAAACTCTTTGCACATAGGTCTTATTGGGTGAATATTTTGTCACCAGCAAACTGATGAGCAAAATAGGTCTCTTCAACCAAAGCATAGGGAGATTGGTCATCCAGATGTGTGGGTTTACCACATAAAAAGGGGACAAATCTCTCCTCTCATCAAGGGGAAGTTCCCTATAGGATATGAAGGATATATATATATATATATATATATATATATATATATATATATATATATATATATATATAAGCAGAAAATAACACTCAGAGGTAGGATAAGCCATCCATCTTTCTTTTTTCAGAGATGATGTTAACAAATAGAGGAGAAAATATTGGGGAAAACACTGAAGGCACTTCTCTTCTTTTAGAAGTGTTCTTATAGGAAATAACAATTCTTTCAGGTAGGATAAGTAACTGGTAATAGGGTACAAAGTAACCAACAATCTAAGATGTAGCACAAAGTCTCCACCTTGATTTCCCAAGAGTGAAACATGAAGAACAATGGGGGCACAAAGTCATCCCATGGTCCTTTACACATAAATAACCTAAAAACACACACTAAAAACAACTATGTTAGCACAAAGTCTAAAAGTAACTGGTTTCAAGACACCTTCCTTATCACTTCCACTAGCTCTGCTTGTTAAATTGCATAATCAAGAATACATTTAGGAAATAGAAATAAGAACAATCTCCTAGAATGATAAAAGCTATGATAACATAAATTCTGAAATTAACTTTCTTTCTGATTAAACAAAGAAATATGATAAACAATCTAAGCTCAAAGTCTCAGTGATGCCTTTCAATTTGGGCAGAGTTTTGCTTCTGGTAACAGGAAGATCTCCATTCAAATGATACAAGAGATTACAATATATATCAGCCAAGAAATACTTGGCACTTTGTTCCATAGAATGGCCCATGTTGTGCATTCAATGCCTTGAATGCATTTCCAAGTTTGTCAAAGGACTACATTGAAAACAGGGCAGCTATCTTAACTATGGCATGTCATTTCATCCCATATGTATTCTCCTGAGCCTTGATCATTTGGTCTAACCCCTCTAACGTCTATGTAGCTATCCATTTTGTCTTTACTCCAAAGGAGACCAATAGGCCATGCCTTCAATGTTTGCAAGCTCAAAAATATACTATGTAGACTATTCTAGCTACCAAAATAGCTTTTGCGTAGATATTTTTGGTCTTCTCCTCTTTTTGCTTTTGTCCTTTCTATCTTTGTCTCTTCCTAGAATTTATGCTCCCAGGCTATCTTTTCCCCTTTCCAATTTTGTCTTTCCCTAGAATCTGAGCCCTTGGGGCTATATTATTAGCTTTGCTAGCTCTTTCAGCTCCTTGTTTAGTTGGTCACTGAGTTTGTTTTTAGGTTCCGCGTCACATTTGAAACTTAACAAATATTTCATTACCTTAAATTTGATGTCCATGGGGACGTCATTGGTTGACTATTTCAACATTTTAGGTAGCCTTCTCAGCTCCTTGGTTCAATCATTTTCTTGCTTCGATCGCTTTATTGGTTCAATCACTTTATTGGTTCAATTGCTTCTTTCCTTTGATCTTTGAACCAATGTTCCCTACCTTCCACAAGGGCACTTGGTATTTTCACTTTGGGGCAGTCCCTTGAACTTGCCGATTGAACTGATCGATTGAACCAACTTTGGTTCAACTATTCAATGGTTTAATCCCTTTATTTGGCTAAGTCCTTTGTCTATTTGAACCAACTGTGTGTTGAACCTTTGAACCATTGAACCCATTGAACATTTAAACCAAAATGGTTCAATGGTTCAAGCCTTCTTCTCTTTGATAAGTGTTTTGAAGCCATTAAACCTTGAAGCAGTTGAAATTTGAACCTTGACAAATGCGTTAACTCTTGCTGATGACATTGAACCTTTGAACCCATTGAACCCTTGAACCTTTTTGGTTTAAGGTTCAATGGTTTAATCTTTGCTTAAAAGCTTGCCAATGGACATTTTGGTTGAACCTTGTTGTTGAACCAACCTTGAAATCATCTGAGTGTTGAGAGCTTGCTTCTTTCTTACAGAGTCTATAGAAATCAACCTGCGAAGCCCGTAGAACTTGGCCTGCAGAGTTCATAGATTTTCTTCCTACAGAGTCCATAGATTCAAGCCTAAAGAGTCTGTACATTTATGGAAAAGATTTGAAAAATGAAGAACTTGAATGCTCAGAACAATTTTTGAAAAGGTAAGATAGGATTTTGGTCTGTTGAACCAAAATAGTTCATATGTTGTCCCAAAAATGAGTGATATTTTTGGGGGACAACAGCTGGCTCCAGTTGGGGAACTTCCTTCAGTTGAAAACTTGGAACATCTAAGGGGAGTAGAAACCAAAATCTCAAGTGCCTTGAAGTATGCCATTGGGCTATGGAGTCATGCTACCCAAAAAAGAAAGGCACCAAAAATGAAAATGAAAAGCAAAAAATAGAACTAAAGACTATACAAATATACATATGTACAGATGATCTTATCTGATGCCTCAAGATTTGAAGTGCTTTAGATGCCACCCACTGTGAGATAGTGAAAATGGCATTCCATCCTGAGAAACTAGTAAGAAACCATTTCTCCCCAGAATCAGTGATGGGTGAATGGAACTCTCCAACAAAAATCACATTTTTTGTGCACTTCTTTTGGCTCTCTCCTCTTGCTTCATGGCAAGACGTGGTCTTCTCTCTAAAAATCATAACTCCTTTCTCTCTCTATGAAGAGTTATTTTTGCTAACTTTGGAGTATAACAGTATGGTCCACTACCATAGCTTGTTATTCTGCTAGTTTAGTCTAACACATATTTTGATTGTCAGCATCATACCCTTGACAAACCATCAGTTCAGCATCTCCTTTGGCATGAAGGAGTTTGACATCTTCATCCTGAGTAGCCTTCAATCTGAGTAATAGAGATTTGTACTCGACAGTGTTGTTGGTGTTGCTAAAATACAACTTGTGTGAAGGAGGAAGAATATCTCCTTGAGGAGATATCAACACCATCCCAGCTCCAGCACCGGCAGAGGAATTGCTGCCATCGAATTCCTAGATCCAAACATCATCAAAAATTGATCTTTTATCAAATTTCTCTTTATTAGAGGTGGAAGATCCTTTTTTATTTATATTGCACTCTACCAATTCTTTTGATGTCTTGTTTGAATCAATTCCTAGATTGCCAACTATAAGACTTTCATCTATAGAAACATGAACATCCTCTGTGGACAAAAATAATTACCCTTGCATGAAGACTCAAATAGAAACTGAGCTTCAGGTGCTGATGTCTAAGTGACTGGAATGGGCATGTTTCTTGGGGGATCATGAGTTACCTTTCTAATCTCTTGTCCTGTAGGGATGGCTGTATTGTTCGCACACTCTACCAACCTATCCAACTGCTCAGGGTTGGCTTGTAGGAATTCAAATTCAATCATTTGAATTTTAGTTTTCTTGACATGGTCAATTATGTCAAATGACTAAAATGGAATAGGAAGAGAGGATGGGAGTTCATCCTTTTGGTAGGGGGGAGGACTGACCTATTAATTTGAAGTAGAAGGTGTAGGGATGTTTGATGTACTTACCTTCTTAGCAATCATCGAGTCTTTTGGCTGGAAAGGTAGAGCGGTCCCATGTTTAGAAATTAAAATTGCTAGTTGAGGTTGCTCCTCTGTCTTTTCTTTATCAGCTTGTTGGGCTGATTGATTCTTGGACTGGGTGAACATAGCATATGATCCCTCGACTGCTTCACCTTTACTTGTGGGTTCATCCTGGTAATTCAAGAAACTAATGTGGGAGTCATCAACTGATTCTTCTTGGTCCTCTGTGAAGAGATCAACATCATTTTCTTGATCAAACTCAGGTTGGAAAGAGAAATCATGTTCAGTTTCCAGATATCCAACTACTGAGTTGGTTAGAGGTGCTTCAAGGGTAAGGTTCCTCTATGGGGGAGGAAGATGATTTGGTTGCCCTTAACTTTTGGCAGCATTGCCTTGATATGAATAGTTTTGTAATGTCCTTCTTGGCATATCTTGATTAGGAGGAGCAGACATACCTTGGGCCATTTGCCTTTTCAAGGCTAGCAGTTCATTTTCTAGCTTTTACACCATTTGATCAGTGGTGGTTGTAGATGAATTCTCAGAAGATGAAAAAGATTTACCTCTATTTGGGTCTCTCCTTATCTTTCCTAACAAGATAAGGTCATCTTTTACCTCAATAGCCAAGTCCTGAGTAGCAGCAAGGTCTATGTGTCTAGCCCCTCAACAAAAAACTCACTTCAGATAGCTGTGAGTTGATGAAGAAACACTTGAGATTTTGAGGTGTCAGCTGGGTGATCATGGGAATCTTGTGCCTCAGCTTGTCAAATATGGTAATGAAGTCCCTCATAGGTTCATGAGGTTCCTTCTTCATCTGTGTGAGTTGGGGTAGCAAAGCATGTGTATCTTCTAAAGGCTTGAACTTGGCTTCAAATTTAGCTTTGAGTGTGTCCCAATCAGTCACTGATCTAACTTGCAGATGGTAGAACCAGTCTGTAGTAGCACCTTGTAGTGTTTCCATGAAGAGCCTAACTACAATGTCCTCAAATTCCACACCTATTGCACTACAAGCTATGCCGAAGGCAGCAATATGTTCATCAGGGTGAACTTTCCCATCACCAAAAAATTTGGGGAAATTCTTCCTTGAATTGCGTGGAAGCTCATGTAGAGGTGGGGTCAAATTTAGTGGACCAAAAGAGTTACCCTAGGGGCCTTGAACTGCCATGATTGGATTATGAAAAAGAGGGATAACAAATTTGGGTAGCGTGTGGATAGGCAAAGCTCTACTAACAGAAGAAAAGGAAGCTTTGCCTTATGTTGGTGACCTAATACGGATGAGAGGAAGAGTCCTAGTTCATTGAAGGTGAGGTTGTGGAGGAAACAAATCAAAATTGCTCTACTGCACCAACTCAAAAATAGGGTCAATAACACCTTGAGATTTCTGACTTTTGGTATAACACGGAGTTGCCAGATTGTAAGATAAAAATGAGAAAGAACTGGTCCTACTTCAGCTTGAAGCTTGAGGCTTCAAACTATTGTTCTTCCTCAATGGATCTAGTTTTGTAGACTAGATAATATAATGGAGATAGAGGAAGATGGTAAGGCTATAATGATAATGGGTAAGACATGGAATGGAGTCACCAAAATCTATAATAGATAAGGGTAGGGACTGCTTCAATCTGAAACTTGAGGCTTCAAACCACATGTTCATCCCCAACAGAGTTGCCAAAAACTATTGGGTGAATATTTTGTCACCAACTAACTGATGAGCAAAATGGGTCTCTTCAACCATAACATAGGGAGATTGGTCATCTAGATGTGCGGGTTTAGCACATCAAAAGGGGACAAATCTCTCCTCTCATCAAGGGGAGGTTCCCTATAGGATATGAAGGAGCTATATACTATATATATAAGCAGAAAATAACACTCAGGGGTAGGATAAGCCATCCATCTCTTTTTTTCAGAGATAATGTTAACAAATAGAGGAAAAAATCCTAGTGAAAACACTGAAGGCACTTCTCTTCTTTCAAAAGTGTTCTTACAAGAAATAGCAGGAGTTCTTTTAGGTAGGATAAATAACTGGTAACAAGGTATAGAGTAACCAAAAATATAAGATGTAGCACAAAGTCTCCACCTTGACTGCCCAAGAGTGAAACATGAAGAACAATGGGCACACAAAGTTGTCTCAAGGTCCTTTACACAAAAAGAAACTAAAAACACACACTGAAAATAATTATGACAGCACAAAGTCTGAAAGTAACTGGTTTCAGGACACCTTCCTTATCACTTCTACTAGATCTACTTGATAAATTTCATAAACAAGACTACATTTAAGAAATAGACATAAGAACAATCTCCTAGAATGATACAAGCTATGACAACACAAAGTCTGAAAGTAACTTGCTTTTTGATTAAACAAAGAAATATGATAAACAATTTGAGCTCAAAGTCTCAGTGATGCCTTTCAATTTGGGCAGAGTTTTGCTTCTGGTAATGGGAAGATCTCCCTTCGAATGATACAAGAGATTACAATATATAGCAGCCAAGAAAGACTTGGCACTTTGTTCCATATAATGGCCCATGCTATGCATTCAAATCCTTGAATGCATTTCCAAGTTTGTCAAAGGATTGCATTGAAAACAGGGTGGCTGTCTTAACTATGGCATGTCATTTCATCCCATATGTCTTCTCCTGAGCCTAGATCATCTAGTCTATCCCCTCTGATGTCTGCGTAGCTATCCATTTTGTCTTTACTCCAAAGGAGACCAACAGGTTGTGCCTTCAATGTTTGTAAGCTTGAAAATTTACTTTGCAGATTGTTCCAGCTACCAAAATAACTTCTGCACAGATATTTCTAGTCTTCTCCTCTTTCTGCTTTTGTCCTTTCTAGCTTTGTCTCTTCCTAGAATTTAAGCTCTCAGGATATCTTTTCCCCTTTTTGGTTGTCTTTTCCTAGAATCTGAGCCCTCGGGGCTATATTCTTAGCTTTGCTAGCTCTTTCGGCTCCTTCAACTGGTTGCTGAGTTTGTTTTTAGGTTCCGTGCCACCTTTGAAACTTAGTGGATATTTCATTACCTTAAATTTGACGTCCACAAGGACATCATTGGTTGATTATTTCAATGGTTCGAGTGGCCTTCTCGGCTCCTTGGTTCAATCACTTTCTTTCTTCAATCGCTTTATTGGTTTAACCGATTTATTGGTTCAATCGCTTCTTTCCTTTGATCTTTGAACCAATGTTCCCTGCCTTCTGCAAGGGCACTTGGTCTTTTCGCTTTGGGGCACTCCCTTGAACCTGTCGATTGAATCGACCGATTGAACCAACTTTGGTTCAATGGTTCAATTGGTTCAATCCCTTTATTTGGCTAAGTCCTTTGTTTGTTTGAACCAACCATACATTAAACCTTTGAGCCATTGAACCCATTGAACCTTTGAACTAAAATGGTTCAACGATTCAATGGTTCAAGCCTTCTTCTCTTTGATAAGTGTTTTAAAGCCGTTGAACCTTGAATCAGTTGAAATTTAAACCTTGACAAATGCGCTTAACTCTTGCTGATGACATTGAACCTTTGAACCCATTGAACCCTTGAACCTTTTTGGTTCAAGGTTCAATGGTTCAATCTTTGCTTAGAAGCTTGCCGATGGACATTTTGGTTGAACCTTGTCATTGAAACAACCTTGAAATTTCCTAAGTGTTGAAAGCTTGCTTCTTTCCTACAGAGTCTGTAGAAATCAACCTACGAAGCTCGTAGAACTTGGCCTACAGAGTCCGTAGATTTTCTTCCTATAGAGTCTGTAGATTTAAGCCTGCAGAGTCCGTATATTTCTGGAAAATCTTTGAAAAATGAAGAACTTGAATGCTCAGAACAATTTTTGAAAAGGGAAGAGAGTATTTTGGTCTGTTGAACCAAAATAGTTCATATGTTGTCCCAAAAATGAGTGATATTTTTGGGGGACAACAGGTCTATCATGCTCAAACTGTGAAAACAAGGCCATTTGACACTACACCAACCATGAACATGAATATACTTGAGAATAAATGATATTAAATGGGTATATGAGTGTTTAATAGAACCTATACAAAAAATTTAATTCATTCATTCAACCTCAAAACCTCGCACTAGGAGAAAACTAGCCTTGGTGGGCTTTTAAGTCACTTTTGCACACCCCTAACATCTTAATGATTGTTCATAGAGTTAAGGGGCTTAAATAGAAAAAAAATGACATAAAATGGAAGGGCATTAGGTTCCCCTCCTATATATAATATATTAGACTCTATCTCTCTCTCTTGAAAGTACTAAGTGAAAACTTGTTGCTTGTTTTGAGCTGCCAAGAAGATTGATGGAGAAAAGGAGTGTGTTTTTTCACTATTTCACTCTATAAATCAACTTATAACATATATTTGGGTCTAATAAGACCATGGGGATACTTGGAAAAGTTTTCACCTTATCGACCATCATAAAACCTATGTGAGAAACCACCAAAAGCTAATTTTCTCAAGATTTTGATTATTCTACCCCTTTGAACTATTAGAGATGATGAAATCAGTGACTGTTCAACTTCCTCTATCTTGTATAGACATGGGATAGGTTTAAAAAATGTTTCACATCCTTTCTTAGCTAATGTTTCTAAAAAACTCCTCATTTGGGCATTAGAGAATGATAAATGATAGTTATAAATAGAACCCAACATTGAAAATTAGTTATAAAAGACCCTTGGGAAAAGTGTATAGTTAGGTACAAGCATGATGTAATCATATGGTTGTCATATGATTTGAAACATCCCCTTTCCAAAGATAAAACCTATATATCATTCTTGACTAACAAGTATCATTTTCACATTAAAATGCTTAATAGGAATTGTAGCATGGAATTTCACCCTTGTGGGAGAGTTTTTTAGGTTCTCTCACTTCCATCTACAAGCATGGGAACAACCTAAGTCTATGGGTGTCCTATAGTGAGGTTAAACCTCTGGAGTAGGTTGATTGCTCTTTGATGCTCACCTAAACTAATGTTAAACTAATGATTCATAGGGAGAAGGGTTAGAAAAGGGATAAAGGCTCCTAAGAAAGCTAACCAGGTGATGCATTGAAGTAAAATGGACACTCATATATGCTTGAACCCACACTAGATCAGCCATAAGACAACTATGGCTTACACAATCTCAAGGTCAAGTTAACACACTAGAAGAGGTTTAGGCAGAACACTAATCCAGACCTACAAGAGCCTGAAAATACATTAAAGAGGCAAGTAGAAGGTTGATAGACTAGGAAAAATCTCCTTCATGAATCCATCAAGCACAAACATACTAAGGCACCGATCAATGACAAGAGATAGGCAAAGAAATCATCTTATTACATCAAGAGGTAGTTCTTATAATAGATTTGATAGAGTCAAGCTTAATCAAGTGGATCATACTTTGTAGTATCTCAATGAATGTCTATCTCCCAAAAAGATGAAAATGTCTAAAAGCTAGGAACTTTTCCAAAATTATAACTTCTCAAAAACTAGGAACCCTTATAAAATGAAAATCATGAGATATATAGAAAAGAGGAGAGAGGAGGAATAACTTTTGGTGATGGAGAATGGAGAGAATAAGTCATCAATTGCCAATGATTAGGATTATTCCTTGCTATCCTTGAGTTTTTTAATTCAAAGCATACAACTACTTTGACTATGAGGTAACCACCTAAGACCACCGCCAAGCTGTTTGAGCCCCTTAAGCATTCAAGTCTCCTACTTGGAATTGAGTGATCCATACCAGTGGTAGCTGCATGTCTTTACCAAGTTTGAGTGTTTTTATCTTTGCATTAAAGCTTGGCATGTTCTTTATTGTACCTATCCCAATCAGTCCTTGCATGTTCATTGCTCCACCTAGATGCATCTAATCCTTGTTTGACTACTTTGCATGTTATGGAAGTGAGCTATATGAACTTGTGTCACTTTTCCTTGATTGATTACCCCTTTGAATTTTCTAACCATTGACCTTAATGTTTCATGGCCATTTGATTTTTGTGGACTATTTTCCATAATTTTCCTTTCAAAACTATCAATTTAACTCATTCCTTTAGGATTTTGACTTCTTACAACTTAATTCTTGCTTCTTTACTTTGATTTTTCCACTGCTTATGACTTATAAAATAATTTAAGTCTTTCACCTCAGAAAACTTGAAGACTTGCCTCTTGAAGAACTCAAGAACCACCACCCAATACCATCTTAGGTTTTTGACTACTTGCAACTTACTTCACCTTTTAAGAAAGGCATCCCCACAATCTTGAAGTCTTTTTGTTGAGAGAACCTGAAAAGCACTAGATAAGACCAATTTAGGCTTCTCAAATGGCACTAATTACTTCAGCTATTAATTGGAACTTATAAAGTGAAATAATTAGTGTACCTTCACAAACCCAAAGTCTTCCTGCTTGACAAACCTAAAGTCTTCTGAGAGAAAGATCGAATTCATTCACTTATTAAAGCTCAAAGCCTTATCCTTCCAAGAACTTGAAGCTGTCTACTATCTACTTTTAAAAGCCCAAATTTTATCTAAACTTGTTGATTTTGCTTGAAAGTCCAATTTCTCACACTTAGGAAAAAAAATTGTATGTGGACCAAAAATGGCCAACATTTTTGGCAACTCATAGGGAAGCATGCTTGCTATGCTTGAGAACCCAGCTCATGTTGCCTTATCTAGTCCACTGGGCATGGAGTCATCAACCTTTACAACTAGACTGGTTTGAAACTAGATACAAGGATGACCCTTTGTAGAACTTCTGCTTGAAGTAATAAGGAAAATAAGAGAGAAATAAAATAATGCAAAACAAAGTGCCCAGGGCACTTAGGGAAAGAAAAAAATAGAATGAAAATGAAATGTGCACAAGGCACTTAGAGGAAAGCATGAAATCTATCCTAATATATACAAGGTTACAATTTACAAGTATCTCCCTCCTAGATCAAATGGGAAAATGTGAGTATCATTCACTTGTAACAATCCAAGATGAAAAATACCTTACTTTGGAGCTACCAAAATTGGTGAACCAAGTAGCTTTATGGTCAATCCTTTTGGTATGCTCTCTAATGGATGGAATGGAACAAATATGTCTCTAATGTAGACATATTGATTCATGTCCTCCAAACTTGGTTCATGTTGGACTGTAGGGGACTTTTCAATCTTCTCATTTGATGGCTCAATTTTGTGCTCTAAATTAAACACAACATGTGATGGCTCCTTCGAACTGGTGTTTGTTTTACTATCTAGACTTAAGAAAAAAAGCTCCAAGTCATCCCAAAAGGTAGCTTCCTCTTGGTCATCTGAGACAATGCCAACTTCAAATCCATATTTGTTATGTTTTCTTTAAATGGATCCATATGGTAGTTCATCAATCCATCTAAGGCTCAACATGTCATATTTTTGTGGCTCTAGATCTGACCATTCCCCTTCATTCTTGAAGACATCAGTACTACCTTCAATGGACAATTCATCTTGGGATTGGTAAAATTATTCAACCTAATTAAAGAGTTCATCCTCATAATTTGGAGGAGGCATAAGCTAGTTTAGAACCTCTACCTGATCCATGAAGTCATGGTACATCTGCTGCCATACTTCATCTTGATCCTCTTACTCATTCATGACCTCTCCAACATGGTCAGCTAATTAATTGACTACGTCAATATTTGCACCTTAGTTATATTTATCTATAGCCACACCGAATGAAATATCTTGAGACTAAAAAAATTCATTTTTTCTCTCAACTACATCCTGAATACACACCTCTTTAAGTATGAAGGCATCAATACCACCTTCAGGCTCTAATTCATCAATGTCAAAGCCATGCCACAATAGCTAGTCCAAACCTAATTTCTCTTTATTTTTTTTTAGAGTAGATTTCTTATCATGATATATTCATCATAGGCACTTGTGTTTTATTCTTTAGGCTCTAACTTGATCATAATCTCCTCTTCTATTCTTTGTAAAATAGGCTCTTCCTCCAAGTGGGAGATGCTGGGAGGGTGAGAAAGTTTACCTTACTTGCAACTTGAGAGAGTGTCTTTCTAGCTCAGTACTTTGAGTGGTCTCTTTGGTGGATCTTGAGGGAGGGAGAAAGAGTCTTAGAACTCTTGTAGGGCAAGCTCATTGAGCTGAGCTAACACCTCTTTTTTATATTCTTCAACCACTGACTCCTCCTTCTCTTAAACTGATTGAACCAATTTCTAGGATGGAAATGTGCAAGGAAAAACCACCTTTTCTTCCTTTTGAATGGGTATAGGAGAGGGTGGTTTCACAAGAGAGGGCATGACATAGCTAGGGTCAAAATTATTAGAGAAGATCCATGATGGAAGGGATTCAAACTCTTGTGTGGGAATAGGCATAGGGGGTTGATTTGAAACATAGGACTAATTACACTAAGTCTATTGATCCTCATAAGATATCAACACAATTTCTAAATTTTGGACCATGCTTCTTAACCACACCTTGTTCTCCCACTCACAAACTGCCCATTGTTCATTCTCACAAACTCCCCACCTATTCTTGACCATCTGAAGAGAACTCCTTACCTCTTATAGAACATGAGTAGGGATGACTGGATAAATTTCTAAACCCCTCCCAATCTTCCTTATCAATTTACTATAATTTGATAATGCTTGTTTGAATCTTTACAAAGATGTAATAGGCTAGACATAGTCTTGACAAGGGGAATTAGTAGATTGATTTGAATGCATAGGAGGGTAATCTTAGTCATATGTAGGGGTAGGAGGATGATACAGAACATGATGGGGATGATAGGTTGTTTAAATTCCACTTGGGGGGAAGACAAACATTATTAACTCTATAAGTGTGATGTTGAGGTAGAGAATAAGCATGTTGATCAAAAGATGGTTAATTATACATACCAGATAATTATAATTAGGCACTTGGACTACTTAAAATAGTTTATAGGTGCTTTGAATCACCATTGATGTTTGTTGAATGCCTTCAAAGGTTGATATGTAGAAGGACAAAACCAAAAATCCTTTCATTACTTTGGACCTTATCCCACTGGGCATGCCAAAAACTATTGTAGCATGGAATTGCACCCTTATGGGAGAGTTTTTTAGGCTCTCCTACTTCCATCTACAAGCATGGGAACAACCTCAAGCTATGGGTATCTTATAGCGAGGTTAAACCTCTAGAGTAGGCTAGTTCCTCTTTGATGCTCACTTAAACTAATTCTAAACTAATGATTCCTAGGGAAAAGGGTTGGAAAGGAGATAAGGGATCCTAAGAAAGATAACTAGGTGATGCACCAAAGTAAAATGGACAATCATTTATGCTTGAACCCATACTAGATCATTCATAAGATAACTATGGCTTAACAATCTTGAGGTCAAGTTAACACACTAGAAGAGGTTCAGGTAGAACACTAATCCAGAACTGTAAGAGCTTGAAAATACATTAAAGAGGAAAGCAAAAGACTAATAGACTAGGAATAATCTCCTTCATGAATCCACCAAGCACAAACATACTAAGGCACTGATCAATGACAAGAGATAGGCGAAGAAATCATCTTATTACATCAAGAGGTAGTTCTTAAAATAGACTTGACAGGGTCAAGCCTAATCAAGTGAAGCATAATTTTTAGTATCTCAATGAATGTCTGTCTCCCAAAAAGATGAAAAAGTCTAAAAGCTGGGAAATTCTCCAAAATTGAAACTTCTCAAAAATTGGGAACCCTTATAAAATGAAAATCATGAGATATATATAGAAAAGAGGAGAGAGGAGGAAGAACTTCTAGTGATGGAGAATGGAGAGAAGAATTTTCTAGTTGCCAATGACTGAGACTATTCCTTGCTATCCTTGAGTTATTTTTATTCAAATCATGCAACTAATTTGACTATGAGGTAACTGCTCAAGACCACCACTAAGCTGCTCGAGCCCCTTATGCATTCAAGTCTTTTGCTTGGAACTTAGTGAGCCATACCAGTGGTAGCTACATGTCCCTACCAATTCTTAGTGTTTTTATCTTTGCATTAAATCTTGGTGTGTTCTTTATTTCAACTTGGACTATCCAAATCAATCTTTGCATGTTCATTTCTCCACCTAGACATGTTTAGTCCCTATTTGACTACTTTGCATGTTTTAAAAGTGAGTTGTATGCACTTGTGTCACTTGTCCTTGACTGATTACCCCTTTGGATTTGCTGACCATTAACCTTAATGTTTCATGGCCATTTGATTTTTGAAAACTATTTTCCATAATTTTCCTTTTGAAACTATCAATTTTAATCATTCTTTTAGGCTTTTGACTCCTTACAACTTACTTCTTGCTTCCTTACTTTGAGGTTTGCACTGCTTATGACTTATAAAATAATTTAAGTCTTTCACCTTAGAAAACTTGAAGACATGCCTCTTGAAGAACTTGTTAACTACCACCCAAGACCAGCTTAGGTTTGTCATATCTCTTTACTTATTTTGGGTTTCTGACTGCTTACAACTTACTTCACCTTGTAAGAAAGGTATCCCCACAAACTCAAAGTCTTCTTGCTAAGAGAACCTGAAAAGCACTAGCCAAAACCAATTTGGGATTTTTAAATGGCACTACTTACTTTAGATATTACTTTGAACTTATAAAGTGAAATAATTAATGCACCTTCACAAACCCAAAGTCTTCTAAGAGAAAGCTTGAACTCTTTTACTTTTTAAATCCCAAAGCCTTCTCCTTCCAAGAACCCAAAGCTATCTGTTGTCTGCTCTTGGAAGCTTGAAGTTGTTTTAAACTTGTCACTTTTACTTGAATGTCTATCTTCTCACACTTAGGAAAAAATTTGGTATGTGGGCCAAAAATGGCTAATAGGACTAAAGTAATAGGATACCTTAATCTTATCAAAATTACCTTAAAATATTCAAAATGATTAAGAAGCAATATGATCCACTTATTAGTTCTGCTTCTTTGATGAATTTTTACTAGATTTAGACCATGTTTGCTCCTTATAGGGTTATCGCCTTGTCTCCTTGGGCATGCATCCACATTGACTTGATTTCCCATTTAGCTTAACTTTGTCAAACTTACCTTAAACAATTCTAAACACAAAATGAAGACCATGAAGAATGACTTCTTGATGACAAGACACCATGACTTAACCTAATTACCAACTAAACCATACTAAATGACCTTGTAAACTACCAAAGGAAACACATAACCTATCAACTTAGATCATTAATGACTAATACAAAGCCTTAATAATGGCTATAAATAAAGTTAAGATCAAGTAAATAATAGTTTTGAGTGATCCTCATTCAAGGTATCTAAATTTTGGCTAATATATTTGATGACCTCCTAGGATTGCATGCTTACTATGTACTTTAGACTAGTTGCCTAGTCCATCCATAGGGATATGGAGTCATCTCATCTCAACACAAATAATGACTTGACCTTAACACTTGAATAAAAACCTTATTAAAACAACTAAAATAATTTATTACCTTTGCCAACATAATAAGACAAAATAAAACACACCAAAACAACAGACACACACAACAAGCAACAAGACAAAACACACTATGCTACAAAGCACAAAGTGTAAAGATAAGACAATAACTACTATTTACAATTAACCTATCAAAACTTATCCTCTTGGATTAAAAGTAAAATTATTTAAATCACCTTCATGTGGTGAGCAAGGATGATGTGTAAGCTATTGATCAGACTTTGTCATTACTTAAACAACTCCTTTCTTGGCCATAACCTTCTTTGGTTTGACCTCATGTGGATCTACAACAAAAAACATGTCTCCAACAAATATAACCTCATCTTGATCTTCATTTCTTACCTCACACCATTTTCCATCATTGGAAATGTGAGAGACCTCCAAAGTGACTATGTTTTGATTCATAAAGG
Source organism: Torreya grandis (assembly GCA_037957365.1). Classification (NCBI taxonomy): domain Eukaryota; kingdom Viridiplantae; phylum Streptophyta; class Pinopsida; order Cupressales; family Taxaceae; genus Torreya; species Torreya grandis. The sequence goes on from JARHVA010001478.1 coordinate 1,562,066, forward strand.
CAACAACATTCTCAGCTTCATATTCTATTAGCTCTTCAAATCCCATCTTATGTTCATTTTGAAGAGTATCATATTCATCATAGATTTCCACCTCATGATCTTGAACCTCTTAGTGATGACTAGTAAGACTTGTTGGCTTGTTAGGGGGTTTATACCTCTCATCAACCACTTCTTCTTATGTTCATTAAGGTGTTAACCTACCAAGCTCTTCAAACTCCTTGAACATGTTAAATTAGGACTACTACATGTCTTCATGTCCTATTTGAACTTGTCGATGAGGTTCAACAAGATCATCAAACATGGTTCTCTCCTCAAAAACTTTCTCATTCATCTCTTGATGATGTTGATTAGCCAAGATAACATTATTAGCTCTCTCCTCATGGGATACAGGTTCACTATCCAAACTAGAGAAAATGTTTTCTAGTTCTTCCCAAAAGGCAGCTTCTTCATCACTTTAAAGCATTACAAGTTCAATTTCAATCTTTCCATTCTCTTGAGGGATAACATGTTGGTCAAAAGTTTCAAACCCATAAATAGACTCATGAAATGGTTTCAAGGTATCTTCTTCAAGTTCTATCTTTTGTCTATGAGTTTCCACAAGAATAATAACTAATGCATCTTCAATAAGACTAACCTCTTGTTTAGTTACAACATATTCAATTACTACATAGTCATGTTTCTCTTCATCAAGAATCAATCTATGAGAACTAGATTGATATTTTTCTTCCTCCATGAAGAATGGAAGCTCATCTATCCATTCAAGATTCAATTCATCATGTCTCTCTTATACCAAACCTAATTTGTCCTCTTTTAGGAGGCTTCCAACTACTATAACTTCATGTTAGAGTTCACTTTCATGCTCTAGAGGGAGATAATTCTTACCAAGAAGTTCCATTTCTTCCATAAAATTATGGTACAACTATTTCCATGCCTAATCAAGATATTCTTATTCACTCTTTTCAATGGAATCACTTTGACAATAGGTAGTTGCCATGTTACCTTGTACCCATCCATCAAGACCATATTCCTCATAACCCTTAAAGATTGATTTATCTCCTTCTTATTAAAGGAGACTACCAATAAGTATCTCCTCACCATAAACAATAAAAACACTCTCCTCATAACCTTATTAAGATTCAATTATATTTAGTTGATTTTCCTTTTCCAAGTCTACCACTTATCACCTAGTTTTGACAAGCTCTCTTTCACATTTGAATGTCCATCTTCTACCCTCAATGTAACTAATTCTCCTTCACAAAAGGAGAGGGTTTTAGGGAAAGAGACTTCATTGTCTTTTTTTAAACCTATTAGATTATCGTTCCAACTTAGGACTTTAGGAGTATTAGGCTGATTATGATATTCTTGAAGGGATGGAGAAGGAAAATGAATAAAGGATGTTGTATACTTAATTTCTACTCTTCAATTACTTTATCAAACTTGGAGGTGTCTTGAAATTTATTTATGGTTGTAACATCAATTTGGAGTGTAGGTGAAGAGATTGAATAACTTGAGAGATCATTTGAAGTGGCTTCCATACACTTTCCTTTTCTTGACTTTGGATAGGCATAGGAGAAGGTTCTTTATCAAGAGCAGGCATGACATAATTAGGGGTCTTAGTCCAATAAGTTATTCAAGATGGAATGGTTCTAAGATCTTGAGTAAGAGTGGGTGAAGGTAACATTGACATAGAAATCTCTTGATGACATATTACAACTTGGGTTGAGTTTGGAGAAAAACAAAGTTGATGAGGAGTAGGAGGAGGTACACAAGAATGAAGGTATTACATTTGTTGCCTCTCATCAAGTACTAATATTCTCTCTAAACAGTAAATCAAACCTATTATCTCCATCACATCATCTATTGGTAGATGTTGGTTTTCTTTCTCAATAGATGCTCACCTAGTCTTAAGTGAATGCATAAGATTCTTCATCATTTGAGTGTTTTCATTTTGTATAGAAGGGTCATAGACAAGTAGTCAAATCTCTCTCTTTATCAATCTATCTCATTTACATTTCCAAACTTAAAATAGTTTGTTTGAAGTCTAAGAGATCTAAAATAGAATCAAAATGACTTTAAAAAGGTTGACTAGAGGGATGAGCAGGATACTAATGAGGTTGAGTTTGATTGGGATGGGGCACATAAGGATGATGATAGCCTTGATATTATTGACATTATGATTCTTGAGAGCCAATTGGTGTGAATCCATGAATACCATCAACCTGATATGGAGAATATGAATTAGAATATACATATTGAGTAAAAGAATGATTAGGATACATAGCATTTTTTGATTTTAGACACATAAATTACTTATACCAGTGGAGATTCACTTGGAGTCACCATTGATGATTGTGTTCATGTCTCAAAAGGATAATGTGTTGAAGAGCAACATCAATAACTCTTCAATGGGATACAATCCTAGTCCCATCGAGTGTGCCATAGCTATTATCATCAAAATTTCACCCATGAGGAGGTTGTTCAAGCATCCTCACTTAAGTGATATCAAGGAGACACCTCTATGCTATGGGTGACCTAATTAGTGAGATGAATATCTAAATAGGGCTAGCTCCCTTGATGTTATCACCCTTAACTACTACTATACCTATTGATTATAAAGGAAAAAAGGGTAAGAGAAACTAAAAGTAAACTAATCTAAGGAGGTGATGCACCAAATTAACACCCTCCACTTGACTATCATGCACTAAGAATATGAACTAGGCTTGAATTGGATCCACATTACTCAATAAGTACCTTCAAGCATGAGTGTTTTAATATGGAGGTCATAGGAAATTCATTGAATAAGAGGACTAATCAAGAGGTCTAAGAAAGATAATATTGACTAAAAACCAATTTCAAACTATGAAAATCTACCTCAAACTCAGCATGTGACTTGAAAAAAGACAATCTAATTTCAAAGAGGTAGGAGAGGACAAATGAGAGAGAGTAAAAGCACTAATACTAGAATTCATCAACAATCACATAAGTACACTAATTAAAAGCATATGAGAAGGTAAGAATCAACTTTATTCAACATTCAAAGGCATATTACAAATGTTTATTCAAGAAGGGCTTCACCATACATGCCAAAAGGAGAGAGAGAGAGGCATAGGGAATGCATATACAAGTGTCATCCAACTCAAGTTTGTTACAATTCCGAATGGAAGAGAGTATAAGAGAAGTTTCATCCATCTACTTGGCATGTGTTGGCTCAAATTGATGAGGAACTTCACCAAGTGGCATAGGAGCTCTTGTTTGAAGAGATATAATGAACTTCTTGAAGGAAAAATTACAATTTGGCAACTTGACACATGGCATCTTGGCCTCATGAAGTAGCCTCCATGCCATCTTAGGTCTAGTTATTTTGTTTGAGACTATTATCATAGCTTGGATACTTATTCAACACTCTATAGGAGTCCTTATATCTTTGTTTAAGTTCAAAAACATCTTCAAGATTAAGGCATAAGTACATTATATATGATATGAACTCTTGATTACATATTGTTTACCATTTAGGTGTCTTGAAGCCTTTAAGTGGTGTTACAGTCACTGTAAGATTTATTCATGAGGCCCTAAATACCTCTTACCTTGCCTCATTTATATCACATTATTTTATTTTATTTTCCTCATTTCTTAATTTTGAAAGTAAATAAAAGAAATATAGTAGTAGGGTGTGTATAAGAATACTTGGTGAAATGCACACATGAATCCGAACAAAAGTGGGAACTCCTCTTTGGCTAGGAAGGAATAACTTGTAAATAACACAAACACTTGAAAGGGGGTTGCTAAATGGTTGGTTGGGTGGATTGCCTAGCATGAGTTAGATACAAAAAGTGTAATGCTTTCTAGGAGGCTATCAATCCACTTTTATGACAATCAAGTTTGAAATAGTAAAAGAAGATATTTGAATTCAATAGTAAGAAAGTAAATGTTTGTTAGAACATAAGAAATAACTTGCTTATTGAAGAAAATGATAAAATTTTGATGCTAGGGTAGTCGATGTCAGGTTTAAAAAATTAAAAAGGGTATTGTGGTCAGAAGGAAACACAAAAAGTGGAACTTGATTTGAGGTAAAAGGGTGAAAAGGGATTATTGGAAAATGATGCTATAGAGAACTATTGGTGGTTAGGAGAACCATTGGAAGTTGAGGTAAACCATTAGTGGTTGGATAACCATTGGAAGTTGAGGTAAACCATTAGTGGTTGGAGAACCATCAGTGGTTGTAGATGACTATCAGAGGTTAGGTAATTGTTGGTGGTTGCCTATGCAAATTTGGGGTGAATAACTTAGGGAGTACATAATGGGATTTTTGTCATATAGAGGTTGGATACGAGAAGTGTAAAGTAGGGTATTGGTGGATCTGATAAAGTGAAGGGATTAGAAACTAGATAAACTAAAGAACACAAGTATAAAATACCTGTAACTAAATAGAGGAATTTTTGAGTGATGCAGCTAGAGTAATGGTGCTTTAGGCCTGTTAGAGTGATTTCAACAGAGTGTTAGGTCTCTAGTGATGATGCTTACTCACTAGTATAGATGTTGAATATCTTAAAGAAAGCTTGAATTCTTGATGAATGATTGCTCTCCCTTGTTTCTTCTTCCTCAGCTCCTTTTTATAGGGTAGAAGTTACTAAATGAAATAAAGGAAGTTACCAATTTGATAGAGTATAAAGTTTCCTATTTTTATAGATTTAAAAACTTGTTTTAAAGACAAGTTGCCATTTTTGGGAGTTACTAATCTTGCAGAAAAATCTATAAATGCTTTAAATTTTATTAAAGAAAGGGTAAGGACCCAACCGTTGATGGTTACCCTAACCATTGACAATCAGTGGGTCAAAGAGATTTGGTAAAAAAAGGTGAATTAAATTATGCATTAGGTGGGGGTTTGATAAGGTTAAGCTAAAAATGGGTCTAGTGGAAGGTCTAAAGGTAATGCGATATTAAACAATTTTGTGTGTAGTTTTTACATGTCTACATTTTTCCCCTTTTTATTATGTAGTTTTAGGTAAGTTATAGAATAAAAACAAGAATCTGGTCAAGGTCTAGGTTTGATTGCCTCTTGTAGGAGAGGATGTATTCCACCTCAAATTTAGAGATGATAGAGGTATAGATAAAATTGGGTCAAGGTTTAATAGATGAGATAAAGTGGGTGACATGAAAGAGGTTGGGTAGTTATGACACAAACCCACAAAAAAAAGTGGTGAAGAACAATAATCGAGATCGTGTAATGACTAAAATTACTAATGTTGTAAATTAAGATCAAGTTCTAGAAAGAAAAGAGAGGGTAACCGGTCCATAGTGTTGGTCATAGTTAATTAGGTCATTCCCATCAAGCCATCTAGACAAGGTCCATGTCATTTATAGGTATTTGGGTGAGGAAGTGCTCCTACTAAACAACATAAGTGGTTGAGTTGTGCATGAGGTGGTGTAATGTTCAAATGGTCAACATTGGTAAAATGGGTTGGTGTGGTCAAAGGACCATGCAAAGGCATTATGAAACATGTGAAGAAGTTGAGTCAAAAAGGTTGGGTTGGAGGATGGCTGAGCTGACTCCATCTACACTAGGTGAGAGGACACTACCTACATAATTCCCTAGATAGAGCATCCAAGAGGAACTTTAGGCTAGATGTAGTTCTAAGCATGAGGTAGGTTGAAGTCAAAAGGGTAGGTGGAAAAAGAGTGGGGACAAGGTGAGGGGCTCTAACCATCGATGGTTAGGGTTATCTAAAGGGAAACCATTAGTAGTCACCCTAACCATCGATGATTAGGGTGAAACCCTAAAAAGCCAAAAGTTAAAAGTAAAAAACAAGAAGGTATTTTAACTTATTGACTTTGGCTAAAAATTATCTGACATCCATAAAATTTGGCTAGTTGTGTGAAGCATGAAATTTATTGGGGTAGAGATTTGTGATTGGTTGAGTCAGTTCATCTGAGTGAGATGGAGGGAGGACAAGGATGTGGCTGAGTGATAGTGCAAGGGCTTCATCTATGCTAGAGATCATGAAATGAGGTAGGGTTTGTTTTAAAATTTAGATAAGGGTAATAATTTAGGTATAGGAAAAAGGTAGAGAAGAGTGGGGAAGCTAAAAATAGGTTAGGGAAAATAGTAGGTGTAGACCTAGATGTCTTAAGTTTAGGTATTGGTGAAAATGTAGAAAAGAGGTAGAAAAAGGAGGGGGAGAGGGTGAGAAAATGAAGATAAGAGGTAAATAGTCAAAAATTTATTTATTTATTACATTTTGTTCTTATTTAGGATTTAGTCTAGCAAGACTAGGTGTAGGGTTTCACCATCAACGATCACACATAGTGACCATTGGTAGTTGGACCTAACTGTCGATGATCAACCCTAGATGTCTAAATATGCCTAAGGACTATTGACATCTCTAAAAACCATTGACAGTTAGCCAAAATAGGGCCAACCTTATAAAATAAGGTTAGTGAAATGGGGTAGCAAAAAAAGTAGAGGAGGGGTTCTTAAAGAGACAATTCAACGTGAAGGAAGAGGAAAGATTGGATCCTAAGAAGAGGGTATAAGAAGAGGTAAAGAGTAATATAGAAAATAGGATAAAAAAAAGGGATAGGGTGTGGGTCTAGGAGTAGAAGACAATGTTATAAATAGTAACATCAAGGTGGTTATCATGTAGGCCCGTGAATGGATTTAGATGAGGGATTGAGTCCCTAAGATATTGATAGAGGTACATGATGAGATGACTAATGTTGATTGGAGGTAGATGGAGGATATGATCTTTGAGGCTATGAGACACTACCAACACCTTCCACATGATGTGGTAATAATTATGGCACTCATTGAGAGATTGGACCCTACCACAAATACCTTCTTGTTACCCATTAGAGAGATGTCAATTTTGTTATAGGACATCCATAGGATCACTTAGATACTAATTTAGGGGGAGCTGATATACCACATTGAGAGTGATGAGTGAGATCACTATATGGACTAGATATATGGTGAAGATTGAGTGGAGACTATATACCATATCGATGGAGTTTTCTATAGGATATTATATCAATGGACCCCATAGGATAGATGTTTTTTGACTATGATGATGATGGGTATATCATGTTTTGTGGTATCAAATTTGAGTAGTGGCTAATTTTCTTGTGTGTTGTTAGGAGTACTAATAGAGATGCTTCTAGGCGGTATAGTTTTTGGATGGGCCCTAGTATTGCTAGTTTAGATTTATAAAGAGCTTCAAGCCTTTAGGGCATAGAGGTAATATGGGATCAACATCAACTTTGTGTTCCATTATTAGGCATATGAGCATATACAGGTGTTGAGACCCTTTGGGCTTCCTTGGGATGTCTATGCACTGACAGACTATAGGGTTGGCTTCATGAGATGGTATGATGATTATGCACTTATAAAATTAGGGGGTAGAACTAGAGATATAGAGTGGTTTTGAGATGCCTTGGAGGGATTGGTGGTAGCAAACATTGTGTGGAGGTTGTATTTGAGTTGGCCCCTATGGATAGGTTATATATACCACACGCTATCACTACAAAGTTGGTAGTGGGTTTATAGGAGATAAGATGGCAAGACTGAGCACATCCCAATAGATCAAGTCTAGAGGTAGTTCAGGTTGGTGTAAGATACACCCTTAGATGTTCAATGTTATAAGAAGCAAGATGTAGAGTATCCACTTCTAGAGTCACAGCTAGATGCTGTTATGCTAGATTATGAGGAGCTTTTAGTGAAAACTCTTATAGATGATGCAAGAGTGATTGATGGATATATGGGATGGTATCAAGCCAGGTATGAAGCCATATATTTTGGATGGGGGGATGGATGATAGCTGCCTATGGATGTCAATCCTACATAGGTACAAGCTGGAGGAATAGATGGCCAAATAGCGGTAGCCCTTGTAGTGGCATAGGCTTAGGTGATAGGTTTATAGGGATATGTAGCTGTTTTATAGGTGTAGATAGTCACTTTACAAGGATAGGTAGCCACTCTAATAGGAGAGTGAGATACATGAGGATTAGCCTTGATTTAATCACCCAGGAGTGAGATACCTTGAGATAGAGAGCAGGGGTGACCACGTTAGGGGGATGAGAAGTTGACTCAGTGTTGAGGACATAGTACCTAGCCACCATTCAAGAGCTTTGATACTATGAGGCTATGGTGTTAGCCTAGTTTCTAGATGTGATGAGGTATGGGGAGTATAGGGATAACCTCATTAGAGGTCCAGCAATAGCTACACCAGGCTAGTGGGCATCGACTATAGCACCAATTGGTACATCAATGGGTTTACCACTAGATGGTGGAATAGGTACAAGTGGTTCAAGTTCTGGCATTACAAGTCTTTGATATATGATATTTTGATGATATATGTTTTTGATATGTATATTTTGATATCGACCTATGTGATGATGAGGTAAGATGTATTTATGAGAGAGACACATATGTATTATTTTATATTATGATGATGTTCATGCTTATGTTGATCATGTGGATTAGGATGCTGGTAATTGTTTATGATTGTTCATGTTATAATTGAGGATGATGTTTATGATTATGTGCATGATGTTAATTTGGATGATTATGGTTATGGTTTATGCTCATATTATTTATGATTGGTTATCTTAGGCATGATGAAGGTTCTTAGTATGTTGATTGATTATGTTTTATGTTGATGATATGATTAGTGCTTTTCATGTAGGGTTGATGGTGATTATGATGTGATGTTAATTTATTATGTTTGATAATGATTTTATGGATATATGATGTTATTTATGACATTATTTTAGCTTAGGGATGATGATGATATGATTGTTGTTATTATGTTGAATATGAGGCAAGTATGATGTTGATGTTTAATAATGGTGTTTATGATGATATTGATTGTGACTATGATGATGAGGGTGTGATGATTGGATGATGGAATGATTAACTTAAGGTAGTGATAAATGTCTTGGATAACATGTTGGGTGTTGTCTAAGGTCAAATTTTTTGTTGGTATTGTAGACATCCAATTTTTAACACCATTTGTGTTGAAATTGTCAATCTTACTTGAATTACACTCAAATGCACATTTACAAGGTCAGAATCCATAAAATGAACTAAATGGTTCAAACTTGTTATTTACAAGTGCCAATTTAGGTCGAATTATCCCTAAATAGGGAAATGCATTTTATGGGCCAGCTAAGTTTGATTAGATCATTTTGAGTTAAAATGACCATTTTGCCATTTAGTCCTCTGGATTAGTCTTTTCTTCTAATTAATTGGTACACGTCATATACCTTTATTATTTGTTGTTGGAAATATCCTAAATGGGAATATGGTTCCAACACATCTAACATCACCTTCTAATTCTTATTGAGTCAAATTAAAACCTAGTTATATGACTTTTTGACCATTTTGATTAATTGAGGGCCAATTTTCAAATAATTACACAAATGTTGATTAACCTTGTTTAAGGCTAATTAGTCCAAATCAAGATCTTAAGTGGATTTTCCATTAGAGTTGTTGAATATTTCTTTTTGAAAATTGATTCCTATTATCTGCATCACCTAGTGATATCATCTATGAGGTGGCATCCATCAAGCCATAAGTGTATAAAATATTAGGATTATGGGTCACCCATGCTTAGTTAATGCCTCCCATGCCTCTTTAATGCTTATTTATCTTGAGGATATTTATGGATTTAATTCCAAATATTAGGATTATCCAAGGCCACACATATCAATCTTGAGATGGTTGGTCATGGTTAATCCTGACCAATCTCAAAAATCTATAAATAGAGAGGCCATGAACATCATTTCTAAGCTATTTTGGTGCAAGGTTATTATGCTCAAATATCTTCAAAGCTTGAATATTACAAAGTTATAATGTTAAATTATTTCCACAAAGTTTTGCATTTGATCATAGATTTTGCTTTCCTTCATTGATAGGCTAGTTTAGTGATTTAGAATCACGAGCCTAGGTTTTATGGAGTGTTCTTGAGGCATTGGAGAAGCTTACCACCATTGTTGACAAAGAAAAGGATGCTTGATCAAGGGAGAACATATTTTTGAGCCACATGGGTATGGTGAATCCATTTGGGAAGGTAATATGGTGTTGCTTTCTTTCATTTGTTTCTTGCTATATTTTATAATTCCCATAGGAATAGATAGGCTTGGTTAGTTAGTTATTTATGCATGTTTAATTATTTATGGACTAATGCTTGACCAACTTGCTTTTTAATCCTCTCTACATCTTGGCATGCTTGATGGCACCCGATGCATCTCACACCTGAAGGAGATCCTTTTAAAACTCTAAAATATTTATTTGTGCCTTTAAAACTCTTGAAAATTGATTTTATAACTTTATTTTACCATTTTTGGTTGCCATATTTTTTACACAATAAATGATGTTAGTAAAAATACTGGCATTGGTTACCTGACTTAACCGATGTCAGTCAAAAAGACTGACATCAGCCAGATCTCGATTAGTCGTAACAGATGTCAGTTTTAATAACTGACATTGGTCACTATGTTTTTCCAAAAACATAGACCTGAGAGTTATGTTTTCAAAGTTTATTGTTTCAATCTAAATAGAGCTTCAAGGCTAAAGGATATGCTGACATTTTTGCTGCAAGACCAAGTTTAAAATTTGCTCAAAACATGTTTAAATCACCTTTGCATGCTTAAAATTGACTAGGAACCTTGTTTTGGTGTTTAACAAAGAATTTTTAGATGTTTTTTGGTGAATGTTTTCAAAGTTTGCAACTAAGACGAAGGGGTCAAATGAACACCACCAAACTTTTCATTTGGGTATAAAATTGAACACACTTGTCAATTTTTGTTTGCAATAGTTGTTAACTTAGGTTTTGTTTAGAAAAAAGTGGAATGTTGCATGTATGCTCTTCCATTTGTCCCCTATAGGGAATCCTTGGAATCAAAAGTGCCATTCCTATTTCAAATAGCCTAGTCCAAGGCTTAGAAAGAATCTCATCTAAAGCACTCCCCAAGAACTCATCAAAGTTTGGGTGACCTTGAAAATGACCCTAAAGTCTTTCTACTTTCATGCTTTTTTTATTTTTATGTATTTTGGCTTGTGAGGGGGATGTCATTACCTCCCACAAGTTCTTTAGGGAAGCTTTGACCTGGGGTTTCACCTCCTAGCATTGACTTCATTTAACTCCTTTGGAGTTGCCCATGGGACATATCTACATTTAGACATCACACTATACTAAGCGAATAATAGGATGTAGTGGTTGTAAAAAGGACTAGACCTTTTTACAACTAGCAAATGCCACAGTCACCTAATTTTTGTGTTTGTATTTTGCATCATTTGACATGAAAGTCATTATGTAATTGATTCCCCTAGAATGATTGAAACCTTACTAGTTTAGTAAGCCCCAATTTGTCATACCTTTTCAGTTTAGACTTAATACGTTTATTTTTTGTCATTATCTTACTTGGTCTTGATTTGTGTCTAAAAATGCTTATTAACTCAATGAACTTAACTAAAACACATTATCCTCAATTTCCTTGAGCAAAGGAGGCATCACGCTATCCAAATGGAAAATTCATCTTTTCTTTATTCAAATTGTTATCAAAAGCTTTGTGTCATGTCATCCACTTTGGCATAGTCATGTTACCCAATTGAGTCTAGATCTTTTTACCCAATTTATTTAAACTCTTCATTTATAATCCACATTTGAAATTGAACCTTTATGAGTTCTAAGGGTTGGTGCATCAAAGTGGGTTCACCATTTGTGCACTAAGTTTGTTTTAACTTGGGTTCAATTTTATATTTGGATTGAAGGTCATTTATTAAGACTCAGAATCACATTATCAATCTTGGTGGACTCAAGTCATCTTGCATATCGCTATGCTTTAAGTCCTAGATCATATTTTATCCTACTAGAATCATGTGGCGATGTTGTGCTGCATATTTGGTCTTAACTTTATACTTAGTGATTCATGTATGTTTTTACATCTTGAATTGCTTAGTTCATTTTATCTTCTTCATAATTTAGAGAGATTTCCTCTAAACTTCTAGGGTTAACCTGTCAAAGTTGAAGCTAGATTTTGTAGTGTGGGTGTATCATAAAGATCAAGGCTTTGGTGTACTAGGTTTCACCTTGGGTCTTTGAGTTACCTTACTCTCTTCCAATCTATATGATTTCAACTTTACCAAAGGTTGAGTAAACTCATGAACCAAATATTCTAAATTGTGCATGGTTTCAAACCACCCTTCTTTTATAGTATCATTGGTACCTTGGTTATTTGTTTAAGAGAAAGCCAAATCGTACTTTGATTGGTTGCTAAACATTGGTCCAAAGTTAGTCAAATACATAGAATAACTCTTTTTAGAGATGACTCAAAGGTTCACTCGTAGTGGGACCTCTTATGGCCTTTGTTATGAAAATGAGCAATTTTATGATGGTCAATATAACCCCATTATTTTTATGATATCCCTGCTATAGTAGGATTGGAAGATGTTTACAATGAATATCAACCCCAAGAAGATCAAGATGAATCCCTTCTTAGATTGATAGAATCAGGTGCTAGACTACCTTCTGATTTTCCTACAGAACAATTGCATACCATAGTTAGAGAAGGAGAAAAATGACGGTAAGAGCAATATTTTGCACAAATAGACATACCTTATTCTTCTAAAAAAGGAAAGGAAATACAAATAGAGTCAAAACCCACAAATCTAAGTCTTCTAGCTAAGGTCAAGATAATAAGTCAATGATATGTAGATCAACTTATCATAGACTTAACAAACTCCCTAGTTGTGATTTCAATTCACAATAATGCTTCAAAAGAGCATGAAGATATGGTTGAAAGTATGCAATAAGTATTAGATGAGAACATTACCATAGTGGATCAAGGAAATCTAAATGAATAGTTAAAGTCAAAAGAGGCCTTACAAAGTGTTCCATTTGATAAAGAACATACATTCTTCAATCATCAAGAACCTCCACTTACTTTACAAACTTAGAAACCTAGACATTTAATTTGAATTGAGGAAATCCCTTAAGATAATTTGGCTAGTTCTTTTCAACCAGCCCAAAGATTGGTAAATAAACATAGAAATTTACAAAATCAACAAAGTATGAAACAACCAAATTCAGGGAATGTTTTTAATCAAAGGCCTATGTTCTCAATTCAAGTAGAAAATTAGAACCAAATCATGGATCAAAAGGTATACACTTCTTATAGATCCACCAAAAATTAGGGGCACATTCCACCCCAATAATAACAAAATGAGGGGCACATTCCACCCCAACAAAAACAAAACCAGGGGCACATTCCACCCCAATAGAAATAAAATTAGGGGCACATTCTACCCCAAAAACATCTTATCCAATCCACAAATGCACCAAACATGAAAGAATGGAACTCTATGAAGGAAATTGTCCAAAGATTGGAAATGAATAATAGAGTGAAAAAGTATAAATTTGATGAGATATGCCTGTATCCTTTAACTTATCTATTCTCTAAAACCCCTTTCCACCTCATTTTGAGGCACCCAAATTTGATAAATACAAAGGGAAAGGAGATCCATGTGAACACATACAAGTGTTCTTCATCTTATGTCAAGAGGTTGCTTATAGTAGCAAGTACTTATTATGACTATTTACGTAAAGTTTATTGGGAAAAGCTCTTGATTGGATACTTTAACTACCCAAAGGATCAGTTGTGGATTGGAATGACTTATCAAAAAATTTCATTAACCATTTCTGATATAACATATAACATGAATTGACCATTGTTTACTTATGCAAAGCCAAGCAACATGATGGTGAAATTTCTGCTACATATCTACAAAGGTGGAGAGCATTAACGGGCTACTTTCAACACAATTTACCTGACAAACAGTTGGCTAATATCTTTGCAAAAAATTTACATCTCAAAATTGTGCATAATATATGGTTAGCTTATGCTAACTCATTTTAAGAAATTATTGACAAAGGAGTGTAGATTGAGAAGGATCTTATTACTAGAGGCCTTGTTAAGATTTTTGTGCAAATTCAAGCATCTAATCAAACTAAATCATTGGCTCAAATAGTTATGCAAGATAAGCCTAAGGGCTTTATTAAAAATAGGAACATGGTTGGAAATGGGGTGATAAAAACAAGACATGTACAAATGGTACAAGCTATGCCTCCTTCAAATGTATAATTAACTCCCCCAAATCCACTACCTACTTTGTAGAGACAACCTCCATGAAGGAGATTTCATAAATTTTTTAGATCCTTTAGAAAGTTAGGAGAATCAATTGAAATAGTGTTACAAAAGCTCATTATAGCTAATTTAATTATATGGCTAGTATCAAGGCCATTTCCTCAAGATCAACCAAAACCAAACTAATACAAAGAGAATGAATGGTGTAAATTTCATTGTGTTGCTAGTCATGGTGCATATCATTGCATTAAATTACAACTTATTATTGAGGAATTTATTGAAAATGGTGAGCTAGAAATTAATTTGGACCCTAATTAGGACACAAATTAGGATATGGGAATTGACAAAGACCCCTTTCCTTGACATGATCCACCACCACCAAGGAACAATCAAAATAGTCATAATCAAGGACAGAGGTAGAATCAAAACCAACAATAAGGTCATAATCATAATGAGCATAATTGAGATCATAATGCCCACACTAATAATGTGGCTTATAAAAATATCCCTTATGACTATAATAATAATGTGGGATGCATTTTTGCAACCCACATTGCCACAATTACTATAACATCGTGTGGCCAAATTCATATTCCTCACAACATGAGACCCATCATTATAGGGTTAGCACCCTCTCCCCCGAGTAATACCATGTCAAGTTCACATCATCATGTTGATACTCATTTTACACATATTACTAATCCTAAACAATAATACCATTCTTATAATTATAAAGTCTCTTCATTGACCCAAAATTTTCACAATACTATTAATCACCCATAGGTCACCATCCAAAGCCCTTTGCCTTGCTCTTCTAATTATAATAACTCCTTGCCACCTCTAGGTTTTACAGGCACAACTAGAAGCCTACGAGTTACCATATAGGGCCCTTCATCCACTTCTTTCCATAAACCCAATGAGAACATTGTGCCAATAGTTCCAAAGATAAATACTATCCTAATAAAGACTAAACTAGTTCAATTCATAGTTCAAAGGCCTTATAGTATAACAAATCAATTAGATAAAACCCTTACACAAATTTCCATATTAGAACTCTTGTAGACATTTGATGTCCATATTACCATCTTCAACAAACTTTTACAAGAGTATATTGTGCCTAAAGATATAAACCTTGATCAGTTCTAGAACCTAGTTGGACATTTATCTTCATTTTGGCAAATCACGTTTGATCAAAAGGACATGTCCACCCTTGACCCAAACCACAATAACCTACTATACATTGAGATAATCATTATGGATCACAAGATCAAGTAGGTTCTTATAGATAATGGTTTAAGGATGAACATCATATCTCTTAAATTTGTGTGATGATTGGGTTACATGGACAAAGACATTTAGCTAGAGACTATAACAATCAAGGCTTACGATAATGTCGAGAGGGAGTCATCTAATATAATCTAGTTATCAGTCATGGTTGGGTCTATTTATCATCACACATTATTCCATATTGTGGATATTGATCTTCCTTATAATATACTTCTTGGTCATCCTTAGATCCATGAAGTATAGGCAGTTCCATCTACTCTTCACCAATGCCTTAAATTTCCCCATGATGGGATTAAGGTTAATATTCTCATTGATCAGTTGCCATACCAATACTACAAACATATTTAAGTAGAGTCTCATAATTATAACTATTTCCCAAGTTCTAAATTCATTGAAAATAAGAACAAAGCCATTATTTCTCATCCATCTCCATCTAATTATATAGACCTTGGTGATCTAGCCTTCACTTCAACTAATCCATTTCCTATAGCTCATGTAGGCATTTCCATGTACCATCTGAAGGATGTCCTCCATATTATGAAGTTACTAAAATCCTGTAAAACATTTGGTAAGCCTAAAACTTCATAGACTCCTAATAGATGTGATCAGATTTGACAACCAAAGAAGCAACCAAAACCTCATGTGGTTTTTGTACCAATAATTGTATCAAAGAAAGATCAAGAGGTCTTTATCGAGGGAGATTGGTTATATTCTGAAGGCCTTATGGATTTTTTTTAGAATCCCAAGTATCCTATCCCTAATAGGATAATAGATCATCTTGACTATATAGGGAAAGGTCTTAGCCCATAGGTGTAAGGAATTTTAGAACCCTTATCAATTAGAGTTGTTAATTGGAATCATGGTCTTAGATTTAAACCACCAGAGGATGACCTCATAAAATTTGGTAGTGACTCTTCCGAAGTGACTAGTAGCAAGACTTCTAGAAGTGACACAACATCTCATTATATCTTTTTTGATGAGCTTGCTGATTCATATTTATTTGATTCAAATGCCATATTAACCATAAAAACTATTAGAGCTTCCCATCATGAAGCAAAAACCCATCCTAATGGTGTTTCCCTTATTAAAGTAGGACATTATATCTTTACCATTGGTGCTTCCCATCCTGAAGTAAACCCTCATTGTAACCTATGCCTTTGTCATCTTGAAATGATATATTAGGATCAGTAAAATTTAGTCATATGCCTCGATGAGTTTCAAAATGAAGAATCAATTATAGAATATAGGGGCCTACAACATACATTCCCCATCGAGGATCATAAGCAGGTTTTTGATTTTCATTGAATTCTTCTTCCTACTTTGGAGAGAAGACAACCTTTCTTGGTCATAATAAGTAACAAACATTGAGATCTTTAGGTGAAAACCTCTTTAAGGCACTTGTTGATTAGGGAAAAAGTAAAGAAAAAGACAAGCCTTTGAGTGAAAACCTATTTCAGGTGGTCCCTAACAGGAAAGCTTATTCATCCCTTTAGAATGTATAAAGTCCATCTAGCCCAAGTTTCATAACAAGTACAAGCATCTCTTTAGAACAACATTAAATATTTGAGCATCTTGCTCTTGAGTTTCTAGAGGTCTTTGCCAATTGGCCTTTACTTGAGAAGGTAGATTCTAATTCTTCAGATTATTTAGATCTTTGGGAGGAACAACAAGAAGATATATCAGAAAAAGAAGATCATGACCATACATTGCCTACAATTCTAGAAGATGGATCTACACTCCTTATGGAGAGCATAATAAAAGTGAATTTGGGAACCCATGAGGATCCCAAAAATGTTTATCTTGGAGCTTCCCTTACTAAAGTAGAGCATGAACATATTATATCCATTATTAAGGATTATATAGACATATTTACATGGGCATCTTCTAACATGCCAAGCTTGGATCCAAATTTAGTTATGCATCATCTTGTTGTTCACCCTGATGCTAAACTAGTCAAGAAAAATTTGAGAAAAATGCATCCATGCATCTCCCTTTTGGTTAACGCTGAGTTAGAAAAGTTATTAGGAGCCAATTTTATTAGACCATTACACTACTCTGAATGGATTTCTAACATAGTGCCAGTAAGTAAAAATACCTCAGGTATATGTGTTTGTATTGATTTTCATGATATCAACAAAGCATGCCCTAAAGATGATTTTCCTCTGCCTAACATCGACATGATTATTGACTCAACTATTGGGTATGATATGCTATCCTTAATGGATGGATCTTATAGTTATAATTAGATCAAGATAACCCCTAAGAATTAGCATAAGACCATGTTCAACACTCCATAGGGGACATTTTGCTACCAAGTCATGCTATTTGGTTTGAAGAATGTTGGAGCCACATATTAGCATGCAATGACTATCATCTTCCATGACATGATGCATGACATTTTCGAGGACTATGTTGATAATATACTAGAAAAATCAAGAACAAGAGCTAGATACCCTAACATTATATGAAGAATATTTGAGAGGCTTCATGCATATAAACTCCATTTAAATCTTAAGAAATGTGTTTAGAGTCACATCAAGAAAATTTTTAGGGTTCATTGTATCATAATGAGGGATTGAGGTCAACCCTACAAAGGTCACCACTATTATGGAAATTCCTCCACCAAATAATCTTAAACAATTATGAGGCCTACAAGGAAAGGTCTAGTTTATACATAGGTTCATTTCTCAATTGGCAGATAAGTGCCACCATTTACTCATCTCTTAAAGAAAGGGGTAGAATTTTAGTGGGATGAAGATTGTCAAATAGAATTTGTAAAGCTTAAAACATACTTGGCCAATCTACCAGTCTTATGACCTCCAACACAAGAAAGGCCACTACTTATTTATATATTAGTCATAGAATATGCACTAGGGACACTTTTGGCTCAGCGTGATGATCATGGTAAGGAACACGTGGTTTATTATTTAAGTTGCACATTGGTAACTTATGAACATAATTATAGGCCTATTGAGAAGGTATGTTTAACTATGGTGTTTGCCACTCAAAAATTGTGGCATTATATGATAAATAACAAAACTATTATTATTTCTAAGGTAGATCCTCTTAAGTTCCTTTTATCTGAAGCAACTCTTCAAGGATGCATGGCTAAATGGATTATGTTTCTCAGTGAGTTTGATATTGAGTATGAGAATCAAAAGGCAATCAAAGGACAAGTTCTTATAGACCAACTTGCATAATATCCTATTACAGCCGCCTAACCCCTCAACTTTGACCTTCTAGATGATTCTATCATGACAATGGAATAAACATCACAAGAACCTAACTAGTGGACACTCTATTTTGATGGATCCTTCACATCCTAAGGGTCTAGAGCTGGCATATTGTTGATCACACCATAGGGGGATTTGATCCCCAAAGCATTCCATATACAATTTTAGTATACAAATAATATGACCAAATATGAGGCATTAATTACAGGGCTCCATCTTTCCATATAATGGGACATTCAAAGCTTAAAGGTCTATGGATATTCGTAGCTAATCATAAATCAGGAAACTAATTAGTATCAAACAAGAGATGATAAATTTGTTCCTTACAAGAAAATTATTGATATCCTTAAAACACATTTTAAATTTCTACAATTTGAGCAAGTTCTATGAGTCAACAATAGATCTACTGATGCCATGGCAATAATTAGTTCCATGATTCGAATTCATGATAGTGCTAAAGAGTATTAGTTCCTGATTGAAAATCTTCTTTAGCTGGCACATATTCTATTAGATTTAGAGAGGATATGCACCATTACTGATCCTAATCCCTCACTTGAACTACCATGGTACCAAGATTTTTATAACTATATCCATAGCCATTTATTTCCTACCAATCTTTCCAACAACCAAAAAAACTTTTCCTTCATCACTTAACATGTTATATCCTCCTTGGAAACACACTTTATCAAAAAGGCTATGATGGAACACTTTTTCATTATTTATCTTTGGAAGAATCCAAGATGGCACTAAAGGAGGTTCATGAAGGAATGTGTGAGGCCCATATCAATGGTGCAGTCCTACCAAAGAAACTTCTCAAAATAGGCTATTATTGGCCCAAAATGGAGATAAATGCTTGTAATTATGTAAATAAGTGTGTTCTTTATTATCAACATGGTAAATTTATACATGCACCTTCCTTACCATTATAGTTGATTCCAACACCATGGCCATTCTCAAAATGGGGTCTTGATCTCATTAGAAAAATTAACCCAACATCTTCAGATGGACATAAGCACATTTTGACTACAACTGAGTACTTTACCAAGTGGATTGAGGCCATTCCTCTCACTTATGTTACCAAGAAATAAATAGCCAAATTTATTCATTACCATATCATTTGTCAATATGGCATCCTAGCCCATATTATATTTGATAATGTCAGATCTTTTATGAACCAAGATGTGAAATCTCTTTGTGAAAAATTTAATATCATGCATAATAAATCCACTCCATATAACCTGCAAGGCAACGGACAAGCTGAGGCATCAAATAAAACCATTCTAGCCATCTTAAAGAAGATTGTCAGTGATGCTGGCCATAATTGGCATTTACAACTTTTTCCTACCCTCTAGGCTTATATAACCAATTATCACACCCCAATTAGAGTTACTCTATACTCTCTTATTTTTGGCACTGAATTTATCATCCCAATCAAGATTAAGATCCCATAATTATGAATATCACTAGAGCACATTGAAGATGATGAAGACTATAGAGCCTCATGGCTGCAAGAATTATAACTTCTTGATGGTAAGCGTTTGGCCACCCTAGAAAACTTGTAGGCCTATTAGAATAAATTTCAAATAAGCTACAACAATCACATTCTCCCTCGAGGGTTTGAGATTGGTGACTTATTTTTGAAGTAAAACTAGAAGAACATGAATGCTAAACCCAAAAATAAAGGAAAGTTTTAGCCTAACTGGTTAGGACCATATATTATATAGTGAACTATGGATCAAGAACATATCAATTGGCTAAACCTAATGGTGAAGAAATTTTAGAGCCCATGAACATCATACACCTTAAGAGGTTCTACACATGATAACTTTGAGCCATTATCTATAAGACCCTTGAATTGGGGGAAACTTATGCTATCATAATTTTATCCCACCCTTTTATCTTACCTTGAACATATTTTATACTGCCTTGGTCCACTTTTCATGAATCCCAACAACAAAGGCTTCTAACCCTTGGCATTATGAACACATTATTCATCCCATTTTGGATTGCTCTCTTTGAGACACATATTCTTTGTTATGTCTAGGACATGTTATAAGCTTGAACACTTTTTGTCCCTTGACCAATTATGATCTCAATTATGTCTCATGAACATTCTAAACATCTTCAAAAGTAGTTCTACAAAACAATTCAACCAGGATAGTCTTGTGTAACTTATGAAAAGTGAACAACCTCATCTTCTCAATATAAGGTATTTGCTACTCTTTCTTATTTTATCAAAGAACCTCACTCTCATTGATTTGTGAGCATGGGCCATTGTAGCCAACTTAGCTATTTTATTAGAACCTATACTCTTAGGACATTCATCTCCTCAACTTGATAGTCCTACTTTATACATATTTTATCCCAAAAGCACCATCAACATTAGAAATACTTTGAAAATACTAAAAACATCAGAACATGATCCCAAAAAGAACAAAAACATTGTCTCACACTTCTATACATTTTTATATTCCTATTCCACCATCCCATGATCTCACCATTTTATGAATAATTTTTGAGTTTGAATGCTCTTTCCATTTTGAAAACATAAAAACACTAGTTCATTTCATCTTATCCCATGCACTTGTCATTTTTCAAGATCATTATTTCTCATCTCATCAACTTCTTGTTTGCCAGACCATTCTCATTTATTTATTGTATCTTACATTTCTTCTATAAATCATGTTGGTCTGATCATCATTTTTATTCTATCCCATTTCTTGGGATAACTACATTTGGCTTAAAGTTCATGTTGGAACATGCATCCATAGAACTATATAGGGAACGTCCACTTATCTTATACATCTAGAGTCAGCTTGGCTAACCCCTTCCTTTTCTTCTCTTCCCCCATTTCTTCTGTCATTGTTCCTTTTTAATTAGGGAACAATTGTTGTGTCATTATTCTTTGTTATGATGTGGTATAAAGTAATGCTTTTACCGCACATGCATGAACATTTATCTTTAAATTGCACTAACTTGGTTTTTTGTTTGTGTGTATTTATTTGAGTTTCTTGGTGTTTTATTGTGTTTTATTAGTGTTTTGTTGTGATTTATCACCTCTCCTTTTATTTATTCTCTTTTTCTCTTTTTATTTCTTGGTCTTGTGTTTCTTTGTCTAATTTTTTAGTTTGATTTTGCTTTTCTCTTTTGTGTTCAAGAATACCTTGATGGTCCACATGGATTTTGATTATTCATATCTTAGTCTCATGTCATTAAGATGTTCTTGCCTTTTGTTTTTAAACTTTTTTTGTTCCTACTTAAGTCTTGATAGATCAAATCTTGATTCCAAGTTAGGTTCATTTATGTTTATCTTTTTCTTTGTTTTTGCTTTTTTGTTTAAATGTAAATTGCTATAACTCTAGTTTTGGTCATTATTTTACCATTATCCTTAGTTACAGATATTCACATTTGAAATGGCTCATTGAAATTAGAATCTTATGTCATTATAAGTTACTCATACTTATGATGTCTAATTTATTTTACTATAACAAGCACTTTGTGCTTAGGTCTCAACGTTTGAACATCAACATCAACTTCGATGAATGATTCTTAAGAACACTCCATAAAACATAGGCTCATGATATGGAATTAGGCTTCTAGGTAGCATGCATTTTAGGCTTATTTCTCTATGCTTAGATGTGCATCTCTTTGCATAAATTATGAATCTAATCAATTCTTGGTCATTTTTCATCATTCCTCATTCCATTCTCTCCTAAGCTTGGGTGAACTACATTGGCCTGAAGTTCATCTTGGAACATGAGTCCATGGAACTATGTAGGTAGCATTCAATTTCTATTGAGTCAGCTCAGCTATCTCCATTCTTATTTTCATATCTCTCATCACTTTGTGCATTCTCATATGCTTGGTTTTATATGGATTTCTAAGCCATTACACCATTGTCTATACATTCACACTTGCTCAATTTAACCTACCTTTTTAGTTATATCCTTGAGTTATTTGCTTGCCAATTGCCCATGCTGGGGAACAACATCTAAACCACTATTTGATTCAAATCAAATCTACAGGGGAAAAATCATTATTTATTTACTTTATCAATGATCAAGATTCACCCTACTGGGGCACAACTATTTTATCATGACCAAATCTACTCTACTGGAGTAGTTATTATATTATCTTTAAAGACCCAATTCTAGTGGTGCTTCCCTTCTTGAAGTAGAATGTTATCTCTCTTCCTCAAATTCTAAGCTCTCCACACTAATGCCCATGATGGAAATATTTTAGTGTGTAACTTGTCTCATGATTGATTAATGCCATAAGAATGCAGCTTGTACTCTCAAATTGGGTACATTTATAGTGTGTCCCTTACATTTATGGATTATATATTTCATATTCCACTAATATCTAGGGCTTATTTTACCTCTAATTGTATTTTTATCATTGATGGTAATCACGTATGCAAGCATTAGCTCATCTGGATGTGATCTATTCTATGGGTTAATCTCTCACTTTCTCTCTCTTTTTGAGAGTCCATCTTTCTCTTTCATCCTAATATGTCTTCTCGAGGGGGCATCATGGGTTTGTTCCAAATTCTTATTAACAACTCTTTTCTTTGAAAAGACATTGCTTCACCTGAATGTCTTGTTACTCCTTCTCAAACAAGGGCAAAATGTAGACATCCAATTCCTAACACTATTTGTGTTGAAATTATCAATCTTACTCAAATTGCACTCAAATGCATATTTTAGGTCAAAATCCATAAAAAATGATAAATGGTTTGAACTTGTCATTTACAAGCACCAATTTAGGTCGAAGTATCCCTAAATGGGGCAATGCATTTTATAGGCCAGCTAACTGTGATCAAATCATTTCAAGTCAAAATTACCATGTCACCATTTAGTGCTTTGGATCACTCTTTTCTTCTAATTCATTGTTACACATCATATACCTTTGTAATTTGTTCTTGGAAACATCCTAAATGGGAATATGGTTTTAACTCATCTAACACCACCTTTGAATTCTTCTTGAGTCAAATTATGACCCAATAATATGACTTTATGACAATTTTGATTAATTGAGGGCCAATTTTCAAATAATTATACAAATGTTGATTAACTTTGTTTAAGGCTAATTAATCCAAATCAAGAGATTAAGTGGATTTTCCATGAGAATTGTTGAATATTTCTTTATAAAAATTGATTCTTATTATCTACATCACTTAGTGACATCATCTATGGGGTGGCATCCTTCAAGCCATAAGTGCATAAAATATCAAGATTATTGGTCACCCATGCCTAGTTAATGCCTCCCATGCCTCTTTAATGCTTATTTATCTTAAGGATATTTATGGATTTAATTTTGAATATTAGGATTATCCAAGGCCACACATCTCAATCTTGAGACGGACAACCATGGTTGATCCCGACCAATCTCAAAAATATATAAATAGAGAGGCCATGAAAATAATTTTTAATTTATTTTGGTGTAAGTTTATTATGCTCAAATATCTTCAAAGCTTGACTATTGCAAATTTATAATGTTAAATTATTTTCACAAGGTTTTGCATTTGATCATAGATTTTGCTTTCCTTCATTGATAGGCTAGTTTAGTGATTTGGAATCATGAGCCTAGGTTTTATGGAGTGTTCTTGAGGCATTAGAGGACCTTACCACCATTGTTGACAAAGAAAAGGATGCTTGATCAAGGGAGAACATGTTTTTGAGCCACATTGGTATGGTGAATCCATTTGGGAAGGTACTATGGTGTTGCTTTCTTTCATTTATTTCTTGATATATTTTATAATTCCCATAGGAATAGATAGGATTGGTTAGTTAGTTATTTATGCATGTTTCATTATTTATGGACTAATGCTTGACTAACTTGCTTTGTAATCCTCTCTATAGGTACAGTATGACTAGTGTAGTGTAGAGGGTGGTTTTGACAAGAGGATAGCATAGGATTGTTTTGATGTGATGCAAGGGTGGAAATGTTTGACCATGTTAAAGGGAAATAAAGAAAGTAAATAGGTTTACATGTCCCAAGAAATAGAGATGTTGATTCAATTAGTTAGAACTGAATTAAAAAAACCATAGTTAGATCGACTTAGTGAATGCGAGCCCATCGAGTGCTTCACAGGAGCATGCTCAGATTGGGAACAAGGTTATCATGATCACTTTGTATCAAGTAAGCTCATAGTCCCTTAGGTTCAAATAGTAGTGAAGGCAGGATGGGTAATAGAATGAATGAGGAATAACAACCTGATATGGGTTAACTTGCCCCTGTTATAGGTAACTAAAGGAACATAATAGACAATTCCATGCCTTATAGTAATATGTAGACTAATAAATATAGGAAGTCTACCAGTGCCATGTATAAGAGTCAATTATAGATTATTGGTATATTAGTTAGGTTGATCGATGCAAGAAGTCTACCAATGTTATTTATAAGAGTCAAGTATGGCTTAGTTATTTTTTATTTTGATAGATTTTTCATTTATTGCTTTTGTCATTTAAATGAGTTGCTGAAGCTGATCAATGTGGGAAGCTTCAAATGATTTTTACTTAGACATCCTTCAAAGGAGTGGTCTAAATTTTTTGACTTTTATAGTTATCCTTCAAGGAAGCATTCTATTTTTAAAAAATTTTGAATTATGGGGTAGCTATCCTTCAAGGGAGCAGTCTATGATTGTATAGAGTAGTGGTTTTTGAATGAAATTTGAGACATGGACAAGTCTATTAGGTAGGATTTTTACCTTGATAGGGGCAAGACCTTAGCACAAAAGGTCAATGGTAAATGGAAGGGAGGGGTTGAGAAATAATTGAACATAGGATTCCATCTATTAAAATATGAAAAGTATCCATGAGAACCATGTTATGGGTAGAGCTGGGGTACCCATACTTAGGATTAGGTTTTATATGTGATGGATGAATCACATGGTTCCAAGTTATAATCAATTGTTCCCAAAGGATAAAGGACAATGTATAAGTTTTGCGAACTAAGGGATAAGCTTAAGTTAGACATAGAAGTGAGTTCAATCCTTTTTAGCAATAGAAAAGATGTAGATGCAAAGCATTGATTGGCTTAGGTTCTAGTTTGCCTTCAAGAGAGGACAAATAGTAAGCACTATATCCATATTTATGGGTTACAATGTAGGGTCCTATCCAGTTAAAATCAAACTTGCCCTTCTTGGCCTTCTCTATGTTAGTTACATGTTGATTTTATTTGAGGATGAGGTCTTTGATGTTGAATTCACACTTTCTCAAATCTTTGTTATATGCACACTTGACTTTCTCTTGATATACATGAAGGTGATTAAGTACGACAAGGCATGATCATCAAGAAGATCTAGGTGTGCAAGGCATTCTTGATGATAGTCATTTTCAAAGAGGATTTCATGTAAGGATATACAAAGTGATGGATTTGGAACTCAAGAGCCAAGACCACTTTGGCTCCAAAGATGAGGGAAAAAGGTGTTACACCTATAATTGTTCATATACTAATGCAGTAAGCCCATAAGGCAAAGGGTATATGGAGGTGCCAATCCTGATGAGAAGCATTGAACACCTTTGTAAGAATTTTGATGAGGGTTTTGTTGAAATGTTTTGCTTGTCCATTGGCTTGTGGGTGATAAGGTGAGGAGAAGATTAAATTGATGCTAAAAGTGTCACAAAGTTTTTGGACTTTTTTGTTTTTGAAGGACTTGTCATTATTAGTAATTATTTTATGGGGCAAATGAAGCAACAAATGATGTGGTGGTTGATGAAGTCAAAGCTATTTTCAACTTTGGTTATATAAGTTGGATGGCTTCCACCCATTTGGTGAAATACTCTGTAACAGTGATGATATATTGATGTCTTTATGAAGAATGGGGATTGATCTCCTCGATAAGGTCAAGACCCCATTGTGAGAAGGGCCAATAATCTTGAGATAATTGAAGACCATGAGAAGGTGCATGATGAATATTAGCATGTTGTTGACACTTGATGCATTTCTTGACATAGTCATAATAATCTTGATTAAGTGTGGGGCAATAGTAACTAGGCAAAGTATATGTTTGGCAACATCTAGGCCATTAAAGTTTCCCCCATAGATGCCATCATGAGATTATTTGATTGCATGATAAGATTCATGATGATGGAGACAATGGAGAAGGATTCCATCAAAACCCTATTTATAGAGAATCCCTCTTAGAATAGTGTAATAAGAGGTACCCTGGATAAAGGCTCTGTGGGCATTCTTTGAAAGATTAGGGGGGAGAATGCCATGGTTAAGATAATTGAAAGTTTGATCATACCAAACATCAAGAAGTGATTTTTCCACATTACAAATGGTGGGAAGGTCTAAACTGATATATGAAGGTGTGATAAAATGATTAATGGTAAGAAATGGTTTAGATTGGGTCAGTTGGGATGGAATTCAAGAAGCAAGAGATGACATGGTGTCTGCAAATTTGTTGGTAGATCGAGGGACTGATTAGATGGTGTAATGATTGAATAATGTCAATAATAAATCTATGAGTTGTTTTTACTTCAAAAGGACATAATTTTTGCATTGATAAGATCCTATGACTTGGTTAATGACAAGTTGGGAGTCTCTAAAGACACTGATCATTTTGATCCCTAAGGCCAAAGCAGTTTGAAGATCTATGACTAAGGCTTCATATTCAACTATGTTATTGGTGAATTTGAAATAAAGTTTAAAGGAAAGGGGAATATGTTCTCCATTAAGGGGAATGAGGATTACTCTATAACCCCCACCATTTTATAATTTAGAGCCATAAAAAAACATGGTCATTTGGTAGGTGGGTTCCTCTAAAGAAAGGGTTGTAATAGACTCATTTGGAAAGGTAAGAGGAAGAGGTTGGTTATCAAGTAGAGGGGCTTTAACTAATTAGCCAGTTATGACCTACCCTTTAATGGATTTTTTTGGGAGAAACTCAAGATCAAACTCAACTAGGAGCATGATCCACTTAGCCATACATTAGTTTTGATATGGCTTAGAGTGCATATACTTGAGGGGGTCAATATTACTGATAACATATGTTTTATGATTAAGAAGATAATGTTGGAGCTTAGAGGCTATGAAAACTAAGGCAAGGCAATTTTTTTTAAGATGTGTATATTGGGTTTCATATTCGATCAGGGTGTGACTGATGTAGTAGATGGCTTGCTCTTTATTATGTTCATCACGATGAGTGAGCATGACCCCCAAAGAATGATCAGTGGAAGATATATATAGATAAAAAGTGTGGTCCTCTTTAGGAGGAGTGAGGATAGGTGGAGAAAGAAGATACTCCTTGATTGCATCAAAGGCTTGATGGCATTGATTGGTCTATTTGAAGGAGATGTATTTCTTTAAGAGGTAGTGGAAGGGTTGGCATTTGTCAGATAATTGGGAGATAAAGCATTAGATTGACTAAAGTTTTCCTTGCAGGCTATGAATTTGGGTGAGGTTGGTAGGAGGTAGCATCTCCAAAATGGATCTGACCTTGGTGGGGTCTATTTCAATTCCATGAAGAGAGACAATAAAACCAAGGAGTTTTACTGATAGGACTCCAAAGATACACTTTTTGGGATTGAGACTAACATTATAATGGATTAATCATTCAAATATGATGTTGAAAAAAGCTAGGTGGTCTTTGTGGAGTTTATATTTTCCTAAGAGATCATCCACATAATCCTCGATAATTTTATGAATGAGGTCATGGCCCACTGATAGGTTGCCCCTAAGTTCTTCAGTCTAAAAGGCATAACCCAATAGCAAAAAGTTCCCCATGGGGTGATAAAAGAAGTTTTATGTTGATATTTAGGGGTAATTAAGATCTGATTATATCTCAAAAAACTATCCATGAGAGATAACATCTCATGGCCAGTGGTGAGATCAATAAGTTGATCGATGTTAGGTAGGGGAAAGTCATCTTTAGGGCAGGCAAGATTAAGGTCATAAAATTCAATGCAGAGGCAAAGGCCCCTTATAGGTTTGGTAATGGGGATAATGTTAGAAACACATTATGGATAGTTAATAGGCTGGATAAAGTTAACAGATAGGAGGCATTGAAGTTTTTCTTTGATGAGAAGAGCTATGCAGGGATACATAGACAATTTTTATTGAACTAGCTTAAATTTAGTACGAGTGATGATGTTATGGAGAGTAATAAAAGGATCAATTCTAGGCATATCTTGATAGGACCAAGAAAAATCTATGCTATGGTCATGAACGAAATAAGGGTAGTCAGGTGCTCTTTAGGGGTTAAAGATTGGCCTATTTTGACGATTTGAGGATCCTCCTAAGTACCCAAATTAGTATCAATGGTTGATTCATTTAGCATGGTTTGGTTTTTAAGAGGAACATATTTATATATAGAAGAATCCAATATACTAAGATAGGTGATAATTGCATTGTCATCTTGATGGTGAATGGTGTTAATAGTGGGTGATTCATGTTTAATCATTTCTAGGTGGATAAGAGGAATAGTTTTGGTTCAAACCTCTTTTTGATATGTCAGGGGGCCCAAGATAATGATATTGATCAAAAACATGTTAGAGGGGATGATGTTAGACTCTTTAGATTGGGAAGATGGGGTTAGTGAGGATGGAATTTCTTTAGTAGTGGTAGTGATGGGTTTTGGTGATGTGGGTTCTTCTGGTGGTTTAAACCCTAGTCCAAATAACTCAAAAGGTTTCTAGGTTTTGATAATAGGAATCTCATGAGGTCCTTATTCATAGAGGCCAAGACCAAAACCCTTCCAAGTGCATCAGTAAAGGTAGGTTTTGGCAAAGGTTGGGTTGTTTAATTAAGAAAAGTCTAAGGTGAATGATTGGATATATGGAGTATTGGTGGGAGCAAGAAGTGGTTGATCAAGTCCCCCATAGAATTTTTTTTTGATTATTGGGGATCCTAAAGGGGACAATGGTACTTATGTTGGGGTCATAAGAAGGGTCATTTTGAATATTCCCATATTCATGTAGAGTAGGGAAGGCATCTAATGTGAGAAGGTGATATTCCCCTAGTGAGAGTCATTAAAATGTTGATTGCAAGGGGTCTTCTACCAAAATTTATGATGAAGGAATAAATGAGCTAGTGGGTGCTTTGTCATTATGGTGAGGGGAAATGTTACTGATGGTGGGAGATGTGGTAATTTTATTAGAAGTAAGTTATGAGGTAGATGAAGGAGGAATAAGAACATCATTAGGCTAATATGTCATATTACAAGAAGCAAAGGGACTAGGATTGGATTTGATTGTGATAACTTGTCCCTCATTCTCAAATTTGACACATCAGTATAAAGTGGAAGGGACATAACCCATTGCATGGATCCAAGGGCATCTGAGTAACACATTATATTAGAACTCACCCTTGAAAACATAAAATAACTCAGGAATGGTTTGTGGCCCCAATCGGATATGGAGGACAACCGTCCCCAAGGTAGTGGTCATAACATCATTAAAAGAGTGAAGGACCATTGTAATCTCTAAAATGATGTTTGTGGGAATTTTTAGATGGTCATGTGGATGGGAATAGATGTTGTTGATGCTAGATCTTCCATTCATCATTACCAATTTGACATGAGTTTGATTGATGTATGCTGTAATGAAAAGGGGAATATCAGGATCTTTAGTACGAAAAGGTAAGATTTTTTAATACTAAAAACTAACCAAGTTAGCTTAGTATAGGGCTCCAAAAGAGGATGTAAGAGGTTGTAGATCATCTAATTGAACCTTTATGGAATGTATATCCTTAATTAATTCTTAGTAATGTTGAAGTGAGGTGTTGATTAAATCATAAAGTCTCAATTTCACTACTTTTTGGTGAAGTTGTTCCAACACGAGCCATTTGGTTGGGTATGTTTAGGTTTGATTGGCTTGGGGGTTAGAGACTTAGATATATAAGTTTTGGATGGTGAAGGTTTGGGTATAAGTAGAAAGGTGGACAGGGATAAGTTGGTTAGGAACGATGAAGAACTAGATGGTTTGGTAATTGAAGGTGAAGAAAAAGGATATGGCTTCTTAGAAGAAGAATAGTTAATAGGAATGGTATAAGGATGAGGTCCTAAAATGGAAGGTAGGTTAGAAGGAGGGGGTATAGGTCTATTTAGTGGTGGAGGTTTGGGTAGCAATTCCTTCTTAAGGGACTTGATGGGATTAGGCTTTGGTGGGTTTGATGAAGTTAAGTCCAATTTCAAATGAGGGTGAGTGTGACTAGGTGTAGGAAGGATCCCTAGATTCTTTATTGGTTTGGTGAAAGAAGCATGAGGTAACTTGGTAATTATAGGTGGAGGGGTTTGAGATTTTTTATTTACATCATTAGAGGAGGTAGTTGGTGGGGTATTAATAATGGGTTCAAGTGTAGACTTAAGCAAAGTTGAGGAATTGGATTTATTTTGATAAGGAAGGCCAAGTCGATGCCAAAAGGTGGCTCTATCAAAGTTAGGCTGGGATGTGAACTCTAAGCTTTGCGCTAACATAAAGAAGGTCCTATAGATGGGGGTAGTTCCTTGATCATTGCTATAAAAGCTTAAGCCCTTAGGTGAGGGAGAAGTGGTTTTAGTATTGGTATCTTGGGTGGAAGGTTCCAAAGGTAGCGATTGGGTAGATGAGGTGACTTCTTTTTGGGGAATGTTTTCCAAAGATGGTTCTATGATAGGATAGATGAGTGTGGTATTCTCAAGGGAAGGAATCAGTCTAAATTGGAAATTTAAAGAAGTAGGTGATTCTTAGGTTGGGGAGGTAGAGGAATTGGTTGAACCAATGGTTTCCTCCTTGGGTGTTTGTGTTAAAAGAGGGGTAGATAAAGCCATGGTCACATTAAGTATAGAAAGAGGGATAGATGATTCCTCTATTTGGGTTTCTAAAGGAATAAATGGTAGGTTGGATCCTTCTATTTGAGTAATAGTGGTAATGATCTCTTCAATGATGGGCACAAACTGACAACATTGATAGTATGTGCCTCATGAGAATTAGATAATTCGGGTTTATTGTCATGATGTTGGGTGAAAGGAGTGTGATTTGGGAAAGGCTAATGGAAAATGTCTAGATATTGATTAGGGGGTGCATTGGGGTTATCAAATGTGAGATCTCCATGATAAATTCTATTTTGAACAAGAATTTAAAAGGTATTACATCTATCAATGTCATGTCCAATAATTTGGTGAAAGGCACAATGGTCATTTTCATTATACCACCCAGGTATAAGGTGAGAAGAATCAAATTATTGGGCTAGTTTAATTGGTGGTAGTTGGATAAGGTTGGCCTTGAGAAATTTATCCAAAATATATGCATATGACTCCCCAATGGGAGTATATTATCTTGGAGGTGCTTGATTTTGGGTTTGATTTTATTGATAAGGAGGTTTGGACGAATTGTTTTGATGTGATTGATTAATAGTTGGAGGTGGGGAAGTTTTTAGAACCACCAAATTTTTGGATGTTTTTACCTTAATATTAGATTGGTTAGTGGTTTTAGTAGAGGGAGGGCCATTAGGTTTGAAAGTAGAATTCTTATTCTACAATTTTAGTTTCCCTTCATCAATGGCATGGTTTTCAAGTTTTCGTGCCACAGTTAATGCCTCATCAAATATTTGGAATGTTTGAAGTTGAAGAGTAGGTACAATATGCTTGGCACAACCTATAGATAAAAGTTTAATTAATTTGGGTTTTGGTAAGTGAAAGAGATTAGATTGATGAGGCATCTCCATCTAGCCACAAAATCAACAATAGACTCATCATCAAATTGTTTGATAGAGTAGAGGTCAGTTATGAAAACCTTTTTAGTTATGTTTACAAAGAAATGTCCTAAAAAGATTTCAACCAATTGAGAAAAGGAAAAGATGGAATTTGTAAGATGAGACCTATACCAATCAAGAGTGGGTCCTGATAAAGACATTATGAAGGTTCAGAGGAGGAGAGAATCATCATATGTGATCAATTAACAAGAATGATATAATGCTCTCAGATGTTGTTGGGGATCCTCCTTGCCTTGGAATTTGGAAAATTTAGGAAATTCCCACTAAGGAGGATAAGAGTGAATGGGAATGGATGGATGGATAGGTTTGTTGTAAATTTGGTCATAGGATAAAAGTTTATGAGATCAAAAAATAGATGACTCCAAGTTAATCATTTTATCCATTAGCATCTTGATCAAATCCATCTGAGGTTAGGAAGATGCATAATTGAGAGGTACATTCTATTGGGTTTGATTGGTAGCTATATAAGGATAAGTGGTAGAAGGGTTTGAAGAGGTCACATATTGGTAAGTGGTAATAAGTGGTTGGATGGTGCTACATAAGAGTTGATTAGCACAAATGGTTGAGTGGAAGGTGGTATGTACCCATATTGATAGGTTTTCATAGGTACTTGTTGGGGAATGGATGTTGGTTGGCTTAAAGGTATAGTGGAGGTGGCAGGTGGAGGTTGGGTAAGTTGAGGTTGGGTGGTGACTCTAGCGATAATAGGTGGAAGTGTTTGAGGTATAGAAAGCACTAGATTCTAAAATGGGGTAATAGTTGAAGGATTAGTTTCCCTAAAAGGAAGGGTAGAAGTATGGGTAGAAGATACTCCCATGGTAAGTGGAGTATAGTTAACTATAGGTAGAGTTAAACCTACATGTGAAGTATGGGGTGTGGTAGGAGGTGTTTGGTTGGAGGTTGGAATATTAGATTAGGTTTGGGTAGTGGTGGTGGATTGAATTTTGGAAGAAGGTGAGGCTTGGGTTAGCAAAAAATGGGTTGAGGTAGTACCCACCATAAGATGGGATGGCATTCCATAAGAAGGATTTATAGGGGGAACTAAAGCAATGGAGGTAAAGTGAGGCATGGTATTAAAGTAGTGTTGAAGAGCTACCTAATTGTTGTCAAGGAAGGTGGTGAAGTCAACATCACCTTGAGATACTACCAGAATTTGGGTAGGAGGGGGCGATGAGGTGATCCCTCATCATTAGAATCGTACTCCATGGAGGAAGAAGAGAATGGTGGTGGTTGGTTGGTTTGATTTCTCAGTTGTTGTCTAGTAAATACCATATGAGAAATTGGGTGATATTATGATGAAACACATAGCTCAAACAAAGAGCAACCAAAATAATTTAAATCAATCAATGCATACACTAAAAGTGTATTTATACCTAGAATCCTTTTAAATCATTTTTGGCTTATGCCTTAGAGAGTGTGAAGAGGGAGTTTGGATTGTAAACTAGGTACTAAAGTGGTAATCTACAACTAGTTTCAAGTTGTTTAGGCACTCAAAAGAGAAAATCTATGTTAAACTTTGGTACATGTCTTGATATTGGGGCCTACCCCCTCACTTCATAGTCTTGTAGCGATAAGAGTGTCGAGTGCTTAGCCAAAATATATTGAGTTTAGAGTTTATACTCAACCAAAGAGCTAAGTTGGTTCTCCCCCTGGTGGTGAAATCAAAGTAGGATAGCTAGGAAGGGGTAAGGTTATCGCTAGGTGATGAAATCCTAGTTGGGCCTTGTCTCAGGTATGTTTAGATGTTTATTTTGTGAAAGTGATTTGGTTTGTGTAACATAAGTGCACTAAGATTCAATTATGATGCCTTTAATTAAGCTAAGTGAGCTAAAACAAACAAGCAACTGATGTATGCATATGGTTTATTTTATGCCCAAAAGGAAATTTTTAGATTTCAATCGATGAATAAATAATAAAGGAAGAAAAGGGAACTAGGTCCCATTGGGCATGTCAAAATGTTTCAATTTATTTTCCTCATTTCTTAATTTTGAAAGTCAATAAAAGAAATATAGTAATAGGGTGTGTAGAAGAATACCTAGTGAAATGTGCACGTGAATCTATATGAAAGTGGGAAATCCTCTTTGGCTAAGAAGGAATAACTTGAAAATAGAATAGACACTTGAAAGTGGGTTGTTAAATGTTTGGTTGGGTAGATTACCTAGTGTGAGCTAGATCTAAGAAGTGTAATGCTTGATAGGAGGCTATCGATCCTCTTTTATGACAATCAATTTTGAAATGATAAAAGAAGATATTTGCAGTCAATGATAAGAGAGTAAATGCTTGTTAGAAAGTAAGAAATAACTTGATTATTGAATAAAATGATAAAATTTTGATGCTAGGGTAGTTGGAGTCAGGTTCAAAAAATTAAAAAGGGTAATGTGGTTAGAAAGAAACATAGAAAGTGGAACTTGATTTGAGGCAAAAGGGTGAAAAGGGCTTGCTAGAAAATGATGCCATGGAGAACCCTCAATAGTTAGGAGAACCATTGGTGGTTAAGGAGAACCATTGTTGATTAGATAACCGTAAGTGGTTGTAGATGATTGTCGGTGGTTAGGTAACCATCAATGGTTTCTTATGTAAATTTGAAGTGAATAACTCAGGGAGTATAGAATGAGATTTTGGTCAAATAGAGATTGGATACGGGGATGGGAAGTGTAAACTAGGGTATTGGTGGATTTGATAAAGTGAAGGGATTAGAAACTACATAAACCAAAGAACATAAGTACATAATACTTGTAACTGAATAAAGTAATCTTAGAGTGATGCGGCTAGAGTAATGGTGCTTCGAGTAATTTGGAGTGATTTTGACAGAGTTTTGGGGTCTCTAGTGATGATGCTTACTTGTTGGTATAGATGTTGAATATATTTAAGAAAGCTTGAATGACTAATGTCTGATTGTTCTCCCCTATTTTTTCCTCCTTAACTCCTTTTTATAGGTAAAAGTTACTAAATGAAATAAAGGAAGTTGCCAATTTGATAGAGGATAAAGCTACCTATTTTCACAACTTTAAAATCTTGTTTTAAAGACAAGTTACCATTTTTGGGAGTTGTTAATCTTTCACAAAGAGATAGAAATGCTTTAAAGTTTGTTAAAGCAAGGGTGAGGACCCAACCATAGATGGTTAGGCCAACCTTTGATGGTTAGGCCAACCTTTGATGGTTACCCTAACCGTAAGTGGTCGGTGGGGTAAAGAGATTTGGTAAAAAAAGGTGAATTAAATTATGCATTAGGTGGGGATTTGATAAAGTCAAGCTAAAAATGGGTCTAGTGGAAGGTCTAAAGGTAATGCGACATCAAAAATTGTTGTGTGCACTTTTTAGTTGTCTACACACATATGGCTTCAAGATACTCCATTAGATCGGTATTCAATCACACTTCATGAGAAACTATCAAAACCTACCTTTTAGGCATATAACAATCATTTTCAATGAAAATTATGTATATAAGTGCCTCAAATGTGCTAGTAAAGTGACTTGTTCAGGGGCTTATAGGTGTGTAAATATTATCCAAGAAGTTTCCAGGTCATTTCAATCCACTTGGAATACTTCCATTGGGTCCCTTCAGAGGGTTTAAGGGAATTTGAGGTCTTAAAGATGTTTCATAAAGTTTAAGGGATTAAACCAAGAACCATTTATAGGAATATATAATAGACAACCTATTCCTCCTTACCCAATAAAGTCAGGGTCCCATGCATCTGTTGGTTGTACTTCCTATTGTACCCAAAAAATGTCACTCATTTTTAGGACAACATAAGCTATTTTGGTCTTTTAAGACCAAAATATCTCTTCCCATTTCAAAAAATTATTCTAAACTTTCAAAATTGGGATTATTCAAGCTTTTTCAGTCAAAGGATTAATGGTTCAATAGGTTTCTACAAGCAGGTTCAATCAAAAGAACAAGCTTCCGACACTTAGTCATTTTCAGGACTAGTTCAATTGGGTTCAAAAGGTTCAATGGGTTTAAGGTTCAACCAGTCAACGAGGCTTGTTTCAAAGAATCTTGTTCAAGCAGTCAATAGAAACAAGGGAATGAACCATTGAACCGTTGAACCAAAGTTGGTTCAATCGGTCAGTTCAAGCAACAAGTTCAAAGGAGTGTCCCAAGCGTCAAAGACACAAGTGCCCTTGCGAAGGGAATTTCTGAGGCAAAAGTGACTAAAGAATGGAAACAAATGGACTGAAACAAAAGCCTAATAGAACCTAGTGGATGATTCCACGTGTCATCTTCTGAGCCTCATTTCATTTTGTTTCTCAGAGCAGTGAATGTTGCCATGTGTCATCTTCTAAGCCTCATTTCATTTTATTTCTCAGAGTAGCAAAAGCCACCTCGTGTCCTTTTTAAGTTAAGCAGAACATGCCAAGTGGCATTGTCTGCATGAATCCAAATGAGTCCCACATGTTTCTATAGTATTTCTAGAATGTGATAGAAGCCACCACGTGTCATCTTTCATAGGACATTCAAAAGGCATCCAAAGCCTCCACAAGTTCAACAGATGCTACCATGTGTCCTCACCTATTTCACAGCGGATGCTACCACATGTCACATGTTGAGATTCACATAAAATAGACTAAGGAAAATTTCCAAGGGACAAACAACCCTTTCAGAGGACACTTAGAAGCTAAAGTGAACCATTACAAAAACTTGAAAGGCTAATTTGGAACTCAAATAGCCCTTGCAGAGGGCAAGAAGGAAGCAAATGGACCAGAGGGATTTCCTTTAGAAAATTTCCCCCAGCAAAAGTGACAAAGAGACAATTCCTTCAGACAAATTGTCTAAAAGAATTTCTCCAAACTTTTTCTCTGAAGGAAAAGTCTGAAAAAATAGAAAACCTACAATGCTGCCACATGTCCTTCATCAAAGTCACAATGGAAGTTGCCACGTGTCATCTATTGAGACATAGTTTCAAAGCAATGGAACATGCCACGTGTCTCTCATCAAATGCAGTGAAAGCCACCATGTGTCAACATCTATAGTTTCCTCCTTTAAATCTCTTTTGCTAAGTAAGGATTATAACGAGCCTTCATTAAGCCACTGAAGCAAGCAAAAGCTGCCAAATGTCATCTTTCACAGTATTCTTGAGAGACAAGTGGAAGCTACCAAGTGTCACCCTCCGTAGGATTCTTGAGAGACAAGCAGAAGCTACCAAGTGTCACCCTCCATAGGATTCTCAAGAGATCAGCGAAAGCTGCCACCTTTTCCATTGTAACTCTACGGAGAGTGACAAGTGTCTACACTCATGATTTTGAGTTTTTAATAGGTTTCAGAGCCTCTTTCAATAAGTATCTCTCAGAGTCTCACAGAATGTGCCACGTGTCAATTTCTAAAGATCAACAGGAAGCAACTAAGGAATAGAGCATCGAATTAAATCTAGGACCCAATTCAAATAACTAAAAAAGGAAGAATGACGAGGAAGGACTAGAAACATTTATGCATCAGATATGTTTTTAGAAGCAGATCACCAGGTGGACATTGAAGGATGCAAACATTCAATGGCATGACCCATTTCTCTGCATTGAGAAAAGCAAATGGGTAAATGCCCCTAAATTCCAGCATGTCTTCTTAACAAAATTCAATGCAACATGATGTGTTAATGTTCCCAAGTCTTTCTTGAAGAGGCTATATAAAGGACTCTCTTCTACTATTTTAAGGGGATCTCTCTCTCTCTGATTATCAAAAACAAAACTCTGTCTAAATTGAAAGGCATTACTGAGACTTTGAGCTCAGATTGTTGATCATATTTTGTTATTAGAATAAGAAAGCAAGTGACTTTTTAGACTTTGTGCTGTGATATCTTCATTTTTAGGGAAACTGTTCTTATGTATTTTTCCTTAATATATTTTCTGTTCTTTTAATTCAACAAGCAAAATTAGTGAAAGTAGTCAAGAAGGTGTCCTGAAGTCAACTATGGAGAGACTTTGTGCTCCCATAATTGTCTTTAGTGTGTTTTCTTTTTGTTTATGTGTAAAGGACCTTAGGACAACTTTGTGCCCTCATTGTCCTTTGTATCTCACTCTTGGGAAATTCAGATGGAGACTTTGTGCTACATCTCAATTTTCTAGTTACTACGTCCTTGGTTACATTTTGCAATTACTACTAGGAAGATTCTTGCGGTTTGCTGAATGGTACTTCTAAAAGAAGAGGAGTGCTTTTTGTCATTATCCTTAAGATTTCTAATTTTATTTGCATGCATCATCTCTAAAAAAAGAGAGATGGATGGTTTGTCCTTCCCTTGAGTATTACTTTCTATATATATATATATATATATATATATATATATATATATATATATATATATATATAGGGAACCTCCCTTTGATGAGAGGAGAGATTAGTCCCCTTTTGATGTGGTAAAACTACACATTTGGCTGACCAATCTTCCTACTTTGGATGATCAGACCTATTTTGTTTATCAGTACGCTGACCGACAAAATATTAAACCAATAGTTTTTGGCGACTCCGCTGGGGAATCATAGTTATGTGCATTCTAAAACCTCAAGTTTCAGATTGAATCAATCTCTACCATTATCCATTATAGACTCCATTCCATTTTTGTGTCTTACCCATTATCATTATAACCTTACCATTCACCTCCACACCAACTGAGAAAGAATGCGTAGTTTAAAGCCTCAAACTTCAAACTGAAGCAAGGTCAATTCTTTTCTATTTTTGTTTCACAATCTAGGAGATTCAAGGTATACACAAAGCCAAAGGGCCAAAGGTATTGTTGACCTTGTATTCAAGTTGGTACAACAAAGTAATTTTGATCTATTTCCTTCACCATCTCACCTCAAATGAACCAAGAGCTTTCCTCCTAGTAAAGTCAGGTCTCCATTGCCAAGCGAATTATCTAATTCTGTTGTTGATAAAGCTTTGCCAATGATTACCCCTCTGAGATTTGTTATTCCTCATTTTTGTAGTCATATAATGGTAGCTCAAGGCCCTTAGGGTAATTCTTTTGGTCCTCTCAATCGTACTCCACCTCTACATGAGCTCCCACACAGTTCAAGAAAGAATTTCCCCAAATTCTATGGTGATGGGAAAGTTCATCCTGATGAACACATTACAACCTTCAGTATAGCCTATGGCATAATTAGAGTAGAATTTGAAGATGTAGCAGTCAAGCTATTTGTAGAAACATTACAAGGTGCTATTTTAGATTGGTTTTATCATTTATAGACTCAGTCAATAACTGATTGGAATACCCTCAAAGCTAAGTTTGAAGCTAGATTCAAACCTACAGAAAATGCACATGCCCTTTTGGCTCAACTCACACAGATGAAGAAAGAACCTCATGAACCAATGAGGGACTTCATAGCCAAATTTAACAAATTGAGGAACAAAATTCTTGTAATTGCTCGACCTATAGCTAAGAATCTCAAATGCTTCTTTATTAATTCATAGTTACCTGAAGTGAGTTTTCTTTTTAGATGTGCTAGTCAAATAGATATTTTTGCAGCTCAACATTTGGCCACTGAGGTAGAAGATGATCTCATCTTAGCAGGGAAGATAAGAAGAGATCCAAATAAAAATAGACCCTCAGCATCTTCTGAATATTCATCTACAGGCACCACTGATCCAATGGTGCAAAAGTTGGCAAATGAGTTGCTTGCTCTCAAAAATAAAATGGTGCAAAGAATGTCTTTTGCTCCTTCATATAGAGATATGCCAAGAAGGACATTTCCAAATCAGTCATATCAGGGCAATGCTGCCAAGAATCAGGGGCAACAAAATCATCTTCATCCCCCACAAGAGAAACTTGCCATTGAAGCTCCTCTAACTAATTCAACAATGGAATATCTTGAAGCAAAATCAGATTTCTCTTTCCAGCTTAAATTGAATCGAAAAAATGACGTTGTTCTCCTTATAGAAAACCAAGAAGAACCAACTGGTGACTCCCACATTAGTTTCCTAAATTACCAAGATGAACTCAAAAGCAAAGGAGAAGCTATTGATGGATCATATGCAGTGTTTACCAAATCCAAGAACCAATCAGTCCAACAAGATGATAAAGGAAAGATAGAGGAGCAACCTCAACCAGCAATGACAATTGCTAAGCGTAGAACCACTTTGCCTTTCCAGTCAAAGGATCTGGTGATCGCCCAAAAGGTAAGTACATCAATTTCACCTTCACTTTCTACTTTAATTTTGCAAACTAGCCCTACTCCCATCCCTCCTAAAACCCAAAAGGTTGAAATACCTTCCTCTATTCCTAGTCTAATTTAGCCATTTGACGTAATTGATCATGTCAAAAAGACCAAAATACAAATGTCTAAATTTGAGTATTTGCAGTGTAATTCTGATCAATTGGATAAGTTGGTCTAATGTGTCGAAAACCAAACCATCTCTGCAGGACAAGAAACTAAAAAGGTAACTCATGATTCCCCAAAGAACATGCCCATTCCAAATAATCTTGTCATTACTCCTCTAGCTGCCCCTGGGAAAATAGAACCTTTCTATGTTTCCCTGTTAATAAATGGTCACAAGCTAAGTAATTGTATTATAGACTCAGGCGCATTTGACAATGTCATGCCTGCTAAAGTAGCTAAATCTCTTGGTCTCACATTGACCAAGACATTTAGGAGATGTCTCTCCATGGAGAATAAGCAAGTACCATTGCTGGGGAAAATCAAAGATGCCCAATTTGCATTTTTAGCCTTTCCAGATAAGAGAATCAAGATGACTATCTTGGTGGCTGGCGTCCTAGCATCCTATGGAATTTTGCTTGGATGAAATTTTTGCAAGGATGTGGGAGGAGAACTAAGCATGGACCTGTCTGAGGCAAGGATCCCTGTCAAAGGTGTAATGAAGAAATTTCTCCCTAAAAAAGAGGCAAAATACGTGGTCACCCAAACATCATCCCCTGAAGCTCAAATCTTTTTGAATCCTCAGGTATGGGTAATTACTTTCTATTTATAGGTGAAGTTCATAAAGCATCTGATAAAATTCTTGAAAGTGTTAACCTAGAAATTAGTTCAGCTAGAATAGCAGAAGAACTAGTAGGTTGCAATACAAATGAAGAAGGATCTTCCCTCTCTAATGAAGGAAAATCCAAAAAAAAATCAATGTTTGATGAAGTATGGACTCTGGACTTTGATAGAAGCTGCTCCTCCACTAGTTCGAAAGTCGAGATTGTGTTGATATCTCCTCAAGGAGATATGTTTCTTTCATCTTATAAATTATAATTTAGCAACATTAACAATACAGCTGAATATGAATCTTTGTTGCTTGGATTGAAGGCTACTCAAGACAAAGGTATCAAGTTTCTTCATGCCAAAGGGGATGCTGAATTAGTGGTTTGTCAGGTGAAAAACTTATACCAAACCAAGAATGAAAGATTACACCACTACTATAACCTGGTTTGGGACCAAATTGAAAGCTTTAATGCTTTTAACATTTCTACAATACTTAGGGAATCTAATGATAGATTTGATGCACTTGCTATTTCAGGAACTCTCTTAGTTCCTCACTCAGATTTCAAAGAAGATAGGTATACTATTGAGCTAGTCTATAGAGCAAGTGTTCCTAACAATACTGATCATTGGAAAGTATTCAATGCTAATCATCAAATCATTGCCTTCCTAGAATGAAAAGATAATTTTAAATAACTACGTTTTGAAGGTAGTGAACCTCAGAAGTATGAATAAACCTCTGAATGTAGTTTATATATAAATGAAGAATTCTTATAGCTAAAAGGAAATAAAATTCCCAAAGGCCAAGTTTCTTTTGAGAAACTATTTGACAAGCATGATAGATTCATCAAACAATAGCAAACAGATTCAAGCTTCTCTCAAGGATTCGATCAAATAAATCTAACTACTAAAGAAAATCCCAAGATGGCAAACATTGGTAAGTGTTGCACCCCTGAAGAAAGATTCAAGTTCACCACTTTACTTCATCAATACATGGATGTCTTAGCATATTCTTATGGTGACCTAAAGTCTCTCAAACTTGATGAAATCCATCATGACATTCCTCTCAAGGCTGATTCAATGCCCTATAAGCAAAAATCCAAATAGTATAATCCAAAAATATCAGGTACTATTCTGTCTGAGATACAAAAAATGTTAAATGCTAGAATCATTTTCTCAATCCATCATTCCACATGGATTGCAAACATAGTACCTATAAGGAAGAAGAGTGGCAAAATTCACATTTGTGTAGATTTTAGGAATCTGAATCAGTCATCTTTGAAAGATAATTATCCTTTGCCAATCATGGATCAAGTGCTTCAAACAGTGATAGGTTTAGAGATGTTATCAATGCTAGATGGCTTCTCAGGATATAATCAAGTTGAAGTTGGTGAAGCAGACCAATATAAGACTGCATTCACCACACCTTGGGGTACATTTGCATATAGAAGAATGCCTTTTGGCTTGATAAATGCTAGTGCCACCTTTCAGAGAGCAATGGACCTAGCTTTCAAAGATGAGATGTGTAAATTCATAGTGGTATATGTTGATTACTTAACCATTTTTTCAAAACACTATTCTGATCATGTACACCACTTGCAATAAGTGCTAGAGCACTGCCACCAAAATGGTATTTCATTGAACCCTAAGAAGTCTATTTTTTGAGTAACAGAGGGGAAACTCCTTGGACACATTGTGTCTAAAGAAGGCATAAAGATTGACATAGATAGAGTCAAGTCTATTTAAGATCTTAATTTGCCTACAAATAAAAATGTTGTTCACTCTTTCTTTGGAAAGGTGAATTTCTTACGGAGATTCATCCCCAAATTTGCTGAGAAGACTAGACACATTGTGAATATGATGAAAGGAAAGACCAACTTCAGCTAGACTAAAGAGGGCAAATCAACATTTTAGGATATCAAAACTTCCATTGCCCATGCCCTTACCTTGGCTTGTCTAGATTACAACAAAGATTTCATCATATACAGCTATGCTTTTGAACACATGATTTCAGCAATTCTTGTTCAACAAGACAAAGAAGGTATGGAATCTCCCATTTATTTCATGAGTTTCCCTCTCAAAGCCCCTGAGCTAAAATATTTGAACATAGAGAAGCATGCCTATGCAGTGGTGAAAGCAGTCAAGCATTTATGCTTCTATATCCTGAATTTACACACTACTACCTTAGTTCTTAACACTAAAGTCAAGTCCATATTAACTCATTAGGAGTTTGGAACAAAAAGAGGTAATTGGATTGCAAAGATCCAAGAGTTTGAT
The DNA here is from genome assembly GCA_037957365.1 of Torreya grandis. Lineage (NCBI taxonomy): Eukaryota > Viridiplantae > Streptophyta > Pinopsida > Cupressales > Taxaceae > Torreya > Torreya grandis. The sequence continues at coordinate 1,605,610 of JARHVA010001478.1, forward strand.
TTAGACATCAAGCCAAAAAAGCTAGTAAGGGGGAAATGCCTATGCCAATTAATTGCAGACAACAAGCCAAAAGATACATAGCATGAAGAAGCTAAAGTGGAAGACACACCAATAATCTTTTTTGTCTTCACTACCAATGAGTGGTATTCAGGTATTTCTCATTTCCTTACTTATGGTGAATGTCTTGCTCATTTGTCTTATAAAGAAAAGAGGACTATCAAGTTGAAACCTGCCAATTTTGTCTTTTGAAACAATGGCCTATACAAGAGAAGTATAGATGAAGTATTCCTTCACTATGTATATAAAGAGCAACAAAGCCAACTTTTAAAGTCTTTCCACAATCTGGCCTATGGAGGACATTTTTATGCTCCTATGACTACTCACAAGATTCTACGAGCTAGGTATTACTATCCAACTCTTTTCCAAGATGCATATAAGTGGGTGAGAAAATGTGAACTCTGCCAGTAATTTATTGGAAGACCCAAGTTCGTTGCCCTGCTTCTCAAGCTAGTGATCATAGAAGAACCTTTACAGTAATGGGGGATTGATTTTATTGGGACTATAAACCCATCTTCAAGTGTTGGACATGATTATGTCATTATAGCAACTGACTATTTCACCAAGTGGGTAGAAGCAATCCCAACTAAGCATGCTACTTCAAAAGTTGTATGCAATTTCCTCAAGGAGAATATCATTTCCAAATTTGGAGTTCCAACCAAAATTGTTACTAACAATGCAGCTTGTTTCACCTCTTAGGAGATTACACAATTCTATTTCTATTATGGAATTACACTCTCTCATTCTTCTAATTATTTTCTACAAGGGAATGGACAAGCTAAATCAAGCAATAAGAACATGGTAACTATCATTAAGAAGCTAGAAGATGACAATCAAAGGACATGTCATAAAGCATTAGTTGATGCTCTATGAGCAGATAGAATCACACCAAAGAGGGCAATTGGTATGTCTCCTTTTCAACTTCTTTATGGTATCAATGCTGAGATACCAATCACCTTAGAATTGTCAGCCTTGAAATTGGCAAAGGCAATTGAAGATCAGACATATGAAAGCTCTCTTGATAAGAGAATCATGTGTTTAGCTGAGTTGGATGAACAGAGAACCATGGTGGTGGATCGAATTTCTGCTCATCAAAGTCTGGTAAAGAAACTCTTTGACCAGAAGGCCAAAAATCATGATTTCTAGATTGGGGATCAAGTCCTGTTGTGGGATAAAAGGAGAAAACCAAAAGGGATTCATGGAAATTTTGACTCCCTTTGGAGAGTCCCATTCATAATTCATCAACACAATGGTGAAAATAGATTTCTATTGAAATATCAAGATGGCACACTCTTTTTTCTACCTCACAGTGGGCAGCATCTAAAACACTTCAACTCTTGAAGTATCTAATCATTTTATTTGTATAGATGTATATTTGTATAATTTTTAATTCTATTTTGTTTTGTTTGTTTCCATTTTTGATGCCTTTCATTCCTAGGTAACATGACTCTGTAGCCCAATGGTACACAGGAAGACACTGGAGATTCTGGATTCTACTCCCTTTAATTCTTTTTTACAATTGATAGAAGTTCCCCAACTAGAGCCAGCTGTTGTACTCGAAAAATGTCACTCATTTTTAGGACAAAATATAAGCTATTTTGGTCTTGCAAGACCAAAATATCTCTTCCTATTTCAAAAAATTGTTCTAAACTTTCAAAATTGGGATTATTCAAGCTTTTTCAGTCAAAGGATTAATGGTTCAACAGGTTTCTATAGGCAGGTGCAATCAAAAGAACAAGCTTCCGACACTTACTCATTTTTAGGTTTAGTTCAATCAGGTTCAAAAGGTTCAATACGTTCAAGGTTCAACCATTCAATGAGGCTTGTTTCAAATAATCTTGGTTCAAGCGGTCAATAGAAACAAGGGAATGAACCATTGAACTGCTGAACCAAAGTTGGTTTAATTAGTTGGTTCAAGCGACAAGTTCAAAGGAGTGTCCCAAGCATCAAAGACACAAGTGCCCTTGTGAAGGGAATTTCTAAGGCAAAAGTGACTAAAGAATGTAAAAAAATGGACCGAAACAAAAGCCCAACAGAACCCAACAAATGCTGCCACATGCCATCTTCCAAACCTTTTTTCATTTTGTTTCTCAGAGCAGCAGATGTTGCCACATGTCATCTTCTGAGCCTCATTCCATTTTGTTTCTTAGAGCAGCGAAAGCTACCTTGTGTCCTTTGTAAGTTAAGTAGAACACTCCAAGTGGCATTGTCTACATGAATCCAAATGAGTCCCACATGTTTCTATAGTATTTATAGAATGTGATGAAAGCCACCATGTGTCATCTTCTATAGGACATTCAAAAGGCATCCAAAGCCTCCACAAGTTCAACAGATGCTACCATGTGTCCTCACCTATTTCACAATGGATGCTACCATGTGTCACATGTTGAGATTCACATAAAATTGACTAAGGCAAATTTCCAAGGGACAAACAGCCCTTTCGAAGGACACTCAAAAGTTGAAGTGAACCATTACAAAAACTTGAAAGGCTAATTTAGAACTCAAACAGCTCTTGCAGAGGGCAGGAAGGAAGCAAATGGACCAGAGGGATTTCCTTCAGAAAATTTCCCTTAGAAAAAGTGACAAAGAGACAATTCCTTTAGAAAAATTATTCGAAAGAATTTCTCTAGACATTTTCTTCAAAGGAAAAGTCTGAAGAAATAGAAAACCCATAATGCTACCACATGTCCTTCATAAAGTCACAGTGGAAGCTACCACGTGTCATCTATTGAGACACAATTTCAAAGCAATGGAACAAGCCACGTGTCTCTCATCAAATGCATCAAAATCCACCATGTGTCAACATTCGCAGTTTCTTCCTTTAAATCTCTTTTGTTAAGTAAGGATTGTAGCGAGCCTTCATTAAGCCACTGAAGCAAGCAGAAGCTACCAAGTGTCATCCTCTGTAGGATTCTCGAGAGATAAGTGGAAGCTGCCAAGTGTCACCCTCCACAAGATTCTTGAGAGACAAGCAGAAGCTGCCAAGTGTTACCCTCCACAGAATTCTCAAGAGATCAGTAGAAGCTACCACCTTTTCCATTGTAACTCCACAAAGAGCGACAAGTGTTTGCACCCATGATTTTGAGTTTTTAACAGGTTTCAGAGCCTCTTTCAATAAGAATCTCTTAGAGTCTCATAGAATGTGCCATGTGTCAATTGCTAAAGATCATCAGGAAGCAACTAAGGAATAGAGCATCAAATTAAATCTAGGCCCTGATTCAAATAACCAGAAAAGGAGGAATGAAGAGGAAGGACCAAAAACATTTACACATCAGATATGTTTCTAGAAGCAGATCACCAGGTGGACATTGAAGGATGCAAACATTCAATGGTGTGACCCGTTTCTCTGCATTGAGAAAAGCAAATGGGTAAATGCCCCTAAATTCTAGCATGTCTTCTTAACAAAATTCAATGCAACATGATGTGTTACTATTCCCAAGTCTTTCTTAAAGAGGCTATATAAAGGACTCTCTTCTACTGTTTTAAGGGGGTCGCTTTCTCTGATTATCAGAAACAAAACATTACCCAAATTGAAAGGCATTACTGAGACTTTGAGCTCAAATTGTTGATCATATTTTATTATTGGAATAAGAAAGCAAGTGACTTTTCAGACTTTGTGTTGTGATATCTTCGTTGTTAGGGAAACTATTCTTATGTCTTTTTCCTTAATATATTTTTTGTTCCTTTAATTCAACAAGTAAAATTAGTGAAAGTAGTCAGGAAGGTGTCCTGAAGTCAACTGTGGAGAGACTTTGTGCCCCCATAATTGTCTTTAGTGTGTTTTCTTTTTGTTTTGGTGTAAAGGACCTTGGGATGACTTTGTGCCCTCATTGTCCTTCGTATCTCACTCTTGGGCAATTCAGGTGGAGACTTTGTGCTACATCTCAATTTGCTAGTTACTACATCCTTGGTTACATTTTGAAATTACTACTAGAAAGATTCTTATGGTTTTTTGAATGGTACTTCTGAAAGAAGAGGAGTGCTTTCTATCATTATCCCTAATATTTCTCCTTTAATTTGCATGCATCATCTCTAAAAAAAGAGAGATGGATGGTTTGTCCTACCCTTGATGAGAGGAGAGATTAGTCCCCTTTTGATGTGGTAAAACTACACATTTAGCTGACCAATCTTCCTACTTTGGATTATTAGACCTCTTTTGTTTATCAGTACGTTGATCAATAAAATATTCAACCAACACTTCACACATGATGAATATAGAAATTCTTGACTATCTAGGCCTTTTGAGAAGGTCAAATGAGTGTTTTGGCCAAAAATGTCACTCAAATGTTAATTTTTTTCTTGTAAAAGGTTTTAATAGGTCTTAGGGACCATAAATGACACTATACAACACTTATTTAAGTCACTTTCCCTTTAAAATGTTTTAAAGTCAGATCTAAACACTCTTGAGGGTTTGAGATTCTATCCCTAGTAGTCTTTTATTGAGATTATTTCCATAATTCATAGGTTCTAATCATTTTATAGGATTATATTAGGAACCCAAACATATATTCTACCCATACATACCCCATATCAACACAAAACGTAGGCATGTTCTCTTCAACCTGAATACAAACATGTAGGTCTTCAAATAGGCCTAGCCTCCAACCCAAGGCTAAACTTTATTCAACATGATTAATTATTATTTGAGTGGTATTAAGATATTTTAGGGATAATATTAAAATTATAATATAAACTACCTGACCTCAAAAACCCTCTATTTGGTTAAAAGGATATGTCTTTTCCTTATTGAATCCATGACTGGGTTGTAGTTCTTCAATTAGCCTGTCACATCACTAGTCCTCAAGAAAATATTCTATTTAACACTTTCCTCTACATTATAGGGTTTATAAATTTATAACATTTATAAAAATAATCCTCATGTATTTATATGACCTTAAAAGGCTCAAACTCAGTATATGACTATACATTATCTTCATAGTTTTGAACACAAATCTGTAGGTTTCCATTTAAGCTCCCTAACTATAGATTGATGTTTTTTATTCCTCAATGGTAATTTTGTGGGTGTTGAATGGATAATATAATGTATAATTATTCTATTTAAATTTTATAAGACTTAACATGACTTTTTTTCATGCCATTACATGACCATGTTCCTCTTTTTTGCTTGACAGGCCTGTGTATGCTTACTAGGCAACATGACTATGATTTGAAGGCATATTCTCTCTATTGGTATGTTGGTGTCTTTTTAATGATTTTAAATTGTTTATAATTATCCTATTAACCCTTTTACATATTTTAAATCCTTTATTCTCATTATACACATCCCCTTTTAATGGTTTCTCCTGAGACAAACCTGTAGGTCTCAATCAGGCCTATATGACTACAATTTGATGGTTCGAATCATGTATCATATTAGTGTTCTAATAAATGTTATATATTTTATTAATGATTAATTTATTTTTTATAAATACATTCACATCTTATATTTCATCTTCTTTATATGTCATTTGAGGACACTTCCTACAAGGGTTGTAGGTGGTCATTTAGGTTCCCTTGACTGTAAGTCACTAACTATAGAATTCCCAAAGATAAGTGAACCTTATTGAGATGTTTATATGGGTTAAACTTCATTAAAATTTGTTTATTGAACCTAAAAATCCTATAATACCTTAAAAATATCAACACAAATATGATTTTTGTCTTCTGTCTATTGATAGCCCTGTAGGCTATCTTTTGGGCCTAAAAACCTTATTTTCACTATGGTTTTCTCTGTATTGAGTCTAATTGAATAATTTGAGGAATTTAGAAAATGTTTTAATTTTATTTTATATATATTATCTACTCCATTATAATTATTATATATTGAAATATCATTTAGAATCCCCATAGTCCTTCTCTTGGACTCCCACAATCCTATCTAACCAACATAGTCCACTTAGGCATACAATCTATTGAGCCAAAGTGAAATGAAGTTTGAGATTTAAGGGGTTATATAATGTTTTTAAAAATAATGTTAAGGATTAATAATATGAATTTAAATTCATTAATACAAATACTTGATGTTTATGGTGACTTAAAGGTCTATAAACCTGTAGGCTCACAGTCCTCCTTGGATCTTGGCTTGTTGAAAGATAATATGAACTCTAAATGAAATGACCAGACATTTGTAATGCATCTTGAATATTATCTCCAATAATATGTGATAGTTTGATTATCCTTAAAAATTCTTAAAAAATGACCACATTACATTTGATCAGGGTACTTCACCAAGGCAACTAGTTTCAATAGTCCACACTATGCATGCAAAATTACTTACCTATCTTGAAGTTTATCACCCATTTATGTATTATATGAGTATGATAGATATTTAAAACATTTTATTCACTATGGAAAATTAATTTAACTCATTTCATGCAATAATACAACTTTAAACTCTTTGCACATAGGATTGTCATGCTAAAACAACTAAAACAAGGCCATTTGACACCGTACCAACCATGAACATAAAGAGAATTGAGAAGATATGATACTAAAGGGGTAGATGAGTTTTAAAAAAATCTTTTAAAAAACTTTTCATTCAATCTCAAAACCCTATACTTGGAGAAACCTAGCCCTAATGGGGTTTTAAGTCAATTTTTCACACCCTTAACTTCTTAACAATTATTCAAAGAGTTAAGGGTTTTAACCAAAAAACCATTGACAAAAAGTGGAAGGTATTAGGGCCCCATCCTATGTCCAATATATTGGGATTTAAATATCTCTCTATTGAAAGTACCAAGTGAAATATTATTACTTGTTTTGAGCTGCCAAAAAGGCCAATGGAGAAAAAAGTGGGTTTTTTCACTGTTTAGCTCTATAAATCCACTTCCTACATAGATTTGGGTCTGATAAGACCATAGAGACCCTTGGAAAAGTTTTCAACTTGTAAACAATTAGGAACCCTCTACAATAAACCACTAAATCATGCTTTTCTCAAGATTCAGATTGTTCTACCCCTTTTAGCTTCTGGAGATGATGAACTTAGTGACTCTTTAGCTTCTGGAGATGATGAACTTAGTGACTCTTCAGCTTCCACTAACCTATAAAAACATGGGAGAGGTTGAAAAAATGTTTCACATCCTTTAATACCTATATCTCTCTCAAAAAATCCTCATTTATGCATTGGAGAATGATAAATGATAGTTATAAATGGACTCTAATGTTGAAAATTAGTTATATAAGACATTTAGGGAAATTATATAGTCATGTACAAGCATGATGTCATCATATGGGTTTTAGATGACTTAAAACATCTTCTTTCTAACGACAAATCATATATATCATTCTTGACTAACAAGTATCATTTTCACTTTAAAATGCATAATAGGACTAAAGTAATAGAATACCTTAATCCTGTCACAATTACATTAAACTCTTAAAAATGCCTTAGAGATAATGTGATACACTTACTAGTTTTACTTCTTTGATCCATTTTGACCAGTTTTAAACAATTTTTTCTCCTTGCAGGGTTATCACCTTGTCTCTTTGGTCATGCCTCCACATTGACTTGATTTTCCATTTACTTTAACTTTTTCAAACATACCTTGAACAATCCTAAACACAAAATGAAGACCATGAAAAATGACCAGTTGACGACCAAACAACATGACTTGACCTAACTGTCAACTAGACCATCCTAAATGACCTTATAAGCTTCTAAAAGAGACACATTACCTATCAAATTAGATCATTAATGACCAATACAAAGTCTTCATAATGGCTATCAAAAAAATGAAGAGCAAGTAAATCAAAGTTTTGAATGATCCTCATTCAAGGTATCCAAATTTTTGTTAACATCTTTAATGACCTCCTGAAATTATATGCCTACTATGCACTTTAGACCAATTGTCTAGTCCATATATTAGCCTATGGAGTCATCTCATCTAAAAATAAAAGCATGACTTGACCTTGAAACTTGACTACAAACCTTCTTGAAAACAACTAAAATAACTAATTACCTTCACCAACATAACCAGACAAAATCAAACACACCAAAAAATTACAAACACAACAAGCAACAAGATAAAACACATTGTGATACAAAGCACTTAGAATAAAGACAAGACAAAAACTACTATGTAAAATTAACCTATCATAACTTAGCCTCCTATATTAAAAGGAAAACTCTTTAAATCGCCTTCATGTAATGAGCAAGGATGATGTGTAAGCTACTAATCAAACTTTGTCATTACTTGACCAGATCCTTTCTTGGACACCACCTTCTTTGGTTTGACCTCACATGTATCTATAACAATAAATATGTCTCCAATAAATAAAAATGCATCTTAATTTTGATTTCTTACCTCATATTTTTGTCCATATTTAGTAATGTGAGAGATTTCCAAAGTGAATATGTTTTGATTCATAAAGGTAGCAACATTATTAGATTCATATTTTATTGGATCTTTAAATTCCATCTCATGTTCATCTTGAAGAGTTTTATATTCATCATATATTATCACCTCTTGATATTGAACCTCTTGGTGATGACTAATAAGACTTGTTGGCTTGCTAGGGGATTTGTGCTCTCATCAAACACTTCCTCTTTTTTTTATTGAGGTGTTAACCTACCAAGCTATTCATACTCCTTGAACATGTCCAAGTATGACTACCACAAGTCTTTAAGGCCTATTTAAACTTGTGAATGAGATTCAAAAATATCATCAAACATGGTGCTCTCCTTAAGAATTTTTTCATGCATCTATTGATCATGCTCATTAGACAAGACATCATTATTAGCACTCTCCTTATGAGCTTATTGTAACATCAATTTGAAACCTTAGAGAGGGTTTTTTAGGATCTATCTAATTGAGCTACACTATTGGAACAACCCTAGGTTGTGGGTTACCTATGGTGGGGTTAGACCTATGAAGATGGTTAGATTCCTCTTGATGGGTCACTTATACTAATGTTTACAGTAAGAAAAGGGGTAGAGAAAGGGTAAAGGGTCACTAATAAAGATAAAAGGGTGATTCACCAAATTTAAATGAGAAATCACATAATCATGAAGTAAACAATGAGGAAGCAAAATACAATGCTAGCTCACACAATTTCACAAAACTAGCTAGTTGCATAAGTGTTTCATAAACTAGGTTCATGAAGTAATGAAAGAAGGAAAATATGAGTTCTAAGAATCATTAAGAGATTTCATCAATGATAGAAAGAAAACTAATTTAGTCTTTAAACTAAATTAAAGACACCTATAAATGAGCAAGAATGAAGGACAAGGGGCATGGAAGATTCTCCTTCATAATGCCATCATGAACAACTTTTGCTACACATAATTCAGAGGAGAGAGATAGGTAAAGAAAGTCTTTATTGTTTCAAGAGGTCCTTAATAAAACTTTTGAGAGGGTCTATCCTTATTAAATAAGAGTCTTTGCTCTTCCAAATTTGAGAGATAATTTCTTATCAAAAGTCAAAGAGCCTTTATAATGTGGAAGAAAATAAGAGATATAAGAGAAAGGTAAGAGAGAGGGGAAGCATGCCATCTGAGATTATTAATTGAGCTGCCACCTTTTTTGAATTTTGAACCATCTTTGATCCAATTAGGGCTAGCCCTTAATCAACAAGTTAACCTATATTTTATGTAATTAGTCTTCAACTTTTTCTCATTGGTTAAGAAATACACTAGAGGACAAGACTATGTTTTGTAGATGATGAGTCATGATCCTTTCAAGGAAGAAAGATCTATAATATCTGAACAACATTGAATGATCTAATTTATTATCTAACCACCAGATCTCTTTTATTTGATCTTCCACTCCACCTTCCACTTGATTTCAATTATAAGGATAAAATCCTCATACCTTGAATCTAGATAGAGCCATGCCATGTCTACTTTGAGTGACAGTAAGTACCCACTTATCGAGGATGTGACCATTTCAAATATGAGACACTTATTCAAAACCATTCATATTTTCCCCTACTTCAATATCTAAGCATAGGTCCTAATATAGATTGAAAACTAGTCCAATTTATTAGTTTTCATATAGTCATTATACATTAAGAACTTATAGACTTTATAACATCATTCTTGAACTATATTAGGTCTAAATAGACCTATTCTACCTTTGAACCTTGTGGGAATCAAGAAACCACTACACACAAGGATCTCCCTTCATGAAATGATGTTGAAACTATAAGGAAACCAAGTCTGCATACATTGGATCATCCAATAGAGGTCTCAACTGAGATTTAATGACATCTTTTGAAATATTTTCCTTGTTTCAACCTTATGTCACATTTTTTCTCTATTGAAGTCTCCTATCTTTAACTTTTAATGTTGGCCATTGATATTGAATCTACACAGTTTAATGCACTCCATTGGATATGTGGGATCCACTGAATCATTGACCTTTCACTCACTATAGATTATCTACCTCATGATTAAATGTGCACCATTGGATTTTATTTCTTGTGCACCATTGATATTCCTTTTCACAACTCAAATATGTACCATTGATTTAACTAAAAGCTTCCATAGTCATGACACTAGTAGCTTCTCGCTTGTATTCAGGATTCACTGACCTTTTGAATTTGATCTCACCATTGATATTGAATACATGATTAAACACACTCTATTAGATATTCAAGATCTATTGACATCATTCTTGCCTTCTCATCATTGATCTTCATGGCATTATTGAATGCATGTTGTTGGATCTTTGGGACCCACTAACTCATCCTTGCCTACTCGCTGTTAGATTTTTGATGTATGATTGAATGCACTCTGTTGGATCTTATTTTGAATCCAAATGACTATTCAATGAGGTTTAAACTTGACATCCCCATGCACATCTTACTTGTTAAGGATTTTTAAATCCTAAAGGTTAATTACTATAACTTTAACTTGATGTCCCCACACATGTTTCATTCTACTTGTTCAACTTTAAAGACCTATATTTTGAGATAGCAAGCTCATCAAGATATTAAATTTGAAGAGCATGATTTAGACATGAAAAACACCATTTACATGCAACTCTTTGACCCTAATTGACTTTTTAATCACATTTATCAAATGCATCATGATCTAGTTCTTCTCTACATGATGTGTTTATCATGATCTAGTTCTTCAAGACTTGTAAAATCAACTATTGTCCCTTTATAAGGCTCCAATGAACTTCTAAGACTTTTTTCAACTTGGTTCATGCCCCTAAATGCTTGAAACACCATGAGAACTTGCTAGTCTTTTCACTTTGCAATCTTAGATCTGTTTCCAAGCCTACTTCCCAAGGATGAACAAATTGTAATTTAATATTACTTACAGTGTTTCAAAATCTTTATAAGCAATATGAGATCTTATTTTCCTAAATTTGGTTCACTCGTTCCATCTAGAATTGAGATCATCTATCCAAACCATTTCTAGGCAAAAGATTCTTATGTGGGCCAAATTTGGCCAATATTTCTCGTGATATCCTAGGGTTGCATGCCTTCTATGCAAAGACTAATGTCCTTAAATTGATCCATTGGGCATATGGAGTCTCAATTATTTTCTCTAAACTAATCATGAAAATGATACAAGGTTTCCCTTTTTATAGAAAACCTCCTCTTGAAATAACAAGGACCAAAAAAAGAAACAAAACAACTATAATCAAGGCACTTATTGAAAGGAAAACACATAATTGAAAGGAAATGTGCACAAGGCACTTAGATGAAAGAATAAAAAACTACTCTAATATGTTACAATATCATACAATAGCTATAAACTCTTCTAATAATAAGGATTTAAATGAATTCCATTGACTGGGATGGGTAATAATTCTCTATCCAGTTGGGCAAGCTGAAAATCATTATATTATTTGAAATCATGGATCAAATAAGGACCACTCCACAAGATACCAAACTTTATATGGTTACTTGGATTGGCCTTATTTGAGTCCCATTTGAGGACTAGGTCCCCTTCCTTGAATTTCCTTGCTATGGTTATACTTTTAAAGGATTTTTTGACCTGAGCTTGATGTGATTCTAATGTCTTCAAGGTGAGGTCCCTATTTTCTTTAAGATCTATGAGCTATACCATCCTCATGTTCATGGGCTCACTCTCAATCAACTCAAGCTGATGGCCTAACTCCAATACAAGTATTTCAATAGAAATGGGCAATTTGGCTTCCCTTCCATATATAAGGTCATATGGAGAATTACCAATGATAGCTTTGGGATTCACTCTGTCAGCCCATAAGGTTGTCCTTAGCTTTGTATTCCACACTCTTTGATTCTCTTCCATGGTACTCTCAATAATCCATATCAAGTTCTTATTTATGGACTCTGTTAGTCTATTTGATTAGGGGTAGTAATTAGTGGATGTGTTTAGGTAGATGTGAAGCTTGAATTCCCATTCACTTGTCTTCATACCAATAAATGCCAATGATTTATCTAAAATTATAGTAGATGGGACACCAAACCTGGTTACTATGTTGTCATATAAGTCCAATACTATTATCTCATTAGCTTGTTTAAAGGCAATTGCTTCCACCCACTAGTGAAGTATCAATTGTAGTGAACACCCATTTATGTCCTTCACTTGAAGGTGGATTTATCATTCTTATGGAGTCCAACCCCCATTACATGAAGGGTTGCTCTACCTAGCTTGGATTGAGTGGAAGATCTACTAATCTTTGTTTGCCTACAAATAGAGAAAATTTATAACATTTTCTAACCCATGCATACGCATATTTTAAAAGGTTTGGCTAATAATAAATATCTCTCATTACCTTTGATACTATTATTCTTAGAGAAAAATGGCCTCTTACAAGTTCATTATGAAACTGATCTAAGAGCTTTATCACTTAATTTCCATCAATACACCTAATAAGTACCCCATTGAGGTCCCTTCTAAAAATAACACCATCAATTAATGCATAAGGTATGGAATAAAGCCTGAAATACCTTCTTTTTGCTCTATCCAAACCTTGAGGGCATTCTCTTGCCATCAAGAAATGTGTCATGTCTTAGAGCCAACTTTTATGAAGTGGAGGTGCATCTGCCTATGATTCATATTATGTTACCAAAATAACTTCTTTGTCTTCTTGAAGATCATCTAATATATGATCACACACGCCTTTGACTCTTACCATCTTAGTGACTTTGATCTCCACATCATACTCCATGACCTTGGTAATCTAGCCTACTCTTTTCTCATTCAAGTCTTTATTAAGGAGGAAGTCCCTAACTTCAAGATGAGACACCATAATATAAACCTTGATATTGGAAAACATTGGCTTGAAATTTTTGAAGATTCTCAAATCTATAAGAACCTACTTTTAAATAAAAGTTTACTTTACCTCATATCCTTCCAGCCCTTGACTAAAAAAGGCAATTGGCTGCTCAAGTTCTTCACCATTCTTTTGCATCAACATAGTTGATATATTGTCATCATTGACAAAGGTTTACAATATAAAGTCCTTTGAGAAGTTGGGATTTATGAGTGAGGGTACTTGGGCAATGGCTTACTTGATAGCCTCAAATGTTGCTCTACCTTCATTTGACCAAGTAAACACTTAGATCTTCTTCAGCTTGGTAGTCATGGGTTTGACAAGGTTTATAAAACTAGGTATAAACTTTGTCACAAATTTTATTTTCCTAAGGAAGCTCTAGATTCCTTTTTATGCTTGGGTAAAGATAAGGCCAAGATGACACTTATTCTATTAGGGTCAATGGATAATACTTCCTTTAAAATAATGTGACCCAAAAGTTTGCCTTCATGAAAAACAAACACACATTTATTGGGATTTAAAGAGATCCCATACTCTCTACATCTTTCAAAGATCAACCTTATATGGTCCATGTGTTCACTAGGCTTATTGGAGAAAACTATGATGTCATCCAGGTAAACTAGTACCAACTAATTCAACAACCCTTGAAAATCCATGTTCATTTCTCTTTCAAAGGTTGCCCCAACATTTAAAAACACAAAAGACATCTTTTGGTAAGCATATGTGCCCCACTATCTGGTGAAGGAAGTCTTATACTAATATTCCTCTCTTACTAAGACTTGGTTGTAACCTAAATATCCATCCAAGATGGAAAAATGTTTTGAACCAATAACTATTTAAAGGAGTTTCTCCATGGATGGTAAAGAATAGTGATCCTAAAAAAAAAAACCCTATTTGTATCCCTAACGTCAGCACACAATATGATTTCCCCACTCTTCTTCCTCATAGGTACAAAATTGGTTACCCATTAGGAGTGCTTAATGGGAAATATGATCTTGGATTCAATTAGTTTAGTCAATTATTTCCTCATAAGCTCTTCAATTTTGGGGTTTATAGGCCTTTGATTATGTCTGATATGCTTGACATTAACCTCTAGTTCTATAGTCTGTTGGGCCAGTTTGGGATCAAAGCCTCTCAGGTCACTATATTCCCTAGAAAATATGTTTACATATTCTTTACAAAGTTATATGAAAGCATACCTTTCAACTTTAGTGCTTACCTTTCCAAGCTTGATGATCTTGTCTTTGAAGATAAGGAATCTTTCATAGTTTTCTTCACTTGTTGACATCACTACCTTGTCTTTTCTCATATGATCTCCCTCATGGAAAATACCTTCAAGGGTGATAATCCCTTTAGGAAGCTTTTTAGATCACAACTAAGTAATTTTCTCCTTATACTGATTATGAAACTTTTCTTGGTTCATTGAAGAGAATTCTACTTCCTACTGCAAGAAACAAGCAATTTGTTTATCATTCTCAAAGACTTACCAACAAGGTTCATTATTTGGCACTAATGGTCTTACCACCACTTTGATATGTGGCTGCACCTTGGTATTTTTTAACTCATTTAGGATATCAAATTAAGATCCCAAAATTACCAACCTATCAACATGTCCATTTTGGTTCCTCGATACTGCTTGGATGTTAAAGGCCTCAAAATCCTCAATTAGGTCCCATACTCTATGTTTTAAGACTTCATCAAGATATTATTGGTGATATTTTGGCCTCTAACTTGATGCACTATTAGCTTACTATCCCCATAAACTTATAATTGTTTGATTCCTCTATTATTATCCCATTAAAGGCTATGGATAAATCCCTCATACTCTATTGCATTGCAAGAGAAACTGAATTAGAACCTATAATAAGAGAAATACTTGTCATTGGAGGGGGATACTAGCATTACACCTGTACCCACTCCATGTTTTCTCCTTGCACCATCAAATAATTTTTTTTATATCCACTAAGACCTTTTTGAGTTCTAATGAGGGATAGCATGGATTCCTTCTCTTCATGCAAACAGTAGACAACCATGTCTTTTTCTTCAACACCTTCCAAGGGTTCAACCAACTGATTATCATTCCATAATTCATCCAAGAACATATCTTGTATCTCCTTAGAATGAGTGTTTAGTTCTTGACCAACTATAAATTTATCTTCATCAATGATGGTGTAATTGAGCTTTATGTTGTCTAGCTCATAAGGTTTTATGTGGAATTATGAAATGGGCTCAACCTTAATAGATACCTTGGTTCCATATATTGTTCTAAATACCATGTATGAATAATTTTCTACAAGATAACCTCTAATATTTACACTAAAGTCCCTAGATAGGCATAAGAAAAAATGAGGAGGTACATCTAGGATCAAGACTTATTGAACCACTAAGACACTAGGAAAAGAATGTAGGGTCAAGTTGAGGTCTTTTATGATACTAGATGGCTTGGTGGAAGAACCATCAAGTTGTAGAACTCTTTTAGATTGGGGCTCATATTTTAAACCAAGCTGATCAACTATGGAATTTGGCATTATTGAGGTGATATCCCCACTATCTACCAAGAAATTATGTACTAATGATTACTAAAATGTATAAGGGAGGAGGTTTGACCATATTACCTAATTTCCCTTCATTACATCCTTTAGTTACATTAGTAAGAACCACATTTTATTTGCTTTGTTCCTTCTTAGGAACCTTGATTCTTGACAACCCTTCTTGGAGGATGTCTACTTGACCAGGCATGAAGAGCATATTCCACATTAGCATGCTCACATTGGAATTTTTCATTTTTTGCATAATGTTTATGGGTGAACCACCAACCTTTGGTTGTGCTTTGGGAGCCACAACTGCACCTCAAGTTTGTGAGTTTTGTGAGATAAAGACAATCCATTTATTTTGATTCCTTAGAGATATTGGAACATTTGGAACAACAACAAGTCCATTTGGATTTGATATTGAAGGAGTAATGGTAGGAGGCTCCTTGACTACTTCCTAATTACCATACATGTTCCTTATTTTGAACTTTGTATTTGATATCATTGGAATGTATGTGTGGCTAGAACTAGCCTACTGATTGAGTGTATGACACTCTTATTTCTCATAATTCACCATTGGAGCACCCAACTGGCTTGGTCCTTGATTAGGGATTTGACCTTGTTGAGGCTCTTCTAGTTTTGTCATCATGGGTACCTCTATGTTTTGAGCCATAAGAGCTTGATTATTACCATAATTAGCAGCCTACTACCATTAAGCATTGAAAGCTTGGTTGAAGTTAGTGTTTAGGATAATGGATTTCCTAAAAGACTAATTTCAAGGCATGTTACCCTCAACTTCTTGATCAATATTATTTTGAATAAGGACCAAAGTGTTATAAGTGCTTACAGCATTTGGATTATAGTTATTTTGCCTAACATAGTTAGGTTACCCTTATCCTTGGCCTTGACTTTGGACCTGGCCTTGGAAATTTCCTTTATAGGGTGGACTATTTGTTTGATAAGATTACTAATAAGGTTGATATGAGGCTTAATAAGGTTTATTAAGAGCTTGATTCCTCTTAACATTCACTATTTCATTTCCCAAGGATTGGAACATGCTCTTAAGCTCTTGAAAGTTATTATGTTCTTAGGAATCACTAGATTGACTAATGGAAGCCTTTTCTTGATTTGGTGAGGGTATATTAGAAACTATAGGCACAAAAGGAATGAAAATAAGGGGAGGAATAGAAATAAGGGGTGGTATGCTCTTAGGGAATAAAGGCATTTGTGGTCTAGGTGTAAGCTTGCCAGCCTACACCAAATAATTTTCTAATCTAATTGCCACCTAATATGCATTTGGCAATGTATTTCCTCTCATGGACTAGATCAATACTGCAATGTCACTATTTAGGGCCTTCAAATAGTAAATAAAGGAAAAGTTAGGGGTAGGCCTAATAGAGTTTGGGATTTTATCCTACGTCTTTCGAAACCTTATGTTGAAGTCTTGCATAACTTTAGGAGGGGCTCTTTTTATTATGGTTAATTACTCTATAAGTGAAAAATGGTCAATTTTAACCTCAAATATCTTACAAAATGCATCTCTTAAATGATCCCATGTTGTAATAGAATTAACATCAAGGATTATATATCAGTCTAAGGCTTTACCTTTGAAAGAGATGGGTAATAACCTAATTACTACATTTTTTTCATTGATATCATGAATGATGTAGAAGTTGGCTATACCCATGAGGCACTCAAAAGGGGATGTAGCTTGGTCTGTAGTACAATAAAGGACACTTTTAAGAGTTGTTAATAGAATAGGATTATATTGAGGGAGGTCCAGAGGACTTTGGCCATTAAAATCCACAAAAGGAAAAGCTCTAGGGGCTGCCATGGTGATGAAAGGGTTTAACAAAGATCTTATAGGGGTATGCCTTGAAATTGACTTAGGAACAAAGTTTCCTTTATAAGGGTGTGTATTAACACATATTAATCATTTTACTGAGTTCAAATGCAATTCAACAAATTCAAAGGGAATACCTATATAATTTGATCTTGTAGTCACTTTTGGCATGAGATGTAGTCATGGCTCTATTACTAGAATGTTGAATCTACTTTTGGAGTTACCAGGTGCTATTTCTTGGAAGTTATAACTACTACAAATTGATCAAACTAGCATCAAACTTTGACCAATATTATTTGAACTAAGTCCCATTGAGTGTGCCAAAAACTATTGTAGATTCAATTTTCACCCTTAGAGAGGGTTCTTTAGGATATCTCCAATCGAGCTACACTATGAGAACAACTCTAGGCTATGGGTCACCTATGGTGGGGTTGGACCTCCAGAGAAGGTTGGCTTCCTCTTGATGGATTAAATATAGTAATGTTTTCACTTTTAAAAGTGATAGAGTAGGGGTAAAGGGTCACTAATAAATATAAGAGGGTGATGTACCAAAGTTATATGAGAACTCACATAAGCATGAAGTAAACACTAAGGAAACATAAGATAATGCTAGCTCACACAATCTCACAAAACTAGCTAGTTGTATAAGTGTTTCATAAACTAGGTTTAGGAAGTAATGAATGAAGGCAAAGAGGAGTTTTAAGACTCAATAAGAGCTTACATAAATAATATAAAGAACACTAACTTAGACCTACAACTAGCTTTAGGACACCTATACATGAACAAGAAAGAATGACAATGGGCATGAAGGATTCTCCTTCACAATGCCATCATGCACAAGCTTTTCAACACATAATTTAAAGGGGAGAGATAGGTAAAGAAAGTATTTATTGATTCAAGAGGTCCTTCATATAAATTTTGATAGTGTCTAACCTTATCAAATGAGAGTCTCTACTATTTTATAACTGAGAGAGAATTTCTTATCAAAATTTAAAAAGCTTTTACAAAGTGGAAGAAAGTAAGAGATATAAGAGAAAGGGGAGAGATATGGGAAACATGCCATCTAATATAATTAATTGAGATACCACCTTTATTTAATTTTGAACAATTTTTGATCCAATTAGGACTATCCCTTGATGAATAAGCTAACCTGCATTTGCTCTAATTAGTCTTCAAGTTCTTCTCATTAGTTGAGAAATACAATAGAGGATAAGAGTCTATTTTTTAGATGATGAGTCGTGATCCTTTCAAAGAAGAAAGATCCTTAATATATGAACGTCATTTAATGCTCTAACTTCTTCTCTAACCACCAAATCTCTTTGCTTTGATCTTCCGCTCCACCCTCCACTTACTTTTACGTATAAGGATAGTGTCCTCATACCTTGAATCTAGATAGAGCCATGCCATGTCTACTTTGAGTGGTGGTAAGTACCTACTTGTCAAGGATGTGGCCATGTCGAATATGAGACACTTGTTCATAACCATTCATATTTGCCTCTACTTCAATATTTGAGCATAGGTCTTACTATAGATTGAAAACCAATCTAATTTATTGGTTATCATATAGTCATTATACATGAAGAGGTTACAGACTACATAATATCATTATTGAACTATATTAGGTCTAAATAGACCTATTATACCTCTTAACCTTGTGGGAATTGAGAAGTCATAGTACATGAGTATATCCCTTCTTGAAATTATGTTGAAACCATAAGAAAATTGAGACTACATGCATTAGATCCTCCAATAAAGGTCTCGAATGAGCTTCAATGGCATCCCTTGAAATATTTGCCTTGTTTTGACCTTACATCACATTTTTTCTCTATTTAATTCTTTTGGATTCAAATTTTAATGTCAGCCATTGATCTTGAATCTGCATGGTCTAATGCATTCCATTTAGTCTATAAGATTTGTTAACTTATTGACCTCTTGCTCACCATCGATTAGCTTCCTCAAAATTGAACATACACTATTGGATCTAATTTATCACACACCATCAATATTCCTTTGCATGACTCAAATGCATACCATTGATTTACTTGCTAGCTTCTACAATCATGACACTTGGCATCTTAACGCTTATCTTTAGGGTTCATTGACCTTTTTACTTTGAACTCATCATTGATATTAAATGCATAATTAATTGTGCTCTATTAGATATTAAATAATAACTAACATCATCCTTTCCCACTCACCATTGATCTTCATGACATTATTTAATGCATGCCATTGGATCTTTGAGACCCACTGACTTTCCTCACCTATTTGCCATTAGATTTTTGATGCATGATTTAACATGCTCTGTTGGATCTTCTTTTGAATATAAATGGTTATTTCATGAGGTATGAACTTGACATCCATATGCACATGTTACTTGTTAAGTATTTTTAAATCCTAATGATTAATTATTGTAGCTTTAACTTGATGTCCCTGTGCATGTTTCATTCTACTTACTCAACTTTAAAACTTATATCTTGAGATAACAAGCTCATCAAGATACAAAATTTATAGATCATGATTTAGGCATGAAAAACACCATGTCCATGTAACTCTTTGACCCTAGTTTATTTTTCAAGTGTGTTTATTAAATGTGTAACTAGACTAATCTACCTGTCTCTACATGACATGCTTATGATGGTCTGGTTCTTTTAGACTTGTGTAAGAAATTATTTTCTCTTTAGAAGGATATAATGAAATTATAAGACTTTTTTCAACTTGGTTCATGCCCCTGAATGCTTGAAACACCATGAGAACCTATTGGTCTTTTCACTTTTCAATCTTAGACCTATTTCCAAGCCTACTTCCCAAAGATCAACAAATTGCATTTTAAACTTGTTTAAAGTGCTTCAAAAGCTTTATAATCAATATGAGATATTATTATCTTAATTTTTGTCCACTCATTCCATCTATAACTTTGATCATCTATCCAAACCATTTCTAGGCAAAAGATTATTATGTAGGCCAAATTTGGCCAACGGGGCTATATGTTCATTATCTAAACTAGAGCAAAATTTTTCTAGTTCTTCCTAAAAGGAAGCTTTTTATTCATCACGTGAAATCATTCCAAGTTCAATTTGAATCTTTCCATTCTCTTGAGGGAAAAAAATCTAGTCAAAAATTTCAAACCCTTGAATAGACTCATGACATGGATGCAAGTTATCTTCTTCAAGTTATATCTTTTATCTATGAGCTTTCACAAGACAAATAACTAATGCCTCTACAAGAAGACTAACCTCATATTTAGATACAATGTAATAAATTTTTTCATATTCTCCTTTATCTTCATTAAGACTCAATCCATGATAACTATATTGATCTTCCTCTTCCTCCATCAAGAATGGAAGCTCATCTACCCATTAAAAGTTTAATACATCACGTCTCTTTTATACCAAACATGATTTATCCTCTTCTAGGAGGCTTCCAACTGCTTCAAATTCATTTTGGAATTCAAATTCATACTATCCAATACTATGTGAGATTGTTCTTCTCATTCAAAAGGCTTGAATAATGTCCACATATTGTATTTGCTTAGGGTACGTCACCAAGGCAATTAGTTTCAACAGTCCACCCTATGCATGCAAAATTACTTGCCTATCTTGAAGTTTATCACCCATTGATTTCTTATAGGAGTATGAAAAACCTTGAATATTTTGGGTTCACTATGGAAACTTCATTTTATATAACAATACAACTTAAAACTCTTTGCACATAATACTATCATGCTCACACTACTAAAACAAGGCCATTTAACACTGCATCAACCATGAACATGAAGAGACTTGAGAAGGAATGATATTATAGGGGTACAGTATAGTTCAAGAGACCTTATAAAAACATTTTAATGTATTCATTCAACTTAAAAATGCTACACTTGGAGGAAACTATCCCTGATGGGGTTTTAAGTCACTTTTTCACACCCTTAACGTATTAATGATTGTTGATAGAGTTAAGGGGCATAATCAAATAACCAATGCCAAAAATTGGAATGTAATTAGGGTCCCATCCTATATAAAATATATTTAACTTGAAATATCTCTCTCCTCAAAGTACCAAGTGAAAACATGTTACTTATTTTGAGCTACTAAGAAGGCTGATGGAAAAAAGGAGTGAGTTTTTGCACTATTTGGATTTGTAACTCTACTTAATACATATATTTGGATATGATAAGACCATGGGTCAATTTGAGAAGTTTTCACCTTGTCAACCATAAAAAACCCTTTGCAAGAAACCACCAAAAGCATGATTTTCTCAAGACTCTAACTATTTTTCCCCTTTCAGCTACTTGATATGATGAACACAATGACTCTTAAGCTTCCCCTTACCTATATAGATGTGAGAGAGGTTTCCAAAATGTTTCACATCCTTTTTTACCTACAACTCTCTTAAAATTGCCTCATTTGTGCTTAGAGAATGATAAATTATAGTTACAAATGGACTCCAATGTTGAAAATTAGTTATAATAGACTTTCAGGGAAAGTGTATGGTTAGGTAAAAAAATTATGTCATAATATGGGTGTTAGATGACTTAAATTAGTCCCTTTTCAAATACAAACTATATATTGTTTTTGACTAGCAAGTATCATTTTCACATTGAAATGCATAACATGACTAAAGTAATAAAATACCTTAATCTTGTCAAAATCAACTTAAACTCTTCAAAATGCCTTAAAAAAATGTGATACACTTAAGTTCTACTTATTTGACCCATTTTGACAAGATTTAAACCATGTTTTCTCCTTTTAGGGTTACCACCTTGTCTCCTTGATCATGCCTCCACATTGACTTGATTTCCCATTTACCTTAAATTTTTCAAAATTACCTTAAACAATGCTAAACACAAAATGAAGACCATGAAGAATGACCACTTGATGACAATATGACATGACTTGACCTAACTACCAACTAGCCCATCCTAAATGACCTTGTAAGTTGTGATCAAGGAATTTGACTCAAGAGAGGAGGTTAGTATGGTGTTAGTTCCAAAAGTAATGAAATTAACACACTAAACAAGCTAACATCTGTAGGCCTAGATCATGGGGGGAGCTTAGTGAATAAAACAAATGAAAACACAACTAAAATTTAAATAAATGACAACTTTCCTTACCTTCCTTGATTGCTCCAAGATGATGTGTTCATTATCTTGCTCGGATTATGCTCAATAGGTCTTCATCAATGGGGTTTGGCTATCTCCATCTCCTCTTGGCACTATGGTTGTCTTGATGGCTTGGATTGATTTTGGCATTATAACACTATGCATTTACTTCCTGAAATCCAATCTAGTAATATAACTCTACTATGTTCTAAGCTTTCCAAATTAAGGGCTATAGGCTTGCTTTTATAGTCTTTGAAATGACTTAGAATGTGTTAAATCTTAACCTTTGTTGGATTAGTTAACCTGAGTAGAGTTAATAAATGTCCAAAATCTCATGATTAGCATGAATAGGTGTGCTTTGAGATATTTTGCATTTGGAGAACTCACAAAAGGTCATGATTAGATTACAATATGTTTTTTAGGATATTTATTGAATTTTCTTTTTTGATAATTGATTTATTTTCTCATGGATGAATTCAATTAGGATTTGATTAGAAGTAATCCCTTTTAGGCATTTGAACATTTGTGAAAGATTTTGATTTATTCAATGTGCATTTGATCAATTTAATTGATTTATGGGCCAACTTGATTTATTTACATGGTTATGAAGCCAAATTTGAGTTATTTATAAATTCTTAGGCTAGATTTTAAGAGGTTGGTAAGAATTAATCTAAAGTCAGGTATAAAGCCATTGGTGGCCATTTTTAGATGTCTACAGTTTGCCCCTGTTTGGGAAGATGTTGTAAGATGTAAGAATAGTAATGTATTTTCAAAAAATAAAAATGTTTTTGTGCTTACAAATTCAATGGTGTTGAATTAACTGTATCTACCCCATCAAGGGAGTGGTTGGCAAATTTTTTGGTAAACCGTCCCTCAAAAGAAAGAAGTGAGATGAGGGGACCAAACAAATGAATATGATGGGGTGAGAACATAATGATTTGGCCAAAGTTAGTTAAAATAATTGAGAATATAGGTGGGATGGTGTAAAATAGTTTGCCCATAGGTGGATATAAGCATTGTACCCCAATAGTGGCAACGTGATATGATAATATAATGATTTTCCCAAAGATAGTTATAATCATTGAGGAGATGGAGCTGCCCTAGTTAAGACAGACAAATAGGATAACAACATGCGCTTGTTAAATATTGTAAGAGCCTATACCAGGATTTAACACATGCAATGGAACTATTGATGTTGTAGAACATAGAGAGCATATGAAATATTTTAAATTCACACAATATATTTAATTATTCACTCTATTAAATTCATTCAAACATAACACAAATATATAGGATAATATTTCCTATAATAAGGGATTTTAGATCCATACAAAATATCTCCTAAAAAACCTCCAAATATCCTATAATAACATATAGGTATTATATTGTTTTTACCAATAATATATACAATAAACTAATTATTTTAATATTATTTATGACAATATTCTAATAACTAACTATTACCAAATACTAACTAGTTACTATTTACCTTTTGGTAAATACCCACAAGGTAAAATATAATCCCTAACATTCCCCCCATAGTTTTTACATGGTGTAAAAACATTTATACTCTTATCTAAAGTATGCTCATCCATTGCAGCATGCCCTATTTGGCTCATGACCTTGATACAAAGAGAGCCTCACTCCTCCCATGGTTTTATAGGTTTACCACAAACCCTTACATGAACAAAATGATTAGAATTTTATGCCATCACATACTCTTAGGTCTGCATACTACTAACATAATCTTGCTACACATGACCACTATTATGTGAAGGAATGCATCCCACATTTAATTTACATGATTGCAATAAATGTGTCACTGAGGGTCATATCCATAAATAAATAAGGAAGTCATGGGATCTCTACAGTATATGCTCTCCTAATTGTTACCAAAACACTTTTCAGCTCTTATGGTTTTATGGATCTCTACCATAAACCCTTTCAAGATCCATGAAATAACTTACATTGGTGCATTCTATCCTTTCACAATGTTTTCACACTAGGGAATTATGTTTGGAATTGGTACACAAATTACATATCTTGAACATGCATATTCTTCTATTATTATTTTGAAAACACAACATAAATTAAAAACACACCATAATATATATGCCACCAAATTTTATTAGGCCTTATCATTAGTGACTGATGAGAGGCTTTGGAAAGCTCCTTCCTTTGTGTATCCTCCAGCCTCTAGTAGATGAAGTTGCTTACTCAACCATTGTATTGATGAAGCTCAATGTCATATTTGATAATACAACCCCCACATAAGGCCGACTCATTTGAAATAAGGTAATCTGAGTAACATTTTAGGTGATAATTCAGGGGATGATTCTGCCCCAATTGATGACAAAACTTTTGGGAGCCATAACTTTTGTACTGTAGCTCTAATCGACTCACCATTTGAACCATTAAAAATATAAAAATGAGAAGAAAATGGTGAGATGGCATGGATCTATGATCAATAGATTTTAACCCTAAAAAACTCAATGGAAGTGCCCCAAATTTTAATTTTAGTAGTCTAGTCTAAAAATAGTAAGTTTTTAAAAATAGTAATTCCTTGAATTTTGTATTATTGTAAATCATGGAAGTTGAACCACTTGATCTCCCTCGAGATTAGTGACCTTCCACATCCTCCTCCTACCTTAAAAATGTGTAAAAATGAATATGTAACCCAAAATGAAAATTATACATCTCTTCTCAGAGATAAGCATATGTTTAGATCTACAAATTTTGATGAATAAAACATCTCTTCTCAAAGATAGCATTATTTTTATTATATTGTTCTTGTTTCTTGAATTATCTTTAAACCAAAACTTCTAAGTTTTAGATTAGTGTTATCAGTTGGTTTATATTTAGAGTGTATGATCTCGAGGAGGAGGTTAGATTATAGGAAGCTTGGGTGGAAAATAGAACCAATAGACTATCCACCTATTCACTCCAAACAACCTCAAATGGTGGACAACACTGAGACATCTAATCCTTTCAAGGAAATGGTGAATGAATCCCTCCAATAGTAGCAAGCATATATGCTACAACAATTCACCCAAATTCTCCAACAAATCTCCATGGAAAATTTTGGCTCCTCATCTACACCCCCACATCATTTTAGTGCCCCAACACCCTTCAAGGTTTAGGTGAATTTTGATATTCCTACATTTGAAGGCAAAATCAATGCTGATGCAATAAAAAATTGGTTAAATCAATTATCTTCATATTTTTTTATAAAGAGAAGATCTCTTTTGCTCTTTTGAAAGAATCATTGCCTATCAAAAGTTGGTGAGAAGTGTACAAGAAGAGATTTAGTATGGATGATATTGGTCTTGAGGCAGAACCTACCTGGGATGATTTAATAGAAGATGTAAAGGAAGAATACTACCCCATTAGAGCATATGATGATCTGTATATAGAGTGGCAACAACTTCACCAAAGTAAGGAATAGTCTATTCTAGATTAAACTGACATAATTCATTCTCTATCTACAAGATTGGGCATCCAAGAAAGTGAGAAACACAAGGTTATCAAATATCATGGTGGACTAAAATGGTATATATGGGGGGAGATAAAACTCTTCAATTTGGAAACCCTCAGTGAGGCATACAATTTCATGGTGAAGATTGAGCAGAAGCATGGAAGAATGAATACGGAGAGTCAACATTCAAAATGGAAAAGTGACAAAGGAGGTCAAACATAGGGCCAAAATTGGAAGCAAAAGAAAGGGAAGACTAAGAAATGGTGTGATTACCACAAATCTAGAATGCACTTCAAAGAATAATTTTGATCCATCAAGTCCCTACTTTCTAAGTCACAATCATTAACATCTACTAATTTACCTAATACATAACCTACAGTCAAAGAGGATGAAGAAGTGATTGTAGATGCTGATCTTAATGCCATATTTTATTCATCATAGACCCACGAGGAGAGGCCAGATGATAAGGAAAGGTTGTTTCACTCTAAGGTATGGGTAAAAGGTAAGCCTTTGCATTTCATTCTTGATAGTGGGAGTCAAAAGAATTTAATTTCTGATAATGTTATGAAAAGCCTAAATTTGTCCATGAAGCCTCACCTAAATCCATATAGTATTGGATGGTTGAGTCTATGGAGAAACCTTCATGTCACCCTCCAATGTCTTCTCTTATATGCAATAAAAACTTTCTAGGATGAGGTCTTATGTGATGTGGTCAATTTGGATATTTGTGATGTGCTCTTTGGTTAGCCATTCATGTATGATTAACATGGCATCTATGAATCAAGAACTTGAAGGATCACCCTCACTCTTGGAACACGGTGCTATAGGGTACCAGAGGTACCACCTTCTACATCTATCTCCCTGATTAGTGCCAAGAAATTCATTCTCATGGTGGTCAAGCCACATGAATCTAAAAGGGCTGATGTTGTAACCCTAACTAAATAAACAACACAAAAATAGAAGTAAATAGATAACAAGCTGAAGAATTTCATAGCCTTCCATCCATAGACTAATGGTCAAATAGAAATGGTGAACAATCAAGCCCTACACAACTCTATAAAGCACAGTCTATTCCAGGTATGCATCAAAAATCAAATCAAAACATAATTGCCAAACTTGATGAAAAATATTGATGGAATGGGGACCATTGATTCTCAAGGAGGAAGGAATGATCCAAGAAACATTTCAAGTGATAATTTGGGTGACAGTTCTACCCTAATTGATGATGAAATTTCTGGGAGCCATAACTTTTGCACCATAGCTCCAATCGACTTGCCGTTTGAACTATTGGAAATTTAAGAATGAGGAGAACATGGTGAGATGGAATAGAGATTTGATAAATGGATTTTGACCCCCCAAAACCCAATGAAAGTGCCCCAAATTTCAATTTTAGTAGTACAGTCTAAAAATAGTAAGTTTCTAAAAATAGTAATTCCTTAAATTTTGTATTGTTGTAAATCATGTAAGTCAAACTGCTTGATCTCCATCAAGATTGGTGACCTTACACATCCTCATCATACTTTCAAAATGTGTATAAATGAATACATAACCTAAAAAGGAAATCAAACATCTCATCTCAGAGATAAGCATTTGTTTGGATTCATAGAATTTGATGAATAAAACATCTGTTCTCAGAAGTAACATTCTTGTTATTATGTTTTTCTTGTTTCTTGAATTATCTTTCAACCAATTCTTCTGAGTTTTGGATCATAAAGACATCAGGTTTACCTAATAATGCATCCTTTACAAGCAATTTTTGTATTTTTGACACTTTGACTTTTGACGATAGATGACTTTTTGATTTTCACTAACAACTTTTTTGACATTTTTATAATGACTAAATATACTGACTATTATAAAAAGACAATTAAACGTTAAGATGGATAAAAACATTTAATAAACTATACTTTTTAATTTTAACTAACCAAGTCTAAAATGGAACTAACAAGAAAATGACACATACTGACTATAAACTAATAAAGACTTTTATAAATATATTTAGACTCCAAGTTCATACAATACACCAATGACACAACTCTTCTAAAACCTATGGAATTTTGACTTAACAAAAATAATTTGAATGCATTAACCTTTAGTAAACTTATAATGTGACTAAACACTATATAATATTAATACCATATACTTAAACCAAAAGCTATAAAACTATATCTTTGATAAATTCAAAAGATAGATCTTAAACTAAGATAAAACTACAACATGCATAATTATGCTAAGTCTCAGTTTAGAGCACATGGTAAGGATTTCACACGGTGATTAAAATGACATGAGCCTAGATAATTTAGCATAAAACAATTCATGGATGAATTTGAGTAGGTCTACACAATGGTGAATGTAGTATCAAGTTCTAGGTTATATATTGGCATGGATCATAGATATTTAGACTATTGAAATGTCTCAAGCATAAGATGCCATTTTAGAGTTGAATTCTTTTCATGCCTATCTAGTTAAATAAATATTATTTTATTTAAAGTGTTCCTCTCAAATTATGAATCTCCCTTTAATACTCAAACATTCTATGCATTAATTTAATGCTCATAAAATATCTTATTTTGGTAGTAATGATAATGTAAACAATCTAAAATATTACCAAGAATGACTAGATGCCCACGCTTACATAATGGATGCACATCCAAATTAAAATAAACAAAATTAGTTGGATGAAAAGCTGTATAGTACATGGAACATTTATGCACATAAATATAGATAGAAATATGTAGAAGACAATGGAAATAATATACTGGTCATAAGATATGATTAGTAATGCATAAAACTACCAAGACCAACTAGGATATGAAATGTCTCCCTTCTACCAGACTCTCATTTTGAATATTAATAAAATATCTAAAATCTCTTGGATCTCATGGCTATCCTACTCTAATACCAATGTTAGGTATTGTAAGAGTCTATACTAGGATTTAACACATGCAATGGAGCTATTGATGTTGCAAAACATAGAGAGCACATGAAATATTTTAAATTCACACAATATATTCTATTATTCACTCTGTTAAATTCATTCAAACATAATACAAATATATAGGATAATATTTACTATAATAAGGGATTCTAGATCCCTACAAAATCTCTCTTAAAAACCTCCAAATATCCTATAATAACACGTAGGTATTGTTGGTTGAATATTTTGTCGATCAACATACTGATAAACAAAATAGGTTTGATCAGCCAAAGTAGGAAGATTAGTCGTCAAAATGTGTAGGTTTACCACATCAAAAGGGGACTGATCTCTCCTTTCATTAAGGGGAGGTTCCCTATAGGTATGCTATATATATATATATATATATATATATATATATATATATATATATATATATATAAACAAAAAATAATACTCAAGGGTAAGACAAACCATCCATCTCCCTTTCTTTAGAGATGATGTATGCGGATCAAAGGAGAAACTCAAGGAAAATGACAGAAAGCACTCCTCTTCTTTCAGAAGTACTATTCAATAAGCCACAAGAATACTCCATGTAGTAACAACAAAATGTAACAAAGGATGTAATAACTAGCAAATCAAGATGCAGCACAAAGTTTACACCTGAATTGCTCAAGAGTAAGATATGAAGGACAATGAGGGCACAAAGTCACCCCAAGGTCCTTTACACATAAATGAAAGGAAAACACACTAAAGGTAATTCTGGGGGCACAAAGTCTCTCCACAGTTGACTCTTCAGGACACCTTATTAACTATTGTCACTAATTCTACTTGTTGAATTAAAGGAATAGAAGATATATTAAGGAAAAAGACATCAGAACAGTTTCCTCAACAACAAAGATATTATAGCACAAAGTCTAAAGAACCACTTGCTTTCTTATTCCAATAACAAAATATGATAAACAAATTGAGCTCAAAGTCTCAGAAGTGTCTTTCAATTTGGGCAGAGTTTCGTTCTGATTGTCAAAAAGAGATCCATTTACAATGGAAGAGAGTCCCTTATATAGCCTCTTCAAGAAGGACTCAGGAACAGTAACATATCATGTTGCATTGAAATATGTTAAGAAGATAGGCTATAACTTAGGGGTGTTTACCCATTTGATTTTATCAATGTAGAGAAACAAGTCATGCTATTGAAAGTTTGCAACTGTCAATGTCCACCTAGTGATCTGATCCTATCTTCATCATTCCTCCTTTTTTGGTTAATTGAATCAGGTCTTGGATTTAATTTGCTTTTATGTTTCTTCCTCAATTTCTGATGGTCTTGGCCTTGAAGTGTATGAATTCATTTAGCTCTATAAATTCAAAGGATCAATGGCTATTTTATGAGCTTTGAAATTGACGTTCATGCGCCCATCACTGCATTTTCAATGGCTAGTTCACTGTCTTGAATTTGATGTCTTCAGGGGTGTCACCCCTTGGTCCTTCATATTTTATATTTGGCATCTTCCTAAAGAGAAGATGACCCTTTGGCTTCAGGAAGTGTCCTTTAAGTTGGCAGCCAAGATTCCCTCGGAAGGACACCTACCCTTCGGGGTCCTTCAGCGGCCTTTTCCTTAGTGGACTGTTTCTCGAGTTTTCCTACAGATAATTCCTATGGGTATTTTCCTTGGGCTTTTTCTGTGGGTAAATTCCCATAAACAAAAAGTCTGTAGACAAATTCCCACAGATGAAAAGTCTGTAGAAATTTATCGCTCACTTTGCCTTTGTAAAATCCTTTAGGTTTTTTCCACCCGTGACTTGTCTGAATTCTTTCAGACTTTTTATCTGAAGTAATTCCTTTGGATAAAAAGTCTAAAGGAATTATTTCTTGCCTTAGTATTTTTTAAATTCTAAAAGAATTACCTTTGTGGCTTTCTTTGAAAATTGACCCTTCCAAAGGGTACTTTTGTTGACCACGTGCCCTCCGTAAGGGCACTTGTCCTTTGGGAGGCTATTTAAACTTTTACATTGGATCGATCCTTTGAACCAAGCTATTGAAACACTCTATTGAACCAAGGAATTAAACCACTTGGTTGAACCAAATGTTAAACCAAGTCGATGAACCAAGTTTTGAACCAAAATGGTTCAAGCTGATGGTTCAAGCCGATGGTTCAATTTTATGAACCAAGTTGATGAATCGATCTATTGAACCACAAGATGTTGAACCTATTCATTGAACCAAGGCTTTAAACCAAAATGGTTCAAGCTGATGGTTCATTTTATTGAACTAAAGTAATGAACTAACCGTTGAACCAAAAGACGTTGAACCAACCATTGAACCAAGTTTTGGTTCAACGGTTCAAACAAAGCCTTGAACCAACTGACAAACCATTTGATTAAACCAAAGGATGAACCAAAATGTTGAAACAAAGTGGATGAACCAATTGAACTGAAAGTGTTGAACCGATTGAACCTTGAACTCGTTGAACCGATTGAACCAAAGTGGTTTAAGCCTCTTTTGCTTGAATGCTTGTCGATAGACATTTTTTATTGAACCAAGGCACTGAACCAATCCTTGAAAGAGTCTGTAGATTTCAACCATTAAATCTCATTGAACTTGGCCTATAAAGTTCATAGATTTTCTCTTCCTGTTGAGTCTATAGATTTTCTCTTCCTGTAGAGTCCGTAGATTCAAGCCTGCAGAGTTCGTAGATTCAAGCCTGCAGAGTCCATAGATTTAAGCCTGCAGAGTCCGTAGATTTTTGAGAAGCTTGAAAAATGAGGAATTTGAATTCCCAAGACAAATTTTGAAAATGGAAGAGAAAATTTTGGTCTGTAGGACCAAAATAGTTCATATGTTGTCCCAAAAATGAGTGATATTTTTGGGGGACAACAACTGGCTCCAATTAGGGAACTTTTGTCAATTGCAAAAAGAATTGAAAGGAGTAGAATCCAGAATCTCTAGTGTCTTCATGTGTACCATTGGGTTATGGAGTCATGCCACCTAGAAATGAAAGGTATCAAAAATGGAAACAAATAAAACAAAATAGAATTAAAAACTGTACAAATATACATATATACAGATGCAATGATCTGATACTTCAAGAGTTGAAGTGTTTCAAATGCTACCCATTGTGAGGCAGAGAAAAGAGTGTGCCATCTTAATAGTTTAGCAAAGAGCTATTTTTACCAATGTGCTGATGAATTATAAATGGGCCTCTCCAAAGGGAGTCAAACTTTCCATGCATCCCCTTTGGTTCTCTCCTTTTGTCCCACAGTAGGACTTGATCCCCAATCTGGAAATCATGATTTTTGGCCTTTTGGTCAAACAGTTTCTTTACTAGATTTTGATGAGTAGTAATTTTATCCACCACCATGGTTCTCTATTCCTCTAGCTTAGTTAGGCACATGATTCTTTTATCAAGAGAACTTTCATATGTCTGATCTTTAATTGCCTTTGTTCATTTCAAGGCTGGCAATTCTAAGGTGATTGGTATCTCAGCATTGATACCATAAAGAAGTTGAAAAGGAGACATACCAATTGCCCTCTTTGATGTGATTTTATCTGCCCATAGAGCATCAACCAATGCTTTGTGCCATGTCCTTTGATTGTCATCTGCTAGCTTCTTGATGATAGTTACCAAGTTCTTATTGCTGGATTCAGCTTGTCCATTCCCTTGTGGAAAATAATCAGAAGAGTGAGAGAGTATAATTCCATAATGGAAATAGAATTGTGTAATCTCTTGATAGGTGAAACAAGCTACATATCAGTAACAATTTTTATTAGAACTCCAAACCTAGAAATGATATTCTCTTTGAAGAAATTGCATATAACTTCTGAAGTAGCATGCTTAGTTGGGATTGCTTCTACCCACTTGGTGAAATAGTCAGTTGCTGTAAGGACATAATCATGTCCAACACTTGAAGATGGGTTTATTGTCCCAATAAAATCAATCCCCCATTGCTAGAAAGGTTTTTCTATGATCACTGGCTTGAGAGGCATAATAGTTAACTTGAGTTTTCCAACAAATTGTTGACAAAGTTCACATTTTCTCACCCACTTATGTGCATCTTGGAAAAGAGTTGACCAGTAATATTTGGCTCACAGAATCTTGTGAGCAGTCATAAGAGCAGAAAAATGTCCTCCACAAGCTAGATTGTGGAAAGATTTCAAAAGCTAGCTTTGTTGCTCTTTATCTACACAACGAAGGAATACTCCATCTATGCTTCTCTTGTACAAGCCATTGTCCCAAAAGACAAAATTGGCAGCTTTCAACTTGATATTCCTCCTTTCTTTGTAAGACAAATGAGAAAGACATTCACCATAAGTAAGGAAATGAGTGATAATTGAATACCACTTATTGGTAGTGGAGACAAAAAGGACTGTTGGTGTCTCTTCCACTTCAGTTTCTTCACATTGTGTCTTTTAGCTTATTGTCAACAATTAATTGGCATAGGCCTTTACACCTGACCAAATTTGTTAGCTTGATTTCTAGATCAAACTCTTGGATATTTTCAATCCAATTACCTCTTTTCGTGCCAAACTCCTGCTGAGTTAATATAGACTTGATTGTAGTGTCAGAAACTAAGGCAGTAGTGTGTGAATTTAGAATATAGAAGTAGAAATGTTTGACGGATTTCACCAAAGCATAAGCATGCTTCTCTATATTTGAATAATTCATTTCATGGGTTTTGAGAGGGCAACTCATGAAAGAGATAAGAGATTCCATACCTTCCTTATCTTGTTGAACAAAAATTGCTGAAAGAGTGTGTTTAGACGCATAGCTGTATATGATGAAATCTTTGTTGTAATCTGGGCAAACCAAGGTAGGGGTATGAGCAATAGCATTTTTGATATCCTAAAATACTGATTTGCCTTCTTTAGTCTAGCTAAAGATGGTCTTCTCTTTCATCATGTTCACAATGTGTCTAGTCTTCTCAACAAATTTGGAGATGAATCTTCGTAAGAAATTCACCTTTCCAAAGAAAAAATGAATAGCATTTTTGCTTGTAGGCAAATTAAGTTCTTGAATAGACTTGACTCTATCTGAATCAATCTTTATTCCTTCTTTGGACATAATGTGTCCAAGGAGTTTCCCTTTTGTTACTCAAAAAATAGGCTTTTTAGGATTTAAGGAAATACCATTTTGGTGACAGCACTCCAACACTTGTTGTAAGTGGCATACATAATAAGATCGATGCTTTGAAAAGATAGTCAAGTCATCAAGATATACCACTATGAATTTACCAATCTCATCTTTGAAATCCAGATCCATTGCTCTCTGAAAGGTAGCACCAACATTTATTAAACCAAAAGGCATTCTTCTATATGCAAATATACTCCAAAGTGTAGTGAATGCAGTCTTGTGCTAGTCTGCTTCACCAATTTCAACTTGATTATATCTTGAGAAGCCATCCAGCATTGATAACATCTCTAAACCTATCATTGTTTGAAGCACTTGATCTATAATTGGCAAAGGATAATTATCTTTCAAAGATGCTTGATTTAGATTTTTGAAATCTACACAAATGTGAATTTCACTATTCTTCTTTCTTACAGGCACTATGTTTGTAATCCATGTAGAATGATGGATTGAGAAGATGATTCTAGCATTTAACATTTTTTGTATCTCAGACAGAATAGTACCTAATATTTTTAGATTATACTGTCTAGATTTTTGCTTGTAAGGCATTGAGTCAGCCTTGAGAGGAATGTCATGGCAGATTTCATCAGGTATGAGAGACTTCAAGTATTTATAAGAATATGCTAAGACATCCATGTATTGATGGAGTAAAGAAGTGAAATTGAATCTTTCTTTAGGAGTGCAACACTTACCAATATTGACGATCTTGGGATTTTCTTCAGTAGTCAGATTCACTTGATCGAATCTCTGAGAGAAAATCAAGTCTATTTGTTGTTGTTTGATGAATCTATCATGCTTGTCAAATAGCTTTTCAAAAGAAACCAGGCCTTTGGGAATTTTGTTTCCTTTTAGCTATAAGAATTCTTCATTTATATCTGAACTAGATTCAAAGATAGATTCATTCTTCTGAAATTCACTGCCTTCAAAACATAGTTGTTCAAAATTATCTTTTCATTCCAAGAAGGCAATGATTTGATGATCATCATTGAATACTTGCCAATGATCAGCATTGTCAAGAACACTTGGTCTATAGACCAGCTCAATAGTATACCTATCTTTTTTAAAGTCTGAATGGGGAACTAAGAGAGTTCCTAAAATAACAAGTGCATCAGCTCTGTCATTAGACTCTCTAGGTATGGCCAAAATGTTGAAAGCATCAAATCTTTCAATTTGGTCCCAAACCAAGTTACGATAGTGGCGTAATATTTCATTCTTAGTTTAGTATAAGTTCCTCACTTGACAAAACACTAATTTAGCATCCCCTTTGGCATGAAGAAACTTGATGCCTTTTTCTTGAGCAGCTTTCATGCCAAGCAACAGAGATTCGTATTCAGTTGTATTGTTAGTGTTGCTAAACTGTAATTTGTAAGATGAAGGGAACATATCTCCTTGAGGAGATATCAACACAATCTTAGCTCCTGAACCGGTAGAGGAACAACTACCATCAAATTCTAAAGTCCATATCTCATTTGATACTAATTTTTTTTAGACTTTCCTTCATCAGAGATGGAGGATCCTTCTTGGTCTGTACTGCAGCCTGCTATTTTTTTTGCTATTCTAGTTGAACTCATTTTTGAGTTGACCCTTTCAAGAATTATATCATTTGTTTTATGCACTTCATCTGTAGATAAAAAATAGTTACTCATACCTACGAATTCAAAAAGGATTTGAGCTTTAGGGGCTAATGTCTGGGTGACCACATATTTTGCTTCCTTTTCAGGGAGCAACCTCTTCATTACGCCTTGGATAGGGATCCTTTCCTCAGATAGATCCATGCTTAGTTCTCCTCCCATGTCCTTGTAAAAATTTCATCTAAGCAAAATGCCATAGGATGTTGAGATGTTAGCCACCAAGACATTCATCTTGATTCTCTTGTCTAAAAAGGCTACAAATATAAATTAGGCATCTTTGATTTGCCCCAGCAATGGTACTTGCTTGTTCTCCATGGAGAAACATCTTCCAAATGTCTTAGTCAGTGTGAGACCAAGAGACTCAGCTACTTTAGCAGGCATGACATTATCAGATGTGCTTGAGTCTATAATACAATTACTCAGCTTGTGGCCATTAATTAATAGAGAAACATAAAAAGGTTCTATTTTTTTAGGAGCAGTTGGGGGAGTAATGACCAGATTATTTGGAATAGGCGTGTTCTTTGGAGAATCAAGAGTTACCTTTTTAGCCTTTTATCCTAAAATGATAGTTTGGTTCTTGACATATTGGACCAACTTATTCAATTGATCAAGATTAGACTACAAATATTCAAACTCAAACATTTGTATTTTTGTCTTTTTGACATGATCGATTATGTCAAATGGCTAAATTGAGCTAGGTACAGAGAAAGGTACTTCAACTTTTTGAGTTTTAGGAGGGATGGGAGGTGGGCTGGTTTGTGAATTTGAAGTAGAAAGGGAAGGCAAAATTGATGTATTTTCTTTTTAAGTGATTATCAGGTCTTTTGACTAAAAAGACAGGGTGGTTCCACGCTTAGCAATCGTGACTGCTAGCTGTGGTTGCTCTTTTATCTTCTTTTTATCAGCCTACTGGACTGATTAGTTTTTGGACCTGGTAAACACTACATATGATCCATCAAAAACTTCTCCTTTGCTTTTGGGTTCATCCTGGTAGTTTAGGAAATTAATGTGGGAGTCGCCAGCTGATTCTTCTTGATTGTCTTTAAGGATATCGTCATCATTTTCTTGATTCAATTTAGGCTAAAAAGAGAACTCTAATTTTGCTTCAAGATATCCCATTACTAAATTAGTTGGAGGAGCTTCTAGGGCAAGTTTCCCTTGTGGGGGAGGAAGGTGATTCTATTGCCCTTGATTTTTGGTAGCATTGCCCTGATATGACTGATTTGGGAATGTCTTTTTGTATGAAGGAGTAGAAGACATTCCTTGAGCCATTTGCTTTTTGAGAGCAAGCAACTCATTTACCAATTTTTGCACCATTGGATTTGTGGTGCCTATAGATGCATATTCAAAAGATGGTGAAGCTCTATTTTTATTTGGATCTCTTCTTATCTTTCTTGCTAAGATGAGATCATCTTCTACTTTAGATGCCAAATGTTGAGCTGCAGCAAGATCTATTTGACCAGCACGCCTCAAGAGAAAACTTACTTCAAGTTGCTGAGAATTGATAAAAAATCATTTGAGATTCTCAGCTATAGGTCAAGCTATTATAGGAATTATGTTTCTTAGTTTTTCATGTCAGGATCCTACTCTTTAAGAGTACACTTGATTACCTTTGTATAAGCAACTAAACACGGAATTAAACTAGAAGTAATATGTAACTAGAATTCAAAGACAACATAGAATATGAAAAATAATACAATTTGTATTAACACTCTTTTAGAAGGAAATACAATGAAGAAATCACACTCTTCCCATACCTCTTAGGCATACAGTAATTCTCCCTCAAGATTTCTCTTTCTCTCAATCAATTACAATCACAACTCAAACATAGAGCTGTTCCCTCCACCAGATAGTGACAATCAACCCAATGGTTGTTGTTGCCTACTGCCAGTCCACCAAGTACCACCGAGTACTCTGAGTAGATATCCTTGATCTTGCACACTTACAGATCTAACTGATCTTACTTACCATGTAGATCTTCTTGATCTTGCTACCTACAGATCAATTGATCTTACACTCAGAAGGATCTCTTCCTTGTCCTTGATCCTTAATTACAATACAGCCCCATGGGTCTCTTAAATAGATCCCAAACCAAACAATAAT
Organism: Torreya grandis; assembly: GCA_037957365.1. Lineage (NCBI taxonomy): Eukaryota > Viridiplantae > Streptophyta > Pinopsida > Cupressales > Taxaceae > Torreya > Torreya grandis. Next base: position 1,643,599 of record JARHVA010001478.1, read on the forward strand.
TAGACTTTCCAATTACAATAATTAGAAATACAGACTCAAGACTAAAATTAGTCTTTACATGCAAACTAACTGTCTGTCTAAAATTAGACCAGTTTTAGAAACACACAGGTTGCCAATGTCGATTCTTGTTTGACTAATGCCAGCTGACCCCTAACCGATACTGGTTGCTCTGTACATTAAATATGACTAACGTTAGTTGGCCTGACCAACATTGGTTGGCCTGACTGATGTCAGTTACTGTAACACTTAGCAACCTCCACATTTTCATAATAGTGAAGCTTTTAGCTCCACAACCTAACAATCTCCCACTTGGAGATAAACAACTGCACCTGTACCTGTATCTATACATCCTCTAATTTTTTTTCTGGCTTGTATCCCTCTTCAAGTTTAATCTTGAAGACCAACAAAATTTGAATGAAAATTCAACTTCTCCTTTGTTCTCAGCTTTGTTAGCATACCTACAGGGTTCCTATCCATATGGATCTTTTCCAGCTTCAACTGTCCATCCTCCAATACCTGTGTAATGAAGTGGTACCTAAGCTGTATATATCTGGTTCTTGAATGAAAGGTTGAATCCTTTGCCAAATGAATTTCTCTTTGACTATCACTATATAATCTGCAACTCTCTTGCTCCTTTCCCAACTCTTCCATGAATCAAGTCATCCATATCATTTTCTTGCTAGCCTCTATGACTGCAACAACCTTATGCATCTCTAAAATATAGCTAACCACCGTTCCACCAATAGTGAACACATACCCTGTGGTGCTTCTCTTATCATCCAAGTCACTTGCCATATCCAAAGCTATATACCCATGTAGAGAAGTGCTTGACCCTGCATAACATAAATACCTGCTACTGGTTCCTCTCAGATATCTGAGAATCCACTGAACTACTTTCCAGTGCTTCTTTCCTAGATTGGCCATAAACTTGTTGACAACTCCTACTGCTTGGGTAATATCAGGTCTAGTACATACCATGTACCCAACCTCATTATGTGATTTAGGACACTATTCTAAGCTCAACTTGAACTGTCTAACCATAGGTGTGCTTACCGATTTTGCATCCTACATATCAAACCTCTCCACTACCTTATTCACATAATCCTTTTGAGATAAAATCAACCTGTGATTTTCCCTATCTCTAGAAATACTCATGCCAAGGATTTTCTTTACTGCTCCCAAATCCTTCATGGCAAACATGTGAGCTAATTTTACCTTTAGCTTAGTGATTCCTTGCATGTGTGACCCTGCAACAAGCATATCATCCACATACAGTAACAAAATAATGTAGCTAATATTATCCAACCTAGTAAAATAAACACAATGGTCACATTGACATTGACTAAAGCCATGCTTTGTCATAAACTTGTCAAACCTTAAATACCACTGTCTTGAAGCTTGCTCAAGACCATATAACTTGGCCTTCTGTCTCATCTGTCTATTCTTTCTTTTTTTAACCTGTAAATCCATTCATCTTTTAGTGCTTTCCTTCTGGCTGAAAACTCAACCAAATCCCACGTTTGGTTCTTTTTCAAGGAATCAATTTCTTCATTCATGCCATGCTCCCACTGTTTTCTAGATTTTACCTATATTGCCTCTTCAAAACTTCCTAGTTTTCCACCATCAGTGAGTAACAAGTAGTATAAAGAAGGAGAATAATGAATTTGAGGCTTACTTACCCTTTTAGACCTCCTCATGGGTGTTTAAGACTCCTTGACAGCTTGCTGTCTGCCCAAATTTCATTCTAACAGTGACCAATCTTGATCATCTCTCAGTCTACACCCAATTGATATCGATTCCATGTGATCAACTTGACCGACATCAATTCTTACCTGACCGATATTAGTTTGCACCTGATCACTGACATCGATTCCCTGACTGACGTTGGTGTCTGTGTTTTCTTGTGAGTGGTGATTTTTACCTGTGAGCTCATTTTGGATCATAACCTTATCCAAATCAACACTGCCCTGCTCAGAATTATTCAACCTCTTGAGCTGATCACTATCCATCACCTTCTCCTTAAAAACCAAGGCTTTCTAATTCTTCAATGTGTCAAAAACATCATATTTCCTCTTTATGCAATACTGTGATCCTCCAATAGAAGCTACCTTCTTCTTTGTTGACCCAGTTTTAAAAAACCTCACTTTCTTCTGTTGCTTACAAAAATCTCAATTCATGATTTTTAAATTTGAAAGCTTACCATTTGACTTAAGAACATCCATTCCCTTCTCACTCATGTGACCAAGCCTACAGAGCCACATCTTTGCATCTATATCTGAAGTAGATAAAACAGAAGGAAAATCAATAATATAAGTAGATAGATAAAGTGTACCTACTTTCTTACCTCTTGCTAATACAAGTGCACCCTTGGAAACTTTCCAAGATCCCACTGTGAGAGTTAGTATGCAACCCTCATCACCCAACTTTCCTACAAAAATTAGACTCCTCTTCAGAACTGGGACATGCATGACATCTTTCAACACCTATGTGTTGCCAATCTGCAATTTCAGCTGCACTTTCCCTTTGCCAACAATTTGACAAGGATTACCATCCCCTAAATAAAATTTTCCAAAGTCTCCATGGACATAATCATGAAAAAATTCTCTATTTGAGGTTGCATGGAAAGAGGCACCAGAATCTAAAACCCAAGATTCTACTTTATCCAAGGAACATATAAGAACATCCCGTGCAACAATACCTGCATCATTTGCTTCTTTATTTCCTTCATGCTGATCTTATACCAACCAACAATCTTTCTTTACATGCCCTTTCTTTCCACAATTCTAGCAGGTTATACTACCATACCTGGATTTGGATCTATTGCCTATCTTTGACCTTGATTTCCTTTGCTTGACATCTCTTTGCTTTCCCCTGCTTTCAACACTTAAAGTATTACCTGATGATTCTCCTATGCTTTTCTTGCAAATTTTTTAATTCAATATTACACTAACAACATCATCAACTTTTAAGATATTTGAAGCAGATGCAGTATTATTTACTGCCATTACCAAGCTATCCCAACTTTTAGGTAAAGAGCATAAGATTAATAGAGCCTTAATTTCATCATCAAAAACTATTTTGACTAAATTTAACTAGTTTACCAAACCATGAAAATCACTAAGATGACTATATACCGATCCATCTTCCTGCATTTGCAAATTAAATAATTACTTCATAAGAAATACCTTATTCAAAGCTGAGGGTTTTTCATATAAATTTGCCAAAGATTCCATTAACTCTACTGTTGTCTTTGCCTGAGATAAGTTGAAAAACACAGAAGCTGCCAGTGTCAGCCTTATAGCTCCAAGATACTTTCTGTCAAGAACCTTCCATTCTTCATCTTGCATATATGTGGGCTTGCTTGCAAACCCACCCAATGATAAGTACAAATATTTTTGATATAGATAATCTTCTATCTGCATCCTCCATAATTGATAATTCTTGCCATTGAATTTATCCATTTTTAGCATACTTTCTTCTACCATTGCTTTACTCTCACTCAAACAGAAACTCCTGTGAGTGACCTGTAATCAACAAACACTTAACACACTCTGAAACCAAAGTGTTAGTGAACCAAGCTCTGAACCAAGCTCTGATGAACCTGCTCTGATACCAATTGTCAAGATCTACACACATAGCTCTGATACCAATTATCAAGATCTTACTCTTTAAGAGTACACTTGATTACCTTTGTATAAGTAACTAAACATGAAATTAAACTAGAAGTAATATGTAACTAAAATTTAGAGACAACACAGAATATGAGAAACAATATAATCTATATTAACACTCTTCAAGAAGGAAATACAATGAAGAAATCACACTCTTCCCACACCCCTTAAGCATACAGTAATTCTCCCTCAAGAGTTCTCTCTCTCTCAATCAATTACAATCACAACTCAAACACAGAGTTGTTCCCTCCACCAGTTAGTGACAATCAACCCAATGGTTATTGTTGCCTACTGCCAGTCCACCAAGTACCACCGAGTACTCCAAGTAGATCTCCTTGATCTTGCACACCTGTAGATCAAACTGATCTTACTTACCATGTAGATCTCCCTGATCTTGCTACCTGCAGATCAACTGATCTTACACTCGGAAGGATCTCTTCCTTGTCCTTGATCCTTAATTACAATACAACCCCATGGGTCTCTTAAATAGATCTCAAACCAAACAATAATTAGACTTCCCAATTACAATAATTAGAAATGTAGACTCAAAACTAAAATTAGTCTTTACATGCAAACTGACTGTCTGTCTAAAATTAGACCAGTTCTAGAAACACACAAGTTGATAACGTTAGTTCCTATCTGACCAATGTCAGCCAACCCCTAACTGATGTCGATTGCTCTATACACTGAATATGACTGACGTTGGTTGGCCTGATTGACATCAGTTACTGTAACACTCAGTAACCTCCACATTTGCATAATAGTGAAGCTTTTAGCTCCACAACCTAACATTTCAAATTTGGCTATGAAATCTCTCATAGGCTCATAAGGCTCTTTTTTCATCTGTGTAAGTTGAGCCAGAAGTGCATGTGCATCTTTTGTAGGTTTGAATCTAGCTTCAAACTTAGCTTTGAGAGTATTCCAATTAGTTACTGACTGAGCCTGTAGATTATAAAACCAATCTGCAGTAGCACCTTGTAATGTTTCTATAAAAAGCCTGACTGCTACATCTTCAAATTCTACTCCAATTACTCCACAAGCTATGTTGAAGGCTGTAATGTGTTCATTAGGATGAACTTTTCCATCACCATAGAATTTAGAGCAATTCTTCCTTGAACTACGTGGAAGCTCATGTAGAGGTGGAGTAAGATTGAGAGGACCAAAAACACTACCCCAGGGGCCTTGAATTGCCATTGTGAGATTATGAAAAGGAGGGATAACAAATCTTAGAGGGGTAATTATTGGCAAAGTTTTATCAACAACAGAAGTAGATACTTTGTCTGGCAATGGAGATCTGACTTTAGTAGGAGGAAAGCTCTTGGTTCGTTGGAGAGGACATGGTGAAGGAAACAGATCAAAATCACTTTGCTGTACTAACTCAAATACAGGGTCAATGATACCTTTAGCCCTTTAGCTTCGTGTATACCTTGAATCTACCAAATTGTGAAATAAAAATGGAAAAGAATTGACCTTTCTTTAGTAAAATCTTGAGGCTTTAAACTATGCATTCTTTCCTGATTAGTGTGGAGGTGAATGGATAGATTATGAATGGATAATGGATATTATAAGTAACGGAGTCACCAAAATCTGTAATGGATAAGAGTTGTAATGATAATGGATAAGACACAGGTGATTTTTCAATCTGAAACTTGAGGTTCTAAATTGCACAAAATTATGTATATCCCCAGCGAAGTCACCAAAAATTGTTGGTTGAATATTTTGTCGATCAACGTATTGATAAGCAAAATAGGTCTGATCAACCAAAGTAGGAAAATTAGTCATCTAAATGTGTAGGTTTACCACATCAGAAGGGGACTGATCTCTCCTCTCATCAAGGGGAGGTTCCCTATATATATATAAACAAAAAATAATACTCAAGGGTAGGACAAACCATCCATCTCTCTTTTTTTAGAGATGATGTGTGCAGATCAAAGGAGAAACTCAAGGAAAATGATAGAAAGCACTCCACTTCTTTTAGAATTACTATTCAGCAAGCCACAAGAATACTCCAGGTAGTAACAAAAAAATGTAACAAAGGATGTAATAACTAGCAAATTGAGATGCAGCACAAAGTTTATGCCTAAATTGCTCAAGAGTAAGATACAAAGGACAATGAGGGCACAAAGTCGCCCCAAGGTCCTTTACACAGAAATGAAAGAAAAACACACTAAAGGCAATTTTGGGGGCACAAAGTCTCTCCACAGTTGACTCTTCAGGACACCTTCTTGACTGATATCACTAATTCTACTTGTTGAATTAAAGGAACAGAAGATATATTAAGGAAAAAGATATAAAAATAGTTTCCTCAACAATAAAGATATTACAGCACAAAGTCTAAAAGACCACTTGCTTTCTTATTCCAATAACAAAATATGATAAACAAACTGAGCTCAAAGTCTCAGAAGCATCTTTCAATTTGGGCAGAGTTTCGTTTTGATTGTCAAAAAGAGATCCATTTACAATAAAAGAGAGTCCCTTATATAGCCTCTTCAAGAAGGACTCAGAAATAGTAACATATCATGTTGCATTGAAATATATTAAAAAGATAGGCTGTAACTTAGGGGCATTTTCCCATTTGATTTTATCAATGCAAAGAAACAAGTCACACTATTGAAAGTTTGCAAATTTCAATGTCCACCTGGCGATCTGATCCTATCTTCATCATTCCTCCTTTTTTGGTTAATTGAATCGGGTCCTAGATTCAATTTGTTGTTCTATTCCTTCCTCACTTTCTGCTGGTCTTGGCCTTGAAGTTTGTGAATGTATTCAGGTCTGTAAATTCAAAGGATCAATGGCTATTTTATGAGCTTTGAAATTGATGTTCGCGCGCCTATCACTACATTTTCAATGGCTAGTTTGCTATCTTGAATTTGACATCTTCAGGCACATCACCCCTTGGTACTTATTCAACTTTTCTATTTGGCATCTTCCCAAAGGGGAGATGACCCTTTGGCTTTAGGAAGTGTCCTTTAAGTTGGCAGTCGAGAGTCCCTCATAAGGGCACTTGCCCTTTGGGGTCCTTTGGCAGGCTTTTCCTTAATGGACTGTTTCTCGAGTTTTCTTGCAGATAATTCCCACGGGTATTTTCCTCAAGATTTTTCTATGAGTAAATTCTCATGGACAAAAATTTTGTGGACAAATTCCCATGGACAAAAAGTTTGCAGAAATTTCCTGCTCACTTTGCCTTTATAAAATCCTTCGGGTTTTTTTTGCCCGTGACTTGTCTAAATTCTTTCAGACTTTTTGTCTGAAGTAATTCCTTTGAACAAAAAGTCTGAAGGAATTATTTCTTGCCTTGGTCTTTTTTGAATTTTGAAAGAATTACCTTTGTGGCCTTCTTTGAAAATGACTCTTTCGAAGGGTACTTTCATTGACCAAGTGCCCTCTGCAAGGGCACTTGTCCTTCGAGAGGCTCTTTGAAATTTTACATAGGATCGCTCCTTTGAACCAAGATGTTGAACCACTATGTTGAACCAAGGCATTAAACTGCTTGGTTGAACCAAATGTTGAACCAAGTTGATGAACCAAGCTTTGAACCAAAATGGTTTAAGCCGATGGTTCAATTGAATGAACCAAGTCGATGAACCACTCCATTAAACCACAAGACGTTGAACCTCTTCATTAAACCAAGGCTTTGAACCAAAATGGTTCAAGTCGATGGTTCATTTGATTGAACTGAAGTGATGAACTAACCATTGAACCAAAAGATGTTGAACCAACCGTTGAATCAAGTTTTGGTTCAATGGTTCAAATAAAGCCTTGAACTAGCTGACGAACCATTTGATTGAACCAAAGGATGAACCAAAATGTTGAAACAAAGTGGATGAACCGATTGAATTGAAAGCATTGAATCGATTGAACCTTGAACTCGTTGAATCGATTAAACCAAAGTGGTTCAAGCCTCTTTTGCTTGAATGCTTGCCAATAGACATTTTTGATTGAACCAAGGCACTGAACCAATCCTTGAAAGAGTCTGTAGATTTCAACTTGTAAAGCTCATTGAACTTGGCCTGTAAAGTCTGTAGATTTTCTCTTCCTACTAAGTCCATATATTTTCTCTTCCTACAAAGTCTATAAATTCAAGCGTGCAGAGTCCATAGATTCAAGCCTATAGAGTCTGTAGATTTAAGCATGCAGAGTCCGTAGATTTTTGAGAAGCTTGAAAAATAAGGAATTTGAATGCCCAAGACAAATTTTGAAAAGGGAAGAGACAATTTTGGTCTGTAGGACCAAAATAGTTCAAATGTTGTCCCAAAAATGAGTGATATTTTTGGGGGACAACAGGTATTATATTGTTGTTACCAACAATATATACAATATACTAATTATTTTAATATTTTTTATGGCAATATTTTGATAACTAACTATTACAAAATACTAACTAATCAGTTACTATTTACCTCTTAGTAAATACCCACAATGTAAAAGTTAATCCCTAACAACCCCAAATAGGCAAAGGAAAGTAAATGTTTAAAATTCATGACAACATAATGATTTTCCCAAAGGTGTTTATAATCACTGATAATGCAGGTGGGACAGTTTACAATGGTTTGCCCATAGGCAATTATAATCATTAGACCCCAATTATGGAAAGCATGATTGATAGATGGTGATTGAAAACATGATATAGAGGATAAACATGAATTAGGACAACCTTCTAGTAGGGAGATGCTTGTCCTAACTAACAAAGGTTAAAATTCTTTCATTGTTTAATTACTATATTTAGGATATGATTAAGATTGGATTGGGATTGTTGCTGGTGCTAGTGTTGAGGAGATGTTGATACTTCCATTGCTGTATAAACCTCTTGAAGCTAGTTTTTGGTCTAGAACTTAATAATAGGCATCATGATAGAACATTATGAGGAGTTGGTCACAATGTACATATGTAATTACTCCCATGATCTAATACTCAATGGAAAATAATGCACCAATGATAATAACCATGATGACAATGTAGACGTATGAATATGGATGAATTCAAAAATAAGTGCACAAAGAATCACCCAATGAATGCACATAGACTTGAATCAAGGTAAAATACTTAAATCAAATAAATATGCACATAAAAAACAAATAAATAAACAACAATTAGTCCCAATGTTAGTGTTTTTGTAATTTTTTTCTTTTTTCTTAGTTTTCTATGAGAAAAGATAGAAACACAAGATGAAGGGTGTGTACCTAGTAAACATTTACTCATTGATGACCAAATGAAGAGATAAATCCTTTTTGTCTTGGAAGGAATACCTGAAATAAGACAACACTACCACAAGCTGGTTGGTTAGATAAAGATGCAGGGTGGACTGCCTAGCATATGCTAGATCCAAGAAGCTAAAGCTTCCTTGGATGGTTGTCAATCCACTCACTTAACAACAAATGAAGATGATAAAATAAAATAAAGTTAATTTAATTTAAATTAATGATAAATTAAATTCTAAGTACAAAAATAAATGAAATACACATTCAAATAAAAATGACTAAATCTAGCACATGCTAAAACTAGTCAAGGCAAGGCCATAGTTTTGGGGTTTGGTTAAAATAGTAAGGGTCAAAAGGATTATTTTTTTGGGTTAGGTAAATGATCAAGGATTTAAATAGACAAAATGGTAAATGGATAGATGAGTCAAAGAAGAGAATGTGTTGAGTATGGCAAAGAGGTGAAAGAGGTTAAGTGAGGAATATGGCAAAGAGGCAAAATGGGGTAAAGGGGTAAAAGGGTAAATGGTAAGATGAGGAAGGGATGAAGACAAGAATGGTAAAGTGAGTGAAAATGTTAAGGGAAGTGAGGCCAAAAGGAAATAAATAAATTTAAATAACAAAACAAAATATTACCTCAATGTTTGTAGATGCTTATGATGAAGATGGTTTGTTGAAGATTGTTGATGAAGATATCTTGAGGAAATTTTGGAAGAGATTCATTACTTTAAATTATTTTCCTCCAAGATGTAGAAGAGTAATGACCTCCTTTAAATGGATGAACACCTAAAATAAAATTTGGGCAGCAATACTCTCACTTTTCAACCCCTTCTTTGGGTGAAGGAGAGGAGGGGGGTGGGGGGGTATTTGTAGTTTTTTTGTGAGGAAAACATGCCAAAAGAGGGAATCTTGGAAGTATGGCACATTTTTACCAAAGTTCAAGGATAGGGTTGGTGGAAGATTCCTATCAGGGTTGTCAAGTCTCCCTACCTTTCATGTAGTTTCAAGTTTAAAAATAATTGTGCACATGCTTTGAAAATGGGACTGACGACTTTGTTACACCCTTATTTGTCCTCATTTATGACTTTTAAGAGTTCTCCCATAAAATATGGCACCATTTTTCAAGGGGGAATGGGTGATTCAAGGTGAGGTGGGTGAATATTCCAATTTGGGATGATATATCTCTTATTAGGGCTAAGAAGTCCAAAATAGGGGGTCTTTATCTCTCCTAAGGTATGAAAGGGGCAAGTAAATCAATTTTGAAGGCTATTTTCATGTGAAAATGCAAAATCAAGTCAAATGACTTACCCTTGAGGAGAAATTAGACCCATTTTAGGTGGGGACCCTTGTGATGCTTAAATGAGGTCATTAAGCATCTTGTAAAAAAGGGCTAAAGGTGGGGTACCAAGCCATGTCACTTTGCCACATCATTTTACCATGTCACATGCCATGTCACATGCTATGTCACATGCCATGTCATTTTCCATGTCACTTTCCATGTCATATACCATGTTATCATGAATAGTGAAAGTGATCCCCATAATGAATAGTGATAGTGAATAGTGTTTTATGAATAGTGATTTCAGAAACTATTTTTGAATGGTGTTTTCAAATAATAATTTTTGAATAGAAATGGGTAGAATAGGGACTTTGGCTAAGTTAGGATGGTGGTAGAAGGGGTTAGGAAGGTTTTAAAAGGATTTAAGGTGGTCTTGAGGCATTCAGACACTTAGAACTGCAAGTGTGTAGTTTTTTAGTATCTACATTTGGCCCCTTTTTGTTATGTGGCTTTAAATTAACAAGTTGAAAAACAAAAATAGATTTCTTGGTCAAAGGTTAGGGTGCCCCAAATATGGTAAGAGTTGTTCCCCCTTAAATCAATAGTCGATGAGGAGAGGTCGAATTGGTTGTAGGTTTGATAAATAGTTGGTGGGGAAGCACTAGGTGGTGCCATAAGGTAGTGGGGCATGTGAGATGCCAATAGGTGCATAAAATGTGACTAAGCATGGTAGTCAAGATTGTATAAAGATGAAAGCTACCAATATTGGTAAAATAAGTTTAGTGCTAAGAAGATAGGTGACCAATAGACCACATGACTGTTATTGTCACAGTTGGGTACACTTGTTAACGTTCATAATAAAAGGGGTGGTGTCTATATGGGTATCTAAATTTAGGAGAGATCCAATGTGTGGGTGAATATAATTGGAAGTGATCTCATGTAAACACAATTGGTTAGGTCATGTACTAGGTGGTGTAAAATATTAAATTTTCAAATGTTCAACATGGAAAAATTAGTTGGCACATTCAAAAAGACTATGGGGAGGGCATCATAAAACATGCAAATAGATTAGGTCAAAGACAACCAACATCAAGGTAGATGTGGGCAAGGTGGTTGGAATGGGGTGGTCGATCATACACCATATGCACTGGGCAAGTAGACGTTGCCTACATAGCTCCATGGACTTAATGTCCAAAATAAACTTTAGGCCTAATGTAGTTCTTTTGAGGTTGGGAGTGTTGGGTAACTAGTTGCCTCAATATGAAAAGGTGACGAGTTCATAGATAAAAATGAAGGTGAAAAAGGATGGGAGAGTCTAAACATGGGTAGGACAAAAATAAGGTCATAATAAAATAAAGGGGTAATAATTTTGAAATTTTTTCCACCAAAATAAGGGGAGAAATAGGCTATACCAGGTTGTAGGAAGTCTGGTACTACTCAAATTATCATGGTGATCCGATGGGGTATTTCATCACCATCCAAATAATTTGAAATTGTGCATACTCCAAATAATGTCATGAATAAGCTATGGAAAGGGTATGGTGCAATAATTCAGGGAAGTAAAATAGCATAGTGGGTAAGTGGGTCATGGTGAAGACTCAAACCCTTGATGCTTGAACTAGTGGGGCACCAAAATAAGTAAGCATCGAGTTTTGAGTGAATTCTAAGAAAGACATCGAGGGGATTTATAATATAGAAAAATATTAATTAATTTAGGGAGTAGGTTGTGTTCCCACATAGGTATCCCAAACATCCCATTTGAAGATGATTTTTAGCTTGATTCCAACAACGGTAAAAGAGCAGAGAAAAAGGGATATAAAATGAGCAAAATCAGGGGGATGAGGAAGGAAACTTATTCAAAATAGTTGGCGGTGCTTTCACATGTTTGATAGTCACATGACTTGTGAATGAGGCAAAAAGAGAAATCACTAAAAACATCAAGTAGAAAGCGTTGAAGGGCTGAGAAGGAGATGGATGAAAAGAGAAGCATCAAGGTGACCAAGGGGGATGAAAGGGGCCAGGCACAATCATATGGATGAAAAATAAGGAGTACTAGGTAATGATGAAGAGAAGAGGAAAATAAAAGGTAGAAGTAAAGAAATAAAAATGATGGAGAATGAAGGGTGGTGAACCTAGTGGTTAGGTGGCCATGAAAGGCTTGAAATAAGTCTAAAAAGACTAGGAAGAAGGATTTGGTGATGAAAATGAGAGAGAAAGAAAAGGGAAATGCAAGGGGTGAAAGAATGAGATGAAGACAAGGGATGAAAATCAAGGATGATAAAAAGGAAGAATCAAAATAGGGATATAAAGCATAGATACTCACACAGATGCAAAAGACATGTGAGTACCGAGATGAAAAGAGGAAAAATGGGAATACCAAAAGGGCCATAGGTAAAAAGAGGTAAGAAGAAAAGGGGAATTATGGAAGGCTTCTCAAAGGATAAATACCTAGGGAGAAACTATTTGTGGAGGAACAAGGGGATGATAAAAAAGATGAAAGGATGGGAAAAAAAGAAAATAAGAAGAATGGAAAATGGGTACAGAGGGAAGAGTGGTAGAATGGTAGAGAGTGGTGGTACATGCAAAGAAAAAGTGTAGTAATAGAAGAAATATAAATCTTGAAAGATGCATAGTAAAAAGTGGAATGGGTGAGGAAAAGAGAGTGATAAAGGGGGTATGAAAAATAGCCAAGGGGGAGGGGAGATGATGAGAATGGAGAAAAAATTTGAAGGGGATAAAGGGCAAGGTTGGTAATAAGGTGAAAGAGAGGCAAACAATGCAAAAGGTGAGTGGGGAAGTGGGTCACAAAGCATGAAAAAGGAAAGCTGATGGGGAGGCCAACAAAGCAAAGGAGATGGTGGATAGATAGGAGAAAAGAGGAGGGAATTGGGAAAGTTGTCAATCCTTGTGTTAAAAGGGATTGACAAGCTAGAAAAGTGATTAAAAGAGATTGACAAGCTATAAAAAATGGTGGGCAAGGTGCGTAGTGTTAGAACCCAAGGGTGCCAGAAAAGAATATTCAAGGTGGTCTTGGTTTAGGATGCCCTAGGTGAGGGGTGTAGTTAGTATTATAAATTAGTTAGGAAATGGGGAGTTAGTTATTAGTGGCTAAGCTACCCATGAGCAGCACCTACATGGTCAAAATGGACATCAAGCTGATGTAGTTTGATTAAAAGGATGGTTGGTGGCTTGCAAATGGGATGCCCTAATTTGAAAGACCATGAAGTTCAGGTTAGGTTAGTTGGATGCAAAATTGGTAAGAGGTCAAAATTGGTTAAGGTTAGTTTTGGTTTACTCATGGTTGATGGTGAAGGGAAGGAAATGTTAGTGGTTGAGATGATCATAAATAGTGCCTACATAGTCCATGGATATCAGGCCAATGTAGTTCCAAATAGGGGTTGGGTTAGTGGTGTCCAAGTGGGTTTCCCCAATTGGATGAACCACATGGGTTGGTTTGGGCTAATGGAAGAGGGTTTTGGTGAAACAATAGAGGTGATGGGTTATGGTGAAGGTAATGGTGAAAGTGAATGGGGTAGGTTGGTAAATAGTTACCACAATGATCCCACATGTCATAGGATGAGAGGCATGGATGGGTAAGGTAGGGTAAATAAGAAGGGAATACTAGGCCTAGCAACACAAACAACCTTTAATGGAACTAATCTAAAGAAGAGGTGTCTTTGTTAGGAGGTTACACCTTCTAAAATTATGTGAGGGTAGGAGTTTAGAGATAGTGTTTACTACTATGAGCCAAGTTTTAGGAGGTGGGGATCTATTCAGATCTATAGAGTTGTTATGGCTAAGATTCATCACTACTATGAGCTGATTTTCAAGGGCAATAGTGAAGTGATGACATATAAATAATTTATTTGAAGGTCAAGTAGATTCTATAAGTAAGGAAGTTAGTAGCATGGTGAGAAATAGAGGATAGACCTTGCCTGACTTAAGAGCTGCATGGGTAAGCTAGACAAATGGTGGCCATGTCTGCATCCTCTGTCCCAGCTCCATAGAACTAATGACTTATTAGTTTTTCTAGTTTGGGCCTAACCAAATAGAGGCTACATGGCTAGGAGAAGATGGTGGTTCCCTTGTTACACATAAACATTTAGCTGGCACAAAATAAAAGACTACCATGTTTGAGTAGACACTGCCAATGGTTGGGGTCTGATGCTCATATTATGTGGTAATGGACTAGTAGGAATATGAGGGAAAAAAGAGAAAGAAGGTGAACGTAACATTGTAAAATACCCAGAGTAGAGTATGATTCTCTCTATATGGGGATGAATGTGGGAGAGGATAATAGAGTATACCCTTTAGCAATTTTTGAGACAGGGAATGCTACATATTAAGTAGAAGGATGGTTAAACACAAATCTAGAGTCACCAAATAATTGGTATAATGCATAGGTAGGAAAATAATGTATGCATGTGTGTTAGGTAATGCGTGTGTAATCTAATAAAATATTGCATGTGTTGTGTGACTCTTCACACCCTAAATAAAATATTGCATAGTTTGACGTAAACATGTATAAAATGTGTTGGATGTTGCTGGATGAATGTTATGGTTATGGTTATGAATGGTATGGTGATGGTCATTGTATTCTCACTCAATGTAAAAGGAATGACTATTGTTGTTACAATTTTAGATGGTAAAAGTTGTGATGATAACATCAACCAAGCACATTAAGATGAGAATAGGGTATGATGCTTCATTTTTGACAAGGACTGAAAAGGGACCCAAAGTGGGATCAGCTTAATGAATATAAGCCTTGAAAATGCTTTGCATTAGCATGTGTTTGTGGATAAAATAAGTTTATTGATTTGCCTAGCATCAAGTAAGCTCACAGTCCCTTGATCGAGAGGAATAAGTGGAATACAGGTGATAAGTACAGTGAGGAAGAAGGAAAATGTGAATGGTAACCTTATGTGGGTTAGTTTGCCCCTTTTATAGGTAACCACCAAACTATAACAGACTAGTCCATGTCTTATGATAAGTATAGACTGATTGATGTAGGAAGTCTACATCTAGAAGTTGATTGCAGTTTACATCTGATTATGTTGCTTGCAAGACAATTATGGATGATAATGGGTATTTTTGAGTTTTATTATTTGGGAAGCTGATTGATGTGGGAAACTTCTAATGAATTTCTTTCTATTTTTGTCATAGTTAACTTAGCCATCATGTGAGGGAGTCATCTAAGTTTATGGGATTTAATTTTAATGCTTGTAATATTTGTCCCTCATAGGAGCAGCCTATTTTTTTTGTCTAAGAAAATTTGGATTTCTTTTGGGTAGCTATCCTTTAAAGGAGTAGTCTACTTTTAATTTTGAAGTAAATTTTTTATTTTTATTTTGGGGAAGTTATCTTTTGAGGGAGCAGTCTATGATGCCAAAGAGTTTGACCCAGATAATATTTTGTATTTGCAAAATAATTTTGATATTTGTAGACATGGACCAATCTAATTAGGTTTGAGGGTTTCCCCTTTATAAGGATGAAACATGAACATAAGAAGGCTAGTGAAATGAGGGGAACTATAGAACAACATCCATGGGATCCCATCATGTTAATAATAGAAAGTATCCATGAGAACCATGCTATGGGTAGAGCCAGGGCACCCATACTTAGGATTGGATCATGACTATGATGGTTAATCACATGATTATGTGTTGTAGTCAGTTATTCTTAGAAAGGAGAAGAGGAATGTGAAAGGTAAATATCTCATAATCAAGGGATGAGCTTAAGTTAGACATGCAAATAGGTTAGATTCATGTTATCAAAAGAATTGATGCAAATGCAAAGCATTGAGAGGCTCAAGTTTTAGTTTTCCTTCAAGGGAGGACAAATGATAAGTACCTGATCCATACTTGTGGGTGATGATGTATGGTCTAAGCCAATTGAAATCAAACTTGCCTCATTTACTCTTCTCCATGTTGGTTTTATTTTAGGATGAGATCTTTGATATTGAATTATTGAGGTTTGAGGTAAGGTTGGTTAGGTTTGATGGTGAAGGATAATATCCAATGGTTCAATGGGAGAATTTGAATCCCAAATAGGTCAGGTGGTGTCCAAATGGGTTCCCCCAATTTTGGTTCAGTTTGGGTTGATGGATAGGTTTGGTTGATATGTTGAGGGAAAAAAAAAGCTAAGGGTTAGTTCAGTTAATGGTTAAGGTATGGTTAAAGTTAATAAATTGTTAAAGCTTTATGAAAGGAAAGTTCCCCCAGTTTACTCTTTGCATGGGTGGGAAAAATATCCCAAAGTAAAGGTGTTTGTGGTTAGGTTCAATTAGAATGTTGAGGTTTTGAAGGGTATGTCTTTGGAATGGATATTTTAACCTTTCCCTTATCCTTTTGTTAGACCTGAGAGTGGGTAACCCTATAAATGGTGTAGATAAAGGAAGTGTTGGTTTAGCTTGTCACTTTGATTCCTACTTATTCTTAGGTGAGAATGGGGGAATAGGCAAATGTTGGGTAGGTTTGGTTGATGGTTGGGTTGGTAATGGGCTCAATAAAAGTTCATCTAATAACATATTATCCTAATATACATTATGGATGAGTTCTTAGAGAGATTTTTAATGCTTTGTGTCATGTAAAAGTGTCTTATGGTATCCACAAACTAAGCTGGCATCAAACCATTTAGGTTGAGTATGTGAAGGGTCAAAAGTTTTGATAGGTTGGAAATGTTTAAGAGGTGGTAAGGTTAAGGAGGAGTTTTTCAATAACCTTTAGAGAATGGTTGAGTATGACTCCACTAAAGGTGGTAGGGGTTTGGTCATTTTTGGTTTCAGTGTGTTGTCCCCCAAAAATATCACTCATTTTTGGGACAACATTTGAACTATTTTAGTCCTATAGACCAAAATTGTCTCTTCCCTTTTCAAAATTTGTCCTAGGCATTAAAATTCCTCATTTTTCAAGCTTCTCAAATATCTATGGACTCTACAGGATTGAATCTATGGACTCTATAGGCTTGAATCTACAAACTCTACAGGAAAAGAGAAATCTACAGACTCTACAGGAAAAGAAAATCTATGGACTCTGCAGGCCAAGTTTAACGAGCTTCACTGGTTGATTTCTATAGACTCTACAGTAAAGAAGTAAGCTTTCAACACTTAGGTGATCTCAAAGTTGGTTCAATGATCAAGTTCAACCAAAAGAGTTCATCGGAAAGCTTCTAAGCAAGGATTGAACTATTGAACCTTGAACCATTTTGGTTCAATAGGCTCAACAAGTTCAAAGGTTCAACATTAGTAGCAAGAGTTCAACCACTTCCAAGTTCAAAGGCTTCTACAGTCAGGTTCAAAGGCTTCTACAAGCAGGTTCAATCAAAAGAACAAGTTTCTGAGGCTTGAACCATTGAACTATTGAACCATTGAACCACTCGGGTTTAAGGTTCAACAAGTTCAACGTGTTTGATTCAACAAGGATCAAAAGGACTTAGCCAAATCAAAGAGAATGAACCGATGAATCATTGAACCAAAGTTGGTTTAATTCAGTTGGTTCAATGTTTCAGTTCACTCAGTCAGTTCATCAAATGGTTCAATAGCTTTTGGTTTAATCAAAGGGTTCATCAGCTTGAACCATTTTGGTTCAAAGCTTGGTTCAACAGTTGGTTCAAATCTTGGTTCAATGGTTGGTTCAAAGGAGCGGTTCAATGCAAAAGTTCAAGAGAGCCTCCCAAAGGACAAGTGCCCTTGCGGAGGGCACTTGGCTGACAAAAGCACCCTTCGAAAGGGTCATTTTCAAAGAAGCCAAAAAGGTAAGTTCTTTCAGAATTTTGTTTAAGGCAGTGAATAGGCAAAGGCATAATTCCTTCAAACTTTTTGTCTGAAGGAATTCCTTTAGACAAAAAGTCTGAAGGAATTTGGGAAAGAAGTTGCGGGAGGAAAGCCCGATGGAATTTCCAAAGGCCAAAGACAAAGCAATCAAAACAATTCTTGTGGACTTTTTGTATGTGGTAAAATGTCCATGGGAAAAATGTTTGCGAGAAAGCTTTGAAGGATTCCAAAGACAAAAGGTTGCCGAAGGACGCCGAAGGGTAGGTGCCCTTTTGGGGGACTCTCGACTACCAAATTAAAGGACACTTCCCAAAGCTAAAGGGTCACCTTCCCTTCAGGAGGATGCAAAGCAAGAAAGCTGAAGAAATCCCAAGGGGTGATGCACCCAAAGACGTCAAAGTCAAGAATGGAAAACTAGCCATTGGAAATTCAAATGTATTGATGAGTGCGTGAACGTCAATTTTTAGGTTCGTAAAATAGCCGTTGATTTTGAAAAGCCTTAAAGAAGAGCCAAATAACTTAGCCCGAAGGCCATCTGAAGACCACTCGAAGGGTAGATACCCTTGTAGGGGCTCTTCCTGACCCAAAGCAGATCATTTCTCAAGGCTCGAAGGGTAGGTCCCCTCTGGGAAAGCTCAAATGACAAAGCTGAAGGAATTGTTGAGGAAAGTGACATGCCCGTAGATGTCAAAGTTGTGATGATGAAATAGCCATTGATCCTTGTAGGTTTAAATCTTTGAACCCGAATGCATTCAAAGGCTTTAAGGCCAAGATCAGCAAGAAGTGACTAAGGAATAGAGCATCAAATTGAATCAAGAACCCGATTCAATTAACTAGAAAAGGAGGAATGATGAAGAAGGATTAGATCGCCAGGTGGACATTGAAAGATGTAATCTTTCAATAGCGTGACTCATTTCTCTGCATTAAGAAAAGCAAATGGGTAAATGCCCCTAAATTCTAGCCTATCTTCTTAACAAATTTCAATGCAACATGATGTGTTACTATTCCCAAGTCCTTAAAGAGGCTATATAAGAGACTCTCTTGTTATTATAAGAGCTTCTCTTTCTGACAATCAGAAACAAAACTCTACCCAAATTGGAAGGCATTACTGAGACTTTGAGCTCAAATTGTTGATCATATTTTGTTATTGGAATAAGAAAGCAAGTGACTTTTCAAAATTTGTGTTGTGATATCTTTGTTGTTGGGGAAAATATTCTTATGTCTTTTTCCTTAATATATTTTCTATTCCTTTAATTCAACAAGCAGAATTAGTGAAAGTAGTCAGGAAGGTGTCCTGAAGTCAACTGTGGAGAGACTTTATGCCCCCATAAGTTCCTTTAGTGTGTTTTATTTTTGTTTCTATGTAAAGGACCTTGGGATAACTTTGTGCCCTCATTGTCCTTCGTATCTCACTCTTGGGAAATTCAGGTGGAGACTTTGTGCTACATCTCAATTTGCTGGTTACTACATCCTTGGTTACATTTTGCAATTACTACTAGGAGTATTCTTGTGGTTTGCTGAATAGTACTTCTGAAAGAAGAGGAGTGATTTCTATCATTTCCCTTGAGATTTTTCCTTTAATTTTCATGCATCATCTCTAAAGAAAGAGAGATGGATGGTTTATCCTACCCTTGAGTATTATTTTCTATTTATATATGTATATATCATATCTATAAGGAACCTCCCCTTGATGAGAGGAGAGATTAGTCCCCTTTTGATGTGTTAAACCTACACATCTGAATGACCAATCTTCCTACTTTGGCTGATCAGACCTATTTTGTTTATCAATACACTTATTGACAAAATAATCAACCAACAATTTTTGGTGACTCCACTGGGGATATACATAATTTTGTGTAATTTGGAACCTCAAGTTTTAGATTGAAACATCACCTGTGTCTTACCCATTATCATTATAGCCCTTATCCATTATAGACTCTGGCGACTCCATTTCATGTCTTACCTATTATCCATTTATAGCCTTACCATCTTTCTCCACCTCCATTATTTTATCTGGTCTACAAAAACTAGAGCTACTGGGAAAGAATGTGTAGTTTAAAGCCTCAAGCTTCAAACTGAAGTAAGGTCAATTTTTTTCCATTTTTGTTTCACAATTTGGTAGATTCAAGGTATACACGAAGCCAAAGGGCTAAAGGGATTATTGAACCTATGTTCGAGTTGGTACATCAAAGTAATTTTGATCTATTTCCTTCACCATCTCGCCTCCAACGAACTAAGAGCTTTCCTCCTACTAAAGTCAGATCTCCATTGCTAGATGAAGTATCCACTTCTACTATTGATAAAGCTTTGCCAATAATTACCCCTCTAATATTTGTTATTCCTCCTTTTCATAGTCATATAATGGCAGTTCAAGGCCCCTAAGGTAATGCTTTTGGTCCTCTCAATCTTACTCCACCTCTGCATGAGCTTCCATGTAGTTCAAAGAAGAATTTCCCCAAATTCTATGGTGATGGAAAAGTCCATCCTGATGAACACATTACAGCCTTCAGCATAGCCTGTGGCATAATTGGAGTAGAATTTGAAGATGTAGTAGTCAAGCTATTTGTAGAAACATTACAAGGTGCTATTATAGATTGGTTTTATCATCTACAAGCTCGATCAGTAACTAATTGAAATACCCTCAAAGCTAAGTTTAAAGCCAAGTTCAAACCTACAGAAGATGCACATGCACTTTTGGCTCAACTTACATAGATGAAGAAAGAGCCTCATGAACCAACGAGAGACCTCATAGGCAAATTTGAAAAATTGAGGAACAAAATTCTTGTAATTGCTCGACCTACAATTGAGAATCTCAAATGCTTCTTCAATAATTCTCAGTTACCTAAAGTAAGTTTTCTTTTGAGACATGCTGGTCAAATAGATCTTGCTACACCTCAACTTTTAGCCATTGAGGTAGAAGATGATCTCATCTTAGTAGGGAAAATAAGAAGAGATCCAAATAGAAATAAATCCTCATCATCTTCTGAATATTCATCTATAGGCACCATTGATCCAATGGCGCAAAAGTTGGCAAATGAACTGCTAGCCTTGAAAAGACAAATGGCACAAGGAATGTCTTCTACTCCTTCATGTAGAGATATGCCAAGAAGGACATTTCCAAATCAGTCATATCAAGGCAATGCTACCAAGAATCAAGGGCAGCCAGATCATCTTCCTCCCCCACAAGGGAAACTTGCCCTTGAAGCTCCTCTAACCAACTCAACAGTTGGATATTTGGAAACAGAACATGCTTTCTCTTTCCAACCTGAGTTTAAGCAAGAAAATGATGTTGATCTCTTCATGGAGGATCAAGAAGAATCAGCTAACAACTCCCACATTGGTTTCTTAAACTACCAGGATGAACCCAAAAGCAAAGGAGAAGCTATTGATGGATCATATGCAGTTTTTACTAGGTCCAAGAACCAATCAGTCCAGCAAGCTGATAAAGGGAAGATAGAGGAGCAACCTCAACTAGTAATTACAATTGCTAAGCATGGAACCACTCTGTCTTTTTAGTCAAAGGATCCAGTGATCACCCAAAAGGTAACTACATCAATTTCACCTTCACCTTCTACTTCAATTTCGCAAACTAGCTCTCCTCCCATCCTTCCTAAAACCCAAAGGGTTGAAATGCTTTCCTCTGTTCCTAGTCCAATTCATCCATTTGACATAATTGATCATGTCAAGAAGACCAAAATTTAAATGTCTGAATTTGAATATTTGTAGTCCAATCCTGATCAATTGGATAGGTTGGTCCAATGTGTTAAGAACCAAACCATCCCTGTAAGACAAGAGGTTAAGAAAATAATTCTTGATTCCCTAAAGAACATGCCCATTCCAAATAATCTTGTCATTACTCCTCTAGTTGCCCCTGGGAAAATAGATCCTTTCTATGTTTCCTTATTGATAAATGGTTATCAACTCAACAATTACATCATTGATTTTGGGGCATCTAAAAATGTCATGCCTACTAAAGTAGCTGAGTCTCTGGGTCTCACACTGACCAAAACCTTTGGGAGATGTTTCTCCATGGAGAACAATCAAGTACCACTAATGGGGCAAATCAAAGATGCCCAATTTGCATTTGCAGCCTTTCTAAACAAGATAATCAAGATGACTGTCTTGGTGGCTGATGTCCCAGCATCCTACGACATTTTGCTTGGATGAAATTTCTGTAAGGACATGGGAGGAGAACTAAGCATGGACCTGTTTGAAGCAAGGATCCCTGTCTAAGGTGTAATTAAGAGATTGCTCCCTAAAAAAGAGGTAAAATATATGGTCACCCAAACGTCAACCCCTGCAACACAAATTCTGTTTGAGTCTTCAGGTAAGGGTAATTATTTCTTGACCATAGAGGATGTTCATGTTTCTATAGATGAAAGTCTTGTAGCTAACAATCTAGGAATTGATCCAAATAAGACTTCAAGAGAATTGGTAGGGCACAGTATGAACAAGGAAGGATCTTCCATCTCTAATGAAGAGAAATCTGATAGGAGATCAGCTTCTGATGATGCTTGGATCCTAAAATCCAATGGTAGCAATTCTTCCACCAATGATGGAGTCAAGACTGTGTTGATATCTCCTCAAGGAGATATTATTCCTTCATGCAATTTTCAAGTTAGCAACACCAACAACATAGCTGGATGCAAATTTATGTTACTTGGATTGAAGATTGTTCAAGATGAAGAGATCAAACTCCTCCACATCAAAGGAGATGCTAAGTTGATAGTTTGTCAGAAGTTTGATGTGGACAATCCAATCATGTGTTGGACTAAACTAGAAGAATAACCAATTATGGTAATGGACCATGCTCTTGCAAATCAAAATCAGGAAAAGGAACCCTTCACCAAGAAAGCAAGGAGTTATGGATTTCAAATTGAAGACCACATCCTTCCATGGGACAAGAAGAAGAAAAAGCCAAGAGGAAGACATAGAAAATTGGTTTCCTGGTGGAAATTTCCATTCGCTCATCACCATTCCTAGGGACAAAATGTCTTCTTGCTGGTTTATTAGGATAAAGCACTATTTCCACTGCCTCTCAGGAAACATCTGAAACACTTCAACTCTTGAAGTATCAGATCATTGCATCTGTACATATGTATATTTGTATAGTTTTTAATTCTATTTTGTTTTGTTTCTTTCTTTTTTGATGCCTTCCATTTTTGGGTAGCATGACTCCATAGCCCAATGGCATACTTCAAGGCACTGGAGATTTTGGATTCTACTCCCTTCAATTCTTTTTAAAAATTGATAGAAGTTCCCCAATTGGAGCCAGTTGTTGTCCCCCAAAAATATCACTCATTTTTGGGACAACATTTGAACTATTTTGGTCTTACAGACCAAAATTGTCTCTTCCCTTTTCAAAATTTGTCTTGGGCATTCAAATTCCTCATTTTTCAAGCTTCTCAAAAATTTA
This sequence comes from Torreya grandis, assembly GCA_037957365.1. NCBI lineage: Eukaryota > Viridiplantae > Streptophyta > Pinopsida > Cupressales > Taxaceae > Torreya > Torreya grandis. Next base: position 1,666,931 of record JARHVA010001478.1, read on the forward strand.
CAAACTCTGCAGGCTTAAATCTACGGACTCTGCAGGATTGAATCTACAGACTCTAAAAGAAAAGAGAAATCTATGGACTCTGTAGGAAAAGAAAATCTATGAACTCTGCAGGCCAAGTTCAACGGGCTTCATTGGTTGATTTCTATGGACTCTGCAGGAAAGAATCAAGCTTTCAACACTTAGGCGATCTCAAAGTTGGTTTAATGATCAAGTTCAACCAAATGAGTTCATCGGCAAGCTTCTAAGTAAGGATTAAACTGTTGAACCTTAAACCATTTTGGTTCAACGGGCTCAACAAGTTCAAAGGTTCAACATCAGCAGCAAGAGTTCAACTGCTTCTAGGTTCAAAGGCTTCTATAGTCAAGTTCAAAGGCTTCTACAAGTAGGTTCAATCAAAAGAATAAGTTTCTGAGGCTTGAACCATTGAACCGTTGAACCATTAAACCACTCGGGTTTAAGGTTCAACAGGTTCAATGCATTTGGTTCAACGGGAATCAAAAAGACTTAGCCAAATCAAAGAGAATGAATTGATGAACCATTGAACCAAAGTTGGTTCAATTCAACTGGTTCAATGCTTCAGTTCACTCAATCAGTTCATCAAATGGTTCAATGGCTTTTGGTTCAATCAAAGGGTTCATCAGCTTAAACCATTTTGGTTCAAAGCTTGGTTTAAAGCTTGGTTCAATGGTTGGTTCAAAGGAGCAGTTCAATGCAAAATTTCAAGAGAGCCTCCTGAAGGACAAGTGCACTTGTGGAGGGCACTTGGCCAAAAAAAGCACCCTTTGAAAGGGTCATTTTCAAGGAAGATGCAAAGGTAAGTTCTTTCAAAATTTTGTTTAAGGCAATTGAAAGGTAAAGGCATAATTCCTTTAGACTTTTTGTCTAAAGGAATTCCTTTAGACAAAAAGTCTGAAGGAATTCGGGAAAGAAGCTATGGGAGGAAAGCCCGAAGGAATTTCCAAAGGCCAAAGATAAAGCAATCAGAACAATTCTTACAGACTTTTTGTCTGCGAGAAAATGTCTATGGGAAAAATGTCCGTGGGAAAGCTTCGAAGGATTCCAAAGACAAAAGGCCATTGAAGGACCTTGAAGGGTAGGTGCCCTTGTGGGGGACTCTCAGCTACCAAATTAAAGGACACTTCCCAAAGCTGAAGGGTCACCTTCCCTTTGGGAGGATGAAAAACAAGAAAGTCGAAAAAAGCCCAAGGGGTGACGCACCTGAAGATGTCAAATTCAAGAATGGTAAGCTAGCCATTGGAAATTCAAATGTATTGATGGGTGCACGAACGTCAATTTTAAGGTTCATAAAATAGTCATTGATTTTGAAAATCCTTAAAGAAGAGCCAAAGAACTTAGCTCGAAGGCCATCTGAAGACCACTCGAAGGGTAGATACCCTTGCGGGGGGCTCTTCCTGACCTAAAGTGGATCATTTCTCAAGGCTTGAAGGGCAGGCCCCCTTTGGGAAAGCTTAAATGACAAAGCTGAAGGAATTTTTGAGGAAACTGACATGCCCACGGACGTCAAAGTTGCAATGATGAAATAGCCATTGATCCTTGTAGGTTTAAATCTACAGACTGGAATGCATTCAAAGGCTTTAAGGCCAAGATGAATAGGAAGTGACTAAGGAATAGAGCATCAAATTGAATCAAGGACCCGATTCAATTAACCAAAAAAGGAGGAACGATGAAGAAGGATCAGATCGCCAAGTGGACATTGAAAGATGTAAACTTTCAATAGCGTGACTCATTTCTCTGCATTAAGAAAAGCAAATGGGTAAATGCCCCTAAATTCCAGCCTGTCTTCTTAACAAAATTCAATGCAACATGATGTGTTACTATTCCCAAGTCCTTCTTGAAGAGGCTATATAAGAGACTCTCTTGTTATTGTAAGAGCATCTCTCTCTGACAATCAGAAACAAAACTTTGCCCAAATTGGAAGGCATTACTAAGACTTTGAGCTCAGATTGTTGATCATAGTTTGTTATTGGAATAAGAAAGCAAGTGACTTTTCAGACTTTGTGCTATGATATCTTTGTTGTTGGGGAAACTATTCTTATGTCTTTTTCCTTAATATATTTTCTATTCCTTTAATTCAATAAGCATAATTAGTGAAAGTAGTTAGGAAGGTGTCCTGAAGTCAACTATGGAGAGACTTTGTGCCCCCATAATTGCCTTTAGTGTGTTTTATTTTTGTTTCTGTGTAAAGGACCTTCAGACGACTTTGTGCCATCATTGTCCTTCGTATCTCACTCTTGGGCAATTCAGGTGGAGACTTTGTGCTACATCTCAATTTGTTGGTTACTACATCCTTGGTTAAATTTTACAATTACTACCAGGAGTATTCTTGTGGTTTGTTGAATAGTACTTCTGAAAGAAGAGGAGTGCTTTCTGTCATTTCCCTTGAGATTTTTCCTTTAATTTGCGTGCATCATCTCTGAAGAAAGAGAGATGGATGGTTTATCCTACCCTTGAGTATTATTTTCAGTTTATATATGTATATAGCATATCTATAGGGAACCTCCCCTTGATGAGAGGAGAGATTAGTCCCCTTTTGATGTGGCAAACCTACACATTTGGATGACCAATCTTCTTACTTTGGCTAATCAGACCTATTTTGTTTATCAGTATGCTAATCGACAAAATAATCAACCAACAGGATGTCAAGGTAGAAGATTATTTGGTGATAGGTGCTTTTAAGTTGGTATGTTTACTCGATGGATTTTATTAAGGTAATATGGTTGATGAGCTAGAAGGAGAAGATGGTAAGGTAGGTAGCTTAGGTATTGGCAGTGTTTGTAAGAGAGATGTTTTAGAAAGGAAGTGTCATGGTGTAATTAGTAGAGGTAGTAGGGTTTTGTTATAAATAATGGGCTTCATGCTCAGGGTAGAGGGATGAGGACTCAAGATGGAGGGCAAGGTTGAAGGAGGGAAAATTTAGGATTTTGGGTTCTTTTGTGGTTTTACCGCCTTGGTTATTTTTGTTGGTTTTGAAGGAGGTCTAGCTACTTTATTTGTTTCAAGCAGTTGAGGGTTGTTTACTTTAGCAGAGGTTTTAGATGGTTTGGTGGAGGTTTTATAAGTGTTAGGTTGGTTCACCAAATAAGGTGTTAGGGGTTTTGGTTTGGTTTTCTCACCCTTGTTTTGGCTTGTGATAGAAGGTTCCATAATTGGAGGTTTAGTGGATGAGGCTATCTTTTCTTGTGAGATAGCCTTCAAAGAGGGAATGAATGTTTCTATAATAGGGGAGATATGTGTGGAAGATTCTATTAAAGGTTTGGGTATGGTTACTTCTTCTATTTGGGTGTTTGAAGGGGTAGAAGGTAACTCTACTTCTTTCATAGGCAGAGGGGAATTGGTGGGTTGATGAGTAGGTTCTTTTTCATCGAGCATGTCATGAACCATGTTGATGGTATGGATGTTGGGAGAGCATTCAACGTTATTTCTCTCATTTTCAATGGGAGAATGGTTTGGAAAGGGCTATCTGAATATGTCGAGAGGTTGATTTGTTAGAGCATTGGGGTTATCTAATCTAAGCTCCCCTTTGTCTATGATGGATTCGATAAGATTATTAAAGGTTTTATATCTATTAATATCATTACCTATGACTTGATCAAAGACACAATGGTCATTCTCATTATACCATCCTGGTATAGGGCGAGAAGGATCAAACTATTGAGGTGGTTTAATTGGTGGAAATTGAATGATGTTAGCTTTTAACAATTTTTCCAAAATAGAAGCATATGGTTTTCCAAGTGGAGTTAATTGTTTCTAATTATTCCACATTTGGTTTCTTTGGTTTGAAGGATTTGAGGAGTTATAGGTTTGGTTCCTCAAGTTTAGTTGGTTGGTAGATGGTAGAGGTGCAGCTTTGAGGACAATAACATTGGTGGTTGCTTTGTTCTTGGCATTTCTATTGGTTAGGTTGTTGGGTTTGGACAAAGAGGGACCATTGGGTTTATAAGTTAAGTTTTTATTTGTCAACTTTAACTTACCTTCTTCAATGACTCTATTTTCTAGTTTATGAGCCATGGTAAAGGCTTCATCAAATGTCTAAAAACTTTGGACACACAATGTGGAGGAAATGTGTTTTACACGTGCTCAAGAAAAAATCTCTATGAGTTCTAGTTGAGGTAAGGGGATGAAAAGATGGTTTATTAAGCTTCTCCAATGAGTGACAAAGTTGGAAATAAACTCATCTTCATATTTACAGATAGAGTAGAGGTCAGTAATGGAGACTTTCTTGGAGATATTGATTGAAAAGTGTTCCAAGAAAGTCTGGGTCAATTGAGTGAAGGAGATGATAGAATACTTAGGAAAGGCACTATACCAATCTAAGGCTAGTCCTTCTAGAGACATGGGGAATGTGTGGAAAAGCAAGGAGTCATCATGGGTGATTAGGGAACATGAGTGTCAAAATTACCTACAATGTTGTTGGGGGTCCTCCTTATTATGGAACTTAGTAAATTTTGGGAGTTCCCATTAGGGAGGGTAGGCATGGATTGGGATGGATGGATGGATGGGTTCGTTACATATTTGGTCATAGGAAAGGAGGTTGCTAGATCGTAAAAATGAAGATTCAAGATTGTTAATTGTGTCGATTAACATCTTGACCAAGTCAGTTTGGGGTTGGGTTGGGGGAATGGTAGAATTGATAAACTAATATGATGGTTGGGAAGAGGGAATATGGTGGTAATAGGTTGATACTTGTTGAGGGGGTACCCCATAAGAACTTGTGGGTAAGAATGAAGAGGTAGGGGGAGATATATGGCTTTGTCAATTAGCCACATATTGATAAGAGGTGGAAGATATTTGTTGGGGAATAGTTGTGGTTGGGGGAATAGATGTATGAGAGGGTTGGGTTTGAGAGGTTACCCGAGTTGTCATGGGAAGAAGTGTTTAGGGTAGAAAAATCACCAAGTTTTGAAGAGGGGTGTTGGTTGGTTGGATAGTGGTAAGAGGGGAAGAGGAATGAGTAGTGGAAGTTTGACCCATGGTTGGTAGGGTATCAGTGGGAAGGGGCACACTCACCTCCATGTGAGATGAGTCAGTCAGGGTTGAGGGTGCTTAAGTAGTGGTTAGGACATTTGATTGGGTTTGATCTACTGGAGGGCCATGATTTGAGGAAGAAGCATGAGAAATAGAAGGTCAGGTAGAGGTGACACCCACCATGAGGTGGTGCAGTATGCCAGAAGGCATATTCAAGAGAGGGATGGAAGAGGTTGGGGCATGAAGGGCCAAGGTGGTAAGGTAATGTTTCAAGGCTACTAGGTTATTATCTAGATAGGTTGTGAAGTTAGCATCCCCTTCAGGGACCACCAAGAATCTATTAGGTGAATGAGGCATATGAGGAGAATCATAGGGTGTCACCTCAATGTTCAAGATGTACTCTATGGGTAAAGATGAAGAAGGAGGTAGTAGTAGTTTATTTTGGTTTCTCACCTATAGTTGGGTTAAGACCATGTGAGAAACCAAAGAGAGGAAGTCAAACCTTGCACCTCAAACAAAAAGTAGTCAAAAACAGAAAAGAAATCAAAATAAATCAACATGCTCTAGAGAACGTTAAGCCATGGATTTTTAATTACCTCTTGTTGGCTTGAGCATTAAATGAGTATGAATGGAATTGGATTAAAAAAGTCCTAAAAAAATCCATCTAAGTTTAGTTTTGGGATGTTTAGGCACTCAAGAGTCAATTTTGCACTGAACCAGGTATGTGGCTTAGTACTGGGGGCTTGCTTCCCACACTTCATGAACCTAAAGCCAAGCCAGGTTGCTTAGGTAAAATATACCATTTGTTCAGAGTTTATACTCCACTAGAGAATGGATTTGGTTAACCTCTCGATTATTAAATCTGAGTACGAAAACTGGTTAGGGATAAGGTTACCACTTGGTTATGAAATCCAAGTCAGACCTTATCTCAAGTATTGTTTTGGTGTGTTGATTATGAAAGTGGTTCAGTTTGTGTGTGAAGAAGAAAATTGAATCTATGATTAATTTATCTATTTAATTAAAGCTACATGAGATTATTAATCAAGAAAACCATTAATGCACTTGATCTTAAACCAAAGGAAATTTTGATGTCTTTAAATGAGCATAGTATAATGCAAAGGTTTATTTTATGCCAAAGGAAATTTCAATTTATAAATTGATGAGAATAGAAGAATACAACGATTTATTTTATGTCAAAATAAATTTTGGATTTTAAATTTGATTTGATGAACATAAATTAATGCAAAGATTTACTTTATGCTAAAAGAAATTTCAGATTTCAAATTTCATTTGATGAACATAAAATAATGTAAAGATTTACTTTATGCCAAAGGAAATTTCATATTTCGAATTTCATAAGCATAAAATAAAGGAGGAGAGCATGCAAATTCAAACTATGAAAATTTTGAAGAAAATGGCACCTAGATGATGCTAGGTCCCATTGGGCATTCCAAAATGTTTTTGTAACTTTTCACTTTTTTCTTAGTTTTCTATGAGAAAAGATAGAAACACAAGATGAAGGGTGTGTACCTCGTAAACATGTACTCATTGATGACTAAAAAAATAGATAAATCCTTTTTGTCTTTAAAGGAATACATGCAATAAGACAACACTACCACAAGCTTGTTGGTTAGACAAAGATATAGGGTGGACCACCTAGCATATGCTAGATCCAAGAAGCTAAAGCTTCCTTGGATGGCTGTCAATCCACTCCCTTAATAACAAATGAAGATTATAAAATAAAATAAAGGTAATTACATTTAAATAGATGATAAATTAAATGCTAAGTACAAAAGAAATGAAACACTTATTCAAGGAAAAATGACTAAATCTAGCACATGCTAAAACTAGTCAAGGCAAGGCCATAGTTTTGGGCTTTGGGTAAAATACTAAGGGTCAAAAGTATTATTTTGTTGGGTTGGGTAAATTATCAAGGCTGAAGATATACAAAATGGTAAATGGATAGATGAGTCAAAGAATATAATATGTCGAGTGTGGCAAAGAGGTGAAAGAGGTCAAGTGAGGAATATGGCAAAGAGGCAAAATGGGGTAAAGGGGTAAAAGGGTAAATGGTAAGATGAGGAAGGGATGAAGACAAGAATGGTAAAGTGAGTGAAAATGTTAAGGGAAGTGAGGCCAAAAGGAAATAAATAAAGAAATTTAAATAACAAAACAAAATATTACCTCAATGTTTGTAGATGCTTATTGATGAAGATGGTTTGTTGAATATTGTTGATGAAGATATCTTGAGGCAATTTTGGAAGAGATTCATTACTTTAAATTATTTTCCTCCAAGATGTAGAAGAGTAATGACCTCCTTTAAATGGATGAACACCTGAAATAAAATTTGGGCAGCAATACTCTCACTTTTCAACCCCTTCCTTGGGTGAAGGAGAGGGGGGGTGGGGGTGGGGAGGGTTGTGGTATTTGTAGTTTTTTTGTGAGGAAAACATGCCAAAAGAGGGAATCTTGGAAGTATGGTTAATTTTTACCCAAGGTCAAGGATGGGATTGGTGGAAGATTCCTATGGGGGTTGTCAAGTATCCCTACCTTGCATGCAAGTCCAAGTTTAAAAGGAATTGTGCACATGCTTTGAAAATGGGACCAAAGACTTTGTTACACCCTTATTTGTCATCATTTATTACTTTTAAGAGATCTCCCACCAAATATGGTGCCAATTTTCAAGGGGGCATGGGTGAATCAAGGTGAGGTGGGTGAATATTCCAATTTGGGCTGATAAGTCTCTTATTGGGGCTAAAAAGTCCAAAATGGGGGCTCTTTGTCTCTCTTAAGGTGTGAAATGGGCAAGCAAGTCAATTTTGAAGGCTATTTTCAAGTGAAAATGCAAAACCAAGTCAAATGACTTACCCTTGAGGAAAAATTTGACCCATTTCAAGTGGGGACCCTTGTGATACTTAAATGAGGTCATTAAGCATTTTGGAAAAAGGGGCTAAAGGTGGGGTACCAAGCCATGTCACTTTGCCACATCATTTTCCCATGTCATATTTCCATGTCACATGTCATGTCATCATGAATAGTGAAAGTGGGTCCCATAGTGAATAGTGTTTCATGAATAGTGTTTTGTGAATAGTGATTTCAAAAACTATTTTTGAGTGGTGTTTTCAAATAATATTTTTTGAATAGAAATGGCTAGTATAGGGACTTTGGTTAATTTAGGAGGGTGGAAGAAGGGGTTAGGAAGGTTTTAGGAGGATTTAAGGTGGTCTTCAAGCATTTAGACACCTAGAACTACAAGTGTGCAATTTTCTAGTGTTTATAGTTAGTACAAATAATTCAATGAACATTGCCCCTAAAAAATATGAGACAACTTAACAAACAAACATGATGGGGGAATAGAAGAAAAGGAAGGGGGTGGTTGAGATGTCTTTATATGCACTAGGCAAGTGGATTCTACCTATATAGTTTCATGGATGATATATCCAACAAAAATTTCAGGTCGAATGTAATTCTCCTAGGAAATGGGAAGAAGATGATAAATGATGAAAAATAAACATAATGGATGTGATATAAGAATAGGAATAGTCTTTCAAAATGGCAAGTACGTGGGATAAAAGGATAGAAAGGATGGGGAAACTAAGTGACAAGTGACTTCTTATGACTTAATAAGGGTTCCCAAAATCTTTAAGGCAAAGAAGTAGTAAATGTTTTTGGTTTTTATAAACAGTTTTTCAAATGTTTTTAGAATTTTATAAGTGTCTCAACTCGATTGAGAATGATGAGACATTAAATGGTCTAAGCTCACAAAATTGGAGGAATATGACTAGTGTAAAAGCCAAGTCAAACAAAATAGGCACAATTGGTATGATGGCACAATATGACATAGGAAATGGTAAGTTAGTATGTCAAGGCACAATAAAAAAATATTGTTCCTAGTTTACCCATAAGTGGTTATAACTAGGATACAATAGATCAGATCAATGATACCAATTTGCCCATAGATAATTATAATTAGTAGCAAGATCGATGAACACTGATTTATCCTTATAGGTGAATATAATAAGGCTCATATAAACAAATATGATAAGAAGGGAACAAGAAATGAAGGATGCAACTGCCAAATCTTCTGTTATACTACTCTAAAATACTACCTCTATTTGGAATGCTTGAAGCAATTATTGAAACTGATCTGATTCTTCATGTTAAAAATGTGAAACCAATGGATGAACCAAGGTCAAATAGGTTAGGATAAGATGGATCAAAATATGATTTGGTTGATAGAATAGTATGGCATAATGGATTGGTTTGAATGCTAAAATGATAGGTTGGTAGGATGATAGGACGATAGAATTTTATGGTATAAACAAGAATATTGATAATATGGTACAACTTGGAATGGTATTTATAGATAATACATAGTATCACTCAAGAATAATATTTCTTGAGGTGTATAATGTTCATAGGATCATAAATTTCAACTCCATCTACTATGGTAAGTCTGGGTGCTCCTATGCCATAGTTTTCAATAATGATGAAAGGACCAACCCAGTTGGGTTTGAACTTGCTTGTATGCTTCTTTTTAGCTATGTTATTCTTTTGGTTCTCTTAGAGGATAAGATCACCAAGCTTGAATTGTCTATGTTTCACACACATATTGTATTGGCTATGAAATTGATTCTGATATGTTAAGGTTTTTCACTGTGCCCATGCATTTTTCATCAAGTAACTCCAACTCTTTTAGGTGAGCTAATCGATAGTATTCATCATCCAGGACATGTTTTAAATAGATGCATAATGAAGGTAATTAGACCTCAATGGGAATAATGAATTTGATACCATAAAAAAGTGAGTATGGAGTGGCTTCTGTGGGTGTGTGGTAATTGGTACGGTATGCCCAGAGGGCATAAAATATCTGAAGGTGCCAATCATGATTGGAATCATTTATAATATTTTTTAGGATGTTAATAATGATTTTGTTTGATGCTTCAACCTAGCCATTACCTTAAGGGTGATATGCCATGGAAAGTGTTTTTTGATTTTGTATTCAACACATAGATTTTTAACATCCTTGTTCTTGAATGATCCTAAATTATCAAATATAATGTTTGAAAGGATACCATAGTGATAAATGAGATGGTTGAAAATGAATTTAGAAATTTTCTTTCTAATCATGTAAGTGAGGGGTATAACTTCAACCCACTTAGTGAAATATTCAGTAGTAGTAAAAATATGTTTATGACTATCTGATGTGATGGGGTTTATCTTCCAAATGAGGTTGAGGCCCCATATAGTGAATGGCCATGGTGTCAACATTGGTTTCAAAGTATTGATAGGGGAATTAATTAGATTAGCATGTCATTGACATTTATCATATCTTTTCACATATGTAGCTACATCTGCATCCATTGTTAGCCAATAATAACCAATACATAGGATATTTTTAGATAGTAATACCCTATTAGTGTGGGATCCACATACTCCTTCATGAAATTCCCATAATACTAGTATAGATTCTATCAAAGTTAAACAACAAAGCAAAGTTCCATCAAAGCTACATTGGTAAAGGGTTGGTCTAAGTAAGGTATAATGTTGGGCATTATGGATGAAGGCTAAATAGTAGTTGATTCATAATTAGATGTGATTTTCTTGACCAAAATGGATAAGGAGAGTCACCATGGACTTGTACCTTCTACCTTATTTAGACTTGATAGCATGATGTCACTATATGTGCACACTCAATCTCTAATTTGACATTCTACTAATTATATTTAAGATGTTAAAGTGAAATAAATGGAATGCTTAAAATAAAACATTAAAAAATACTATGAAATAAATGCTTATGCATTGCAATATTCCTTAAACAAATCTAAGTAAGAATGCAATCACACAATGCATAGAGAAATCAATTAACATGCTTATCTTATTAAAATGGGTTGGATTATTGTTGTAAGGATTCCAAATAGGGACCTTCCTCCTTTCATCTTCCAGCTTCAATCCTTCCTCTCACAATACTTAATTTAACTCAAAAATTCTTGTTTATATTAATTAACAATGTAGCAATGAATTGCTATAGGAAGTTATAATAATTATTGCTTGACAAAATATACTTTTGACAATCTATAATTAACATATACTATCTCTCAACTCTGTTGCTACATATTTATATACCATAGAGGATATTTTTTTTATGAAAAATAATATATATATATATATTCTATTATAAGAAACATTTGATTTAGGATAACTAAAATTGGTTCCTTTTTCTAAAGTCATCATTCATGGGAATTTTACAATATTGTTGCAAGACAAATAAGGTTGTTTTGTTCTTCAAACATTTCCTTATTGATATCCATGGAGGTTAGAGTCATTTCTATGATTCAGTTGAAAGAGATTCAAAATCTATTCATCTATGGCTTTGGTTACGCAGTGGCTGCAGGATGGTCTGTGTAGTGAGATTCCCTTGCTGCAGGATGCTTCGTGCTATATGCCCATTTCTCCAAAACATCTTTAAAACACATTTATATAAAAATCATCTTAAATTAATAGACAACCATCATATATTTAATTTAAATACATACTTATAACTATTTCAAAGAGTTTGAAAACATAATGCTATATTTCTATATGTAGAAGGAAACCTATAATAAAGTGTTCAAAAGCATGGTTAACAAGCAAGATGAGTAAAATAGATGGGGACAAGAAGAGGACATTTATGGGGCTCATTAAAGGATTTAGATTGTTTTCAAGATAAGTTTGGTGGTAAAACATGGTCATGTAAATAGGCATATAGGTCAGAATACCAAGTAGAGTTGGGACCAAAAATAGTCTTTATAACAATTAAAGGTTTATGAGTTGGTGATGTTAGATTCTAAAAAAGAAACTAATACTCTTTGGCTATGTCTGCATGTCAAATCAAAGATCCAATGATAGCCATATCATATTCTATTCTATTACTTGTCCTTGGTATATGTTCAAACTTGATATCTATAATCTATTATTTGAGAGTGTCAACTATGGCCTTGTAGGGAACCAACTTATCATCTTTAGTCTAAAAGTGGTCTGTAACTTGATTGATGATTAACTATGAATCACCATAAACCTTTATATGATGTATGTTCTATTATAATGCATGTCGAATCCATACTACAAGTTCTTCATACTTGGCCATATTATTGGTACAAGGAAAGCTAATTCTGAATGACTTAGGGATTAGATCCCCTTGTGGTGTTATAAAAAAGGACTAACCCTGATCCATGTGTTCTGAATGAACCATAAAAATAAAAATCCCAATGCTTTTCCTCAAGAGGTGTGTCAATGATGGTCATAATGGATTCATTAGGAAATTGGAATGTCAATGGCTCTGTGTCTACAAGGGGTGTTTTAGCAAGTTGATCCACAAGAATTTTCCCCTTGATGGCTTTTTGGTTCACATAATCTATCTCAAACTCACTGAGATGCATTATCCATTTGGCCATATGACCTTGTAAAGTTTTTTTAGATATTAGATACTTGAGTGGATCTACTTTTGAAATGACCAAGGTATTATTTTTCAACATGTAATGTCATAGTTTTTGAGCTATAAAGACCATAGCTAAACAATTTTTTTTGATGGGTGTATAATTATGTTCATACACTACTAGTGTATGACTTAGATAGTATATTGAATGCTCTTTTCCATTATCATTGTGTTGAGATATAGGTACCCCCAAGGCTTGATCTATTGTTGATAGATATAAAAGGAATGGTTTCCCTAGCATAGGAGGTAATATAATTGGTGGATTTGCTAGATAATCCTTTAGTTATTAAGAATCTCTTTGACAATCATCATCCTAAAGAAGTGTTACACCCTTATTCAATAGGCATGTAAATGGATGGCACTTATCAACCAATTGAGATATGAAGCATCAAATAGACTAGATTTTACCTTACAAATTATGGAGCTACTTCAGATTGGTTAGTAGTGGTATCTCTATTATGGCTCATACTTTTGTTGGATTGACTTTTATGCCCCTACAAGACATAATAAAGATAAACAATTTTATTGATGTGATGCTAAAAACACATTTCTTAGGGTTGAGTCTAACTTTATATTCCTATAGTCACTTAAATATCATCCTTAATACTATTGTATTATCAACCCTGGTATTTGATTTGCCTAGTATGTCATCGACGTAGTCTTCGATAATGTCATGCATCATATCATGAAATATGACTATCATGGCTCTTTGATAAGTATCCCTTACATTCTTCAGACCAAATGGCATAACTTGATAATAGAATGTTCCCCACAAAGTGGTGAATGTTATTTTATGTTGGTCTTCTAGTGTTATTTAGATCTGATTGTAGCTTGAGAAACTATCCATCAGTAAAAGCATCTCATAACCTATTTTGGAGTTGACTATCATGTCAAAGTTTTGAAATGAAAAGACATATTTTGGGAAAGCTTTGTTAATGTCCTTAAAATTAGTATAGATTCTGATTCCTTCTAGATTTTTATTGACTAGCACTACATTGGAAATCCATTCATAATAGTCTATTGGCCTAATACATCTCACTTTCAAGAGCTTTTCCAACTCTTTCTTTTCTAATACAATAATTCAAGGATACATTTTAGGTAGTTTTTGCTTCACTATTTTGGCATTAAGATGTACCATAAGGTGGTGAAAAACTAAGGTGGGGTCCAAAGTGGGCATGTTAGAATAGGTTGATGCAAATATATCTACAAATTCCCTCAATAAGGATGTAAGGACTTCATGCTCCTCCTTAGTGAGTGATCCACCCAATTTAATCCCCTTTGGGTCATCTTGAGACCTTATATTTACATCTGTTATGTCTTCCACTAGAAGGGTCAAACCATCTTCAAGAATAGTGGGCAAAGATTTGAACTATTTGGCTATGTCAAATTCCTCTGTTAGGACTTGTTCTTAAATTTCTCCTAGGCATGATGAATTAGAATCCCTCAATGGGAGTGATGGACACGTAAGAAAAGCTATTGAGAACTCTTGAATGATGTAGTCAAAATCTTGTTGTTCTCGAAGACTAAATTTAGACCCATGAGCAAGTTCATCATCATTATTATCCTAAATGATTTGATCAAAAGCCTTTTCTTATTCAAGACTAAAATCAGACCCATAACAAGTTCATCATTGGTAGGATCTTGGTCTAAATTTTAAGAAGGTTGAACAACCCCATCTAGGGGTGCCTAAAATAGGTTTTCACCACTAGAATAACCTTTCTCTTTACTTTTTATCTAGTCATAAAACACCTTGAAGAGGTTTTCACTTTGGGACCTCAATGTTTTATTTGATTGGTTTTGGCTAAGGGTGTTCACCCTCTCTCTAAAATAGGCTTCAGGATCTAATTTGATTGAGAACCCAGATTTATGGTCTCCCAATGGAACATTATCCCTAAGGCCTAGAAAATCATAGAAGGCCTCATCATTCTGAAACTCATCAATTGGTATGTTGGATTCTTTTTGGCCCCAGTCTATCAGTTAAGGATAATATAATGGTAATGGATTATGACAAAGGATTGGTCAAAAGATACAAATGGCATTATGGTCAAATAGGTTGGTTTGGGCTAAGTCATCAAATTGGCTATGTTCAAACTTTGATTTGTTGTTGGCATTACCATCACAAGTCATTGGCGATGTAACTTGAATAAGATACATGGGGTCACTCCCAGGTAGTTTAAATCTAAGTCTATAGGTTACTTTATATTTATTCATATAAATAGGCTCAAGTGTTTCTTATTGATTTGGATTAAGGCCTCCTCCTTCATAGTCTTGATTCTTCATGATCTGATTAGGAATGGGATACTTGGAGTTCTTGTAACAATCAGTTATTTGTCATTGTATAACTAGGACTTATTACCTTCGAGAGGGTCCTTTCCTTGGCCAAAGGCCAGTATGAATGTGATGGGTGTTGGACTATGCTGATGGAATTTTCCCTCACTTTTCCATTACATGAGTGGTTTGGCTTTAGGTCTTCCAAAAGACTTAGGATTTTATGAAAGCTTTATAATGTGAAAGGTGTCATGTGTCAAGTACTCTCTCAGGCCATTATCTAAAATAGTATAGTGATTGGAAATTTTAGGAGGTAGGATGTGGGAAAGTGAATCAAGGATATTAGGGTCAATGCAGTTAGCCTTAGGTACACCAATAAGTATGGCTTTCCCTTTGTCCTACTTGGTGATTAGATTCATGCCAAAATGGTAATTGTAGCTATTGAACTTAGCCTCGAGATGTTTGCAATGCTCATATGGATGTAAATCTCTTGGAATACTAACCTCCATCCCTGAGTGGGAGAACTTGATACACTAGTGTAATGTTGATGGGACTATATGAATTTCATGTAACCAAGGTTTACCCAAAATCATGTTATATGTTAAATTGATATCTAACACATGGAAAAGTGTATCATGGGTCAAGGGCCCAATGATAACTAGAAAGATAATGATGCCTTATGATTCTCACTCTTCATTATCCTAGAATTTGATGGTGATTATTTCCACTTAGAGATCTATTGAGGTATACCCAAGAAGCTTGATAAGCTTTAGAGACACTATGTTTAGACCTGACCCATTGTCTATTAGGACACATTTCACTTTGTGCCTCTTTATGTAACCTTTGATTTATAATGGATTATTGTCTATTAGGCAAAGGGATGACATATCGCTTTGAATGAAGGTTAATTATTGGGTTAGAGATAGATGTCCAACCAAAGCTTGAAATTTGTTAGGGGATATGTCATTTAAAACTATGGATTGACCAAAGAAAATTTTCAAGATGTTTTTATGGATAGTAGACATATGCAACAAATCTAAAATGGAGATTAGTGGGAATGTCTTTTTGCAATTGTTCCACAATGTCAAATGCCTTTTCTTAGATAGTGGTAAATGGCTTGTTCTAAAGTAGAATGGTTGGTTGGATGATGGGTGAAGTGGTAGATGGTTGTGGGCCTAGTACGGTAATCCTTGACCATCGAGTTGTGATTAAAAAATCAATATTAGATATAGGACCATTATTGCTAACAAAGGATGGTAGAGGGGGAATAGATAGGATAAGTCTTAGTTTTTGATGCATTTGTGCATGGTTATAGGCTAACAATGAGTTATTAGTGTAAGGTCCTAACATGGGAATCCTTATTTGTTTGTTCACCTATATAATATCTAGGTTAAGGAAGGATTACTAGAATGATTGGGTTGATTTAGTATGATTAGTAATGGTCTTGTCTGATTGATACTTGGTTGAGGATTAATGGAAATGGTGTTAACATGACCTCCTATAATATGGCTTATAACTACATTGTAGTCATGTGCAACTACATGGTAGGTCTGTTAGTTGGTACCATTTTGACCTTGGTTTTGTCCATTGTTTTGACATTGTTGGTTCCATTGTTGACTATATTGAGTTGGTTGGTTTGGCCTTGGTTATTGATATTGTTTTTTTGATGTTGCACTGGCTATTTCTATTATTATTGATTGTTATGTTGGGGAAAAGGATTTTGATAAATGCCAAGGATTTGACTGGAGTTGGAAGCTCCATGATCCAATGTGATCTCTCTATTTTCTAACATATTTTAAATTACATGTCTGATTTTCACACAACATTATAAATTCTGGCCATTAACCCTATGAAAATCTTAGAATTATTTTGCCCTGTACTAGTCTGGCATGTCATCATCCTCACAAAATTAATCTTTCAAAATAGGCTATCAAATTAAGTTAACTACTATGATCTTGTGAAATATTTGGTTCTATGGGATCTCCAAGGTTAGTTAAAGCATGATGAGTTGGCATAGTTATCCTTGAAGGAAGAGGGTTTTAAAAAGGCATTTGTTGTTGAATTTATTGTATTTTATGTACTAGTCAAGGTTGTTATGCTTACTATGCATGCTATGGATGCTGAAAAGGTTGTTAGTTAGGAGTAAGCTAGAAAGGTGGCATATGCTAAGCAGACGGTGATTGCATAATTTGGACAATTCATGACTCTTTTAATCCATTTCTTAAAACATGATTTTTATGATTGATTTGCTTAGGTCTATCATTATTATTGGTTTATGCTGGTTGCAACTCTTACACTTGGACTGGATGCTAATTTTAGTTCTGAATATTGTTCTAATTTTGATTTGATCTCTGATATGATGAGGCTAGTTTAATGATCCCTCTTTTGATAAGGTTTGTTTCAATCAATAAACCTTTGCCAATGATATGTTTGAATGTGTGTACACACTACAACTCCAAATTATAAGATATCTTACTGTGTAGATTTTTGGTGAACATAATGACTAGTTATTTATCTAGTATACTGTGGGTAAAATAAATTTCAAGGGATCTCCATTGTTGTAGATAGCTCACAAAGATTTCACCTAGTTTCTATTTTTCTTATGTCAAGTCTACTAATGAAATCTAATGCTCAAGATTATAAGAGACATGTTGCCAAAATTTTTATGAAAGATCATCAAAATTAGAAACTGAATTATTTGGTAACTTCAAAAACCTTTCTAAGACATGTTCATCTAGACTTCTTGGGAATAAAAACAATAAATATATGTCACTATAGGCCACTAGTTAGCACGTGATAAAAAATTCTATCATATGGTATATGGGGTCACCTTTCTCTTTGTATTTGTCAAACTTTGGTGGCTCATACCTTGGAAGAAATGGTATCTACAAGTACTCCATGTTGAAAGGGTAAGAACACATATCATCCAACTTGAACTTTCTAACTTGTTTTCCAACTTGGATGGAGATAATTGCATCCTTCATTTATTGTAGCTCTTATTCAAGGAATCGAGGATGACTATTGGATGAAGGTAGAGGCTATGCAGTCATAAGTGGATTAATTTTATTAGGATATAATGTTTTTATTTATTGGGTTATGTTATATTTTTTGGGGAACAAACTATGAATACACATATGTAGGTTAGGGTGTAATTTTTGAAATTGCACTTGAGGTTGCATAATATTTTGGTTGGGAATGGGTATGTAGGCTTGATGTTTTGAATATAAAGGTTGGGATGGTGGGATATGGTTGTACTATGTCTATTGAGGTTGAATAGAGACATGTTACTAACTAGTCAAACCTTGTTGTTGAGGGGGAACATGTAAACCAAGACCCTATCTCTGAACTTGTGGTACATTCTACACAAAAGGTAACTGTTACCTAGTAGGTACTTGAGTAAAATTAAAACCTCTTATTTTCATGAATCCCTATTAAGAAGTGGATGCATGTTAGAGATTCATAATCTATCACTGACTAATATTTATATATTATTTATTAGACATCATTTGGTTTTGAATTGGCATATTAGTTTATGATGAAAGATGTGTGTTTACTGTTACCTAGCAAGGTGGAACATTGGTTGCTCCTATTAAGGTGGCAAGATGTTTTGCCTCTACTACATGGGTTGGTTGGATGATGCCTGCTATTATAGAATATTACTCATCACCAATTGGGGAGGAGTATGATTCATCACATTCTATTGTGGCATAGTACTGGTCATGGGCTGATTACTTAATCCTTATTGTTGGAAGCTAGAAGAAGCAATTGGTTGAGGATTAGAGGTAGTTGGTTGAGGTTGGGATGTAGAAACTCCTACTCCTTGAGTTTGAAAACCACTAATGGTGTTGTTAAAAGGCACATTTTATTATTGATTATTTTTTTATGAGTTAACACCACTTTGGTCTAAATTAGATGTTACTTGTGTGTTGTCCACTAAGTTTTACTCATTATTCTACATAGAAGCAAAAGACACTTTCTCGATGTTTGGGATGTTAAACATGTTTTTGATTGAATTCTTTTACATAAGTGGGTTAAAACCTTAATTTTATTGACCTATCAACTCAAACAAGACTCTTGTTGAATGGAGTGATTGAATAAGAGGTACATTAGACATGTCCAAGTTGCTAAAATTATGCACTAGGTTTTGATATGCCTAGTATGCTATCTACATTTGCATGAATTGGTCCTCCATGAGGCCTCTTTGTGTGATAAGCATATGAAGATATATATATGGCATTGGTACTATGGCATTAGGATTGATAGAAGATGCAAGATCATTCTTTGAATTGTAAAACATGTTATAAGGCCCTCTTAGTAGATTTTGCAAATTGTCATGACTTAACTCTATGGTTTTGTTAGGATCACAAGTTGATGGTATGGTCATGTAGTAAGGTTATTTTGGACATTTTATACAACCATAGGTAAGCTAGCCAAATATTGGGCCATCTTTTCTTGATCTTGCTCCGTGTATGGAGGTGTACAAATGAAATAATTAGCCAAAGGATCTTGAATCTGTTCCCTTATTAGAGTGTTGTATGATGGATATGAATCCTTCTCCCAAACAACCTCATCTTTGTAAATATCTTGATTAAAGTCTTTTTGTGTGCTAATATTTCCATATCCTAGATTGTATATAGTTTCACTACATGTATAATGAGCCATGGATAAATAAAATGACAAATGTTTTTCAATAAAATGGATTAGAGTTCTATAAAATTTGAAAAACTATGTCTGAAAAGACAAAGGGTTTGTTGAGGGTCACATACCCCCATTCTTGAAAAATGAGGAATCTTGTGTTAAAATTATGAAAATTTATACTTTAAATTTGAAAATCCATTTGATCATAACATCATTACCATGTTTATGCATTATTCATATTTGAAGATCATCCATACCATGTTCTACTTGGTTCGCTCTTTCATCGCTCTAGTTTAACCTTGCCTAAAGTTTGCTAACTTTGGATCTTCTTATTTCAGGTTATAGGTCTAATAGATGTCCATTGGAGGTAGACAATTTCTAGGGTTCATAATTTAATGGATTTTATCTTAATTTGACCTTTTACTAGCCTTTGGTCTATTAAAAGTTAAATTGAATCAATGTTCAATCTTCCTGAAACCCTCATTCAGAAACTGTAGCTTAGACCCCTCATTCGAATTCAAAGTTGGCAAGAATACAATTATGCACAAACATTTTAATATGCTATGGACTTAGTTGAATTTTTTATACTAAGCCTTAGTCATGTTTTTCAACATGACCAAACCTTATTCTAAAAATTATAGACTAGGTCTCTTTTATATCCAAAGCTTTTTATCCCCTTTTATTTTAATATGGTCCAACCTTTTATATGCAGTGTATTTTTCATATTTTATTAACTTAGATTAATATCTTAGTCCTAATGCCAAATTAATTTTTATTAACATAAACAAGATCTTAGTCTTAAGACTTTATCCTAAGTATTATATGTATTTGAGCCCTAACTTAAACTGTGTGCTTGTTTGTAGGATCAATAGCACATATTTAATTGGACAAAGTTGATCGAATAGGAGTGAGATCATCATGGATCAAAATGGGTCCCTTTTTATTATAACGTAGAATTAGCCTAATTTTTACCCTAAGGTTTTTAATTGTATTTATCAATAAAAATAGACCTTGGATAAAACTTATGTTATGACTTTAATTATTTGAAGGGTCTTCATTTTATTATGTTGTAAGGACCTATGTTAAAGACTTATGTTATACTTTGGTCTAAATGGTCCTCAGCTCACTTAATCCCTCTATGACTATAGGATCCAACTACCCAGATCATAATCGATGACCCATGTTTATTCATGTGAGATCAATTGAATGATGCATATTGATTCAAAATTTTTATGGGACCTACTATTCATGGGACTTAAATTTGATGTTCTTGCACCCATCATTTGATGCTCGTGAGTCTATCATTGACATCCATGAGACCACCAAAATTGATCCCTTAAGATTAACTATGCAATCTTAAATTTGGTCTTATTATGACCATCAATTGACATACACGAGGCCATCATTGACATCTACAAGATCATCAAATTTTAGACCCTATGATTAATTATGTGAGCATAAATTTGACATCCTCACAACTGTCAATTGATGTCTGCAAGGTCATCATTAACATCTTTGATATCATTAAATTTTAGTTTAGAAACTAATCTTGTTGGAATGAATGAACATGTTTGTTCTCCATGTTATAGGATTAATAGAATCTCATTTGTAAAATAAACATGCTTAGGGTTTTGTACCTCAATACCTAAATTGACCTTTCATCAAACTTTGACCTATCATAGACTAAGTAAAATTACGTGGGAACAATTATAAACACCATAGACTTAGATTAAATGTTGTCCTAATATTGAGTCATGTTTTTAAACATTTAACCAAACTTTAGTCTAAAATATGATGCTTAGTCCCTATATATCCCATAATCTTTTAGTCTATTTTATCAACTTGATATAACTAATGTAGGATCCTATTGTTATAAGACTTAGCCTAGAGATTTTAGCCTAAAGTTCTTTAACATAATAAAACCTTAGGTTAAAAACCTTACATTAAGTCCCTTTTATTATTCAGGGTCCCCTTTTTACTATGATCCAAACCTAGCTTAAATATTTTAGCCTAAGATTCATTTCATGTCTATTAACATTAAATAAAATGATAGTCTAAAGTATTTAGGATAAGTTATTTATATTTCCTGATACTAACTTAAACATTATGCATCTTTGTAGGATCTACGAATTGCATTCACATAGATGAGATTAAACCAATAGAGCGAGGCTATGTCAAAGTTTTAATGGAACCTCTGAGATGGTGACAAGAGTCATGGTCACAACCAAAGAACAAGAAGTAGCCAATGGTGGTCCATCTCATAGATCATCATAAATGACCCATGTCTAACTAGATGAAGTGAGATGAGGATAGAATTTTCAACAAAGCTTAGGAGACCCATGGTAATGATACTTGTCATAACCACATAAAACATAGTAAAGGCAGCTAATATCATTCAAATCTTAGGACAAAGGTCAATGAGCTACATTGATCCATGCAATAAGATCTGATAGTGAAAAATAAAATGCAAATTTTAAATGACAACAATCATATTTTCAAACATTAATGAACAATCTACCGTGAAAAGTGCCATTTAGATGCCACAATGATACCACATGGGTAGAAAGTGACAAAACTAGATATTTTATGGGCTAAGAAAAGCAAAGCTATAAATTCCAAGGTCCAAATCAAATATAAGGCATAAACTCACTCAAGTGGAAAATTTATCACCATTAAAGCTCAAAAAATACTTGCAAAAAAGCTCGAACATCTCCAAAATCCCTAATTTGATCCTAGAGTGACCAAAATCAACCTTGAGAGAGTCAAATTGCCATATGAGCAAGTAAAAACTGATCCAGAGGCAAAATATAGACCACTAATGAGTAATTTAATTAAAATCATAGTCATAGTGGCCTAAAAACAACATAAAGAGGACATAAAACTCTATCTAACCATAGATTTCGAAGGGAGAGTCTTCAAAGATACTAAATTTGATGTTGTAGCCTTAAACATAGGAGATAACAAATAGTCCAAGCTTTTCTATACTATTGAAGAGCTACTAGCCATTATAAGAGAGGATGAAAAGATTGCATTAGTCAGCTAGAGATACTATGACCTAGTTGCCATTCAAATGACAAGTCTTCACTATGTGACAACAAAGCTAGAGGTACTACATTGCATAAATGTTATTTATCATGTTTTTAAGGATTATAAAATTTCTCAAGACATGATAGTACATGAGCGTAGTTTTAGAAGAATTCCTTATATCTCTACTATTGCCTTTGAGAATTACTACAAGTTACCTAAACCTCCAGTGGATTTACCCATAATCAGAGAATGGTCCAAAAATAATGACCTAAAAACCATCCTTACCCCATGGTTATATTTAGGAACCCAAGTAGTCTCGGACCTCAGAAGAAGGATCCCAATCACCCAATTTAGGGCTGGTATTAGGATGATTATGACATTACTAAACATATTATCTAAAAGCCCCTGTACCACCTGTGTCAACAAAATTTGGGTCCCTTTTGTGTATTTCATGGTTTAGAAAGGGCTTACTCCCCCTCTTAGAGAGATGATCAATATTTTCTTAAAACAATAATTCTCTATAATAAAGAAGAAAACTATCAACCATTTCTATATGATGTCTTATTTTTTAGATACCTTACTAGCCATTACCAAAATCCCCAACATAAAAGAGTGGTCACCTGATGGGAGACAAATAGTCTCCCAATATTATTCTAAATTACATATATTCAAGTATAAGGACCATATTCAGTTCATGTGTGACTATGTATACCGAGCCTTAGTTAAAGCCATTATAGGGATCCATATGATAAGTGTCAATCCTTTGATCAAGAAGTATGTCGATCTCATTAGGGACATTTGGATATATCTAGATAGAAGGAATTATGAGATAACCCTTTAGGTTACCAATCCATGTACCCATAAAGTTGGTGGAGTAGGAGGTAGCATACCAATTATTCCATGGCATAGACAACATGTGTAAAATTAAAAGGAAAGGACTACATTTCTTTCCTTTAACTATTAGTAGGATTGTGTTCCAAAATTAGGACCATGCAGAGACTATCTCCAAGAACATGTCTTCCTTCAATCTATAGATTGATGAAATGAGACAATGGGACCCCTATAAAAGTGTCTATGATTTAATGTACATCTGACTTTCCTCATTCACAAAAGTTTTGACAAGATTAAAGAATCATAACATCAAGCTCGAAGATAGACTACTAAGATATCAAAATCCAAGTGAGTATATATCAAATATGGGGCCTAAGAAGTATCATTTGTTACTAGGACCATCTTTTAGACCTCCTCCCATGTAGCCATAGATAGAGACAAAATAGACCAATGCACAAGTTACATCAGGACCAGATGAAAAAGGACCTAAGGAGAGGAGACTTGGTGAAGTAACATCATCTTGAACACTTCCTAAAGAACCAAATTCATAAGTTGAAGAAATTAACATAATTACATTAGATCTTAAGGAGATAATAGAATATGCCCTGAAGGCATTGGCTAGTGCCTACAAATTAGATGAAGAAGAAGTACAAATAGAAGAAAATCAATCCCAAACTGAGGAGGAAGTAGAGGAATAAAAGGGGAAGGAAGTGGCTTTGGACTTAGTTCTTGTTGTAACCCAACACAAAAGGAAAGTGGAGCTAGCTCTAGTTCAAGTAGGAGGTAAGAAGCTAAAGTTAACTTTCACTTAACCTTGGAGTGAAATCAACTTTTTTAGTGATGATAATCTAATTTATGGCCCCTCCATTCCAGATTATTTCATATATGGAAAGTTTTAAAAGGTTCCAACCATGCACCACCATTGGGTTGTTACAAAGTCTATTAACATCCATGTGCATGATGAACTCAAGGCCTAGATTATGGCATTAAAATGATAAGAAAAATAAAGATGCATTGCTACCCTTAGGGAGTCAAGTGGAACACAAATGGATGCTCCTAAAACATCAAGTGGAGCACAAGTTGAGATCCCTAATCCTCAAGTTACAAAAGAATCAGTTGGAGTTTGGTTCAACCCAAAGATGACCAACATGGAGAGAGTATTAAAAAAATTCATGGTTGAAAGAGAATAGCTTACCTTTCAGAAGATTGAACCTTTTGTTGGTCTAATTCTAGTGGTAGGGTAAAAGCTAGGACAAGACAAGATGTTTGAAGAGAATATCCTTGAAGTGGGACAAACTCAAAATGATCAATTATAAAAAATGATCAAAGATATATTAAAAGAAAACAAGAATTTGAAAGAGTCTGCTATCTTATCAATTCATGAGGACAGCTCTTTAAAGGTAATCAAGACTAGACAAAGAGAAATGGAGAAGCAAATCTCTAAAGAAATAGGCCAAGTTGGCCAATGATAAGATGTAAGTCTTTAGTTGAAATATTTGATTAAGGCCTTGTCTAAGAATCTAGTCCTAAATTTTAAAACTATCACTAAGGCACATTTGAATGTGGACATGGCCATATTGGTTGACAAGATTGAGGCCCTTGATAGATGGTCCAAAATAATGGAAGACCTTGACAAAGACATCAAGCAACTAGAATATGGAACATCTCATATCTTTGAAAACTTGATAAAGAAGCCCACAACCCTCTACTCACTAGGTCTCATAACTAATGAAAATTTAAAACATAGGAACTTTCAGTTCATGCAAGAAGTAAGAAATGAGGATCAAAACTAGACAATAGATGGCAATAGGAAAGTCATGAGTTTACTCCTATCATCCAAGGGAAAAATGGGAGATATCAAGGGCATCAAATGAGATATAGAGAAGATTGAAAGGAACCTTAAAAACCTAGAGGTTCAAAAAAAGATATATTCATGAGACTAGTCATCGAGCTTCAACTCATCAATGAATAACATTATAGGTTGAGAATCTAGGAGGGTAGGCAACAACAACAAGGGACTTCATCAGCATAAGGACCCTAGAGCAAAATTTAGTTAGGAATATTATTTTTATAGTAACTTTGTAAAATTTTAAATATAATATTCTTTTGTAAAGGGATGTGTAGCTTATAAGCACATTCCCTATAGGATAGTCTAGTTGAAAAAGTTTAGTGTATTATAGAAACTTTTGTATAAAGGATAACTGTCCTTACACTTGTACACTTTTAAGTGGATCTGACCAAACAACATGCTACCTTTTTTCTTATAAAATGAGCATTGTCATTTGTAAAAAGGAGGGAGTTTTTGAGCTAAAAACTTATGTAAACATTGAGAAACTAATGCAAGTGGAGAATTTTAAAAGGATTATCTCATTTTGTTTATGTGAATTGTTATATGGCTTCTCTCTCACTTTTCTATTCTAAATTCTAGATGTGAATGGTTCTTGTAGACTCTTGGTGTGTACCTTTAAATATAGAATTATTAACTTGTGCTTATGCTAGGATAACTGAAGATTCTCTAATTTACTTCATTTTATTTACTCTACATTTGTAGATGTACATCAACTATCTTCTTATAAGGGTAAATATTTAAAGTAAGCTTGGTTTTTATTTGAATTATTTTCACTTAGAATTTTTCCTATGTGTTGTAATATTTGAGCTTAAGCTATTTTATATCATATATTGGTTTTAAGTATATGCCTGGATAATATTTGAACTTTGTCATGATATTTGGAATGAAGATCAGAAGCAACATATTTTCTCTCTGCCCTACCTTTCCTTTTACTTCTTTTTAGCCAATTCACTTTAGATTAAAGCTTCATTGTATATGTCCATCTTAGTTTAGCTGAACATAAGTCATCTTAATTATCTTAGATCATCTTCTTATTTGTAGTCCATGGTAGCTCCCAACCACCAAATAATATAAATATCATGAAACCGTCATTTGTTCTCCCTCTATTACACCATAGATAATAAGATTATCACAAACTATAACTCATGCTCTAAATTCTTTGAATTTTAAAATGAGAAGTGTTTCTTAAACACTCTAGTCACCTTGTGATACATATTTAGGCATCAATAAGGTAGACTTTGTTGGCACTAGAAGGAGGGCCAATTCTTTATAGATTTATAATCGGTCTTTGTGCTTATTTATACAAAGATTAGAATTTGTTGAAAACATATGATGGATTATGGTAAAGATAGATTTAGAATTGTGAACCCAATAGGTTTGATGATTTAAAATTCCCAATATGAAATTATCAAGAATCAAAATAAGGTCACGTTCAGAGACCAAGGAACCTTTGCTTGAATTAGAATTCCATATAAGAGTTAGGTGGGATAAAGGTAAGCATAGGATTTCAAAGTATTTTCCAACTTCACCAATCCAAGGTGATCACATATAAAACCTTAACCAAGGTATGGCTTGGCTAGGTGGATCTTCTATCAATGTGTCAGGTGTGGTACATGACCTTCCCCATAACCTTAAGAAATATTTACCAATACTTAGTCTTAATAACATTGTACATGCAGAGGAACATATTAAGTCATTCAAAGTTTCATTAGGATTGTTAAATATGATCCATGACGATGTAGTGTGTAGGATATTTCCTTTTACTTTTAAAGATGTTTTATATGAATCATTTTTAAATCTCCTTAAAAATTACATTAACAATTAGGACCACTTTAACAATGTTTTCATTGACCAATTTGGAAAAATTATTAGTCCTTGTGTCTTGTATTAGCAATTCACCATGATCAAGAGGGATTCAAATGAACCTATAAGATCATTTAATGCTAGGTTCTAAAAAATGTATAGCTAGACCATAGACCCTTATAATCCCAATGACACCTTAAATTTCAAAATCTATAAAGATGATTTGGATCCCATGACCTTTGATTTCATAAAGAGGGCTATTGGACCTATGAATACTTTGGCCTTAGCCTATTTTTAAGTAGTGATCATCACTGAATAGATGCAACCCCAAGGTCAGATGGATTAATCTATTCCCAATGTCAACACATATTTACTTACCTTAAATGTCTTCCCAAATAACAATCAGCACATACCTACTTTGAACCAAATCTCAACTTTGAACCAATTACCATTAAGTCATACTCATCCTACCTAGAACTTAGGGTCTGTGAACACTATTGGCAATGGATTTAACCCTAGTGAAAAAAAGGCCTTGGTACTAACCAATGGTACTAATAAAAATCAATTTCATCATTCTGAGGCACCCAAAAATGAAAATTACTCTATCTTTAAAATGGTCCAAAAGTTAAGCACTAATTTTATTCAACTACAAAAACAAGTTGGTAATACTAGAGAGAGCTTAGGTAGGAACTTTTCTTTCCAAAGGTTTAATAAGAACAGTAATAGATTCCATAATGACAGTTAAAATAAAAATAAGAATAATGAGTTATCTTCTAACAAGAATAATGAGTTATCTTCTGACAAGAAAATAATGGATATAAATCTTATTAATATTTCTTTACCTAATTATAATAAAGTACATTGTAATTCTAGGCATGGTGAGATAGATTGCATTGAATTTTGTAAGGATTTTGAGGCCTTTAAATAAGAGTTGAATACATTTGAGGTGGTTCTTAATAAAGATAATGGTGTAGGTACATCAAGATCTAAATATCATAACCAATCCTTCATGATAGAGATGTTTGACTTCCCTTTCCAAGAAGACAATGAACCTGATGACATTCTTGAAGAAGCCCATGATTTTCAACAGTTCCTAAAGAAGAAATACCCTCTAAGGAACATAGATAAGAATCATCCCTTGAATAATTCAACACTTCCAAAAAACTTTGTCACCCCTCTGGATACTGCCTCAGATAATGACCTAGATCCTCCAAAGGGAAGTACTTCTAAACATAGTATTGATGCATTTAATTCTTCTAATAAAATTGGGTATAACATTATGGAAGATATGAAAAAAATTAAGGCTAACATTACATTACATGAATCTACACAAATCACTAAGTAAAGAGACCTATTGTTGGAGTTATTATCTAAAAATCCTGGTAGGCCACCCAAAACTGATAATGCCAATGTTGTTATGTATAAAACTAAGATATATCCCCCACATTTCCTACTTACTATCAAGATGTTCAATAAGAATTTACATAATTATTTATTAGATTCTAGTGCATCCACAAACATCATGCCATCAGGTATTTTGAAACAGCTTGGCTTGACTCCTATTAAATATGATAGAGTTGTTACTCAATTAGATAAATCTAGAGTCAAGGTAATTGGGGAATTGTCAAATGTTCATATGCAACTTGCCTTTGAGCCAAGGGTCCAATAATTTATTGACATCTAGGTGGTGTACATACCTAATGCTTATGAGATACTATTAAGAAGAGATTGGATAAAGGCCTTGAATGGATATACATCTACTGACTATTTTCATTTGTGGCTACCATGGAAAGGATTCCCAAATCAAATTAGAGTGAAAAGAGAGCCTTGAATGAAGCACATGATCACAAAATATAATGTTGTGAATGAAAAGGTTAACATGCTAGACTTTTATGAGATCAACATGATGGATTTGAAGTAGGAGTGTATACTCTCTAGACTTCTAAGGTATGTAGTTATAAGATTTCTCATGCTTTTCCTAGAATTTGGAAATTACATTTTGATGGTGTTAGGTGTAAGTTTGGATCTAGAGTAGGGATTGTTCTTACCAATCCTATTAGGAAAGAACTAAAGGCTACTTATATACTTTAGTTTCCTTACACAAATAATATTATAGAGTATAAAGCTTTGATTCTAGGATTACAATTTGCCATTAAGCATAAGGTTACAAAACTCTTGGTTCATGGTGACTCAGAACTTGTAGTCAATCAAGTGAGGAGTAAATACTAGTGTAAAATATCATATCTCAAGATAAAAAAGTTGAGTCTAGGATTTAATGGAATCTTTTGATGCTTTCAACAGTATTTCCATCCCTAGGGAGGAGAATAAGGTTGCTGATGAGCTTGCCTCAGCTGCAGCCAATCTTATGCCAAACCATGATTCTCAAAACTTTATCATGGAGCTAGTTATATGCCCTTCAGTCTTAGATAATGTAAACCATATACAAGTTGTTAATGATGACCAATAGATCTTGGATTTCATGACCAAACCAAGATTATTTAAGGCTCATATCATAGATGAGGCCAATGAGAATACTCTTGAAGAGGATGGAAAATTTGATAACAAAGTCATTTAAATAAATGACAACAAAATTCTAAAAGGCATGATTGCCTTAGAGAGGTTATTTGATCGGGATAAACTAGCTGAGAACACTAAGATTCCCAAAGTGAGTGGGAAGGATTACAATGTAGTTAATCTTAGACCTCAAGATCAACCACAACTAGTTAATATAAGAACAACATGTATGAACATTGAAAATGAAAAGGCCAAAGACTTGATGACAAAATATAAGGACATAATAACATGGTCATATGATGACTTGAAGATTTTTGATCCAAGAGTCATCACCCATACCATACCCTTAAAGGAAAATTGTAAAACTATCAGACAAAAGTAGACAGTTAGAAAAAAGACTGGTGAAATAAGATTTTGCACTGATTTTAGGAATCTAAATAAATCATTTGAAAAAGACAACTATCCTTTTCCTTTTCGATACCAAGTTATACAAAGCATTTTTGGCTCTACTATGATGTCCTTTCTTGATGGATTTTTAGGATATAACTAGGTGTTAGTGAATCAAGAGGACATGATGAAGATTACTTTCACTACCAAGTGGGGTACATTTTCTTATAAAATAATGCCATTCAGGTTGATAAACACATGGGCAACATTCAAAAGAGCCATGGATAGTGTTTTCCAAGGTTTTGTAGGTAAATTCATTATTATATACATGGATGATCTGACTAGTTTTTCTAAGAACAGGGAAGACCACATTATGCATTTGCAATAGGTATTTGAAAGTGCAAAAGGTACAAGATTTATCTCAACCCAAAGAAAATTATTTTCTATGTTATTGAGGGAAATTTTTTAGGCCATGTAATTACTAAGTATGGAATCTTTATATATCCTAAAAGAGTAGAAGCTATATCAAAGATAGAGCCTCCTAATAGTAGGAAAGAATTGAAATTATTCTCTAGCAAAATTAACTTTGAAAGTTTATTTTTGGCTTTGCAAAAATAATCAAACCATTGAATTACATTTTGAAAAAAGATTCCAAAATCACTTGGAACAAAGAATACAAGAAGTCCTTCAGAGACATTAAGGAGGCAATTGGTCAAGCTCCAATCCTAATAAGTTCAGACTTCTCCAAAGATTTTACCTTTACTCTTTTGCTTCTAATCATATTATTGTTGTAGCCTTAACTCATAAAATTGATGGATGTGACCATCCAATTTCTTTCGTGAGCACAAACTAAAAAATGTTGAGTTAAATTATTCTTTAATTGATAAACAAACGTGTGCATTAGTTAAGGTAGTAAAGAAATTTAGGCACTACATTCTTAGGAATAAGGTGCATGTAATCTTACCAGACCTTGCCACCAAGCTCATGGTAATTC
Organism: Torreya grandis; assembly: GCA_037957365.1. Classification (NCBI taxonomy): domain Eukaryota; kingdom Viridiplantae; phylum Streptophyta; class Pinopsida; order Cupressales; family Taxaceae; genus Torreya; species Torreya grandis. Next base: position 1,697,702 of record JARHVA010001478.1, read on the forward strand.
AAAATGAAATAGGAGAAAGGAGAGGTAAGTGGATGTTTGTGATTCAAAAATATGACGTTGAAATAAAGACTACAAAATTAGTAAGGTGCCAAGGTTTGATTCAAATGATTACCAATGATAACCCCAAGCTAAGTGTCATGTAGGTTGAACAATAAAGTTTTTAGTCCAATGATTGGTATGAGCCTATTATCCATAAACTAATCAATAACACTTGTCTTGAATGGTTGACTAGGGATCAAAGAAGATCCCTAAGACTCAAGGTGGCCCATTACTTGACTAAATATAGAGTGATGTACATAAAAAAATTTAAGACATTTACTTGATGTGTATATCCAAAGAAGAAGCATCTAAAATCATGAGCACTTTTCATAAGAATATGGGAAGTGGACATCCATATGGAAGGATAATAGCTCATAAAATCCTTAGATATGGTTATTATTGGAGCACAATCTTCAAGGATACCCATAAGAATGTAAGGCAATTCCATTTATGTCAAGTATTTAGCACAAAGGAGCCCAAGGCAACCATGCCACTACAATTAGTTATGGTGGACAAACCATTCGCCAAATGGGGACTATATTTCATGGGGGTAATCAACCCCAATTCATTATAAGATCATAAATACATTCTCACTACTACTAACTACTGCACTAGATGGACTGAGGCAGTAGCCACTAAACATTATAGAGCTAAAAAAGTGATCAATTTTTTAGAAGAAAACATATGTACCAGGTTTGGAACATTGGTCTCTCTAGTATGTGATAATGGATTAGATTTTATAACCATAGAGATGAAAAAATGGGCATATGATAATAGTATCACTCTCAAGTTCTCATCCAACCATTTATCTCCAGGTAAAGGTGTATCTGACTCAAATAATAATAACTCGATGAAATCAATAAAGAAGTCTATAGTAGACAAACCTAGAACTTGGCATAAGCTTCTAAAATATGCCCTCTGGGTAGACATGATAGGAACCAAACATTATCTTAAGGCATAACTATTCTTTCTAGTGTATGGTCAAGAACCCATAATCCCCATCACCCTTAAGTTATCAATGTACAAGTTCATGCAGGAATATATGAAGGAAGATCAGGAACTTGCAAATTTAAGATTATTGGACATTGTTCAAATGGAGGATGCATAAGAAGAATCTTTTTCTAATTTTAGTAGGCACCAAACCATAGTGAAGAGGTTGTTTAATAAGTGTTCTAAGATAAAGATGTTAAAATAATGAAGACTTAGTTCCTCTCTGGGATAAGGCATTCAAGCCTAAAGGTAAACATGGGAAGTTCACACCTCTGTGGATAGGTCCCTACTAGATTGATAAGACACTTGGAGATAACACCTTAAAATTGAAAGACCTATAAGGATCATAATTAACATTACTCACTAATGGGTAGTACCTTAAACATTACTTTTTTACTACTCCATTCGGGATCTTCATGGAGTAAATTGTAAGACTAGTTAGAGATAGTTTAGGTAGGCTAGTTTAGTTTCTTTTTGTTCTTTCCCTCTTGTCCTTTGCCCATAAATAATTTTGTGTATGTTATTTGCTTTTCTTTTGCCTCCTACTTCCTTTGCTTTATGTTAAGTGTGTTTTCTTGCTTTGTTTTATTCTTTGCTTCTAATAAGTCCTTTTAGATAGCCCTCAACTTAGATTTCATTCTAAGTGCTCAAGAACTCTACATTTTAGGAATGAAAGTATGAATCTTAAGCAAATATACATCATTGATCTAAAATATGAGCTTAATGATATAGTTTAGAGACCAATAGATAACTTAATTATTCCATACGATCTTAAACATTGTTTTCATCTAAACTTAATTTTAAGGAGAATTTAACATATGGGATGAAATCTTAAATTATTATAACATAGTCATGTTTTTACTTAACAAACATCCTTTCTAAGGATGAAGGTTATAACCATAGGTCATTGTCTGAGGATCAAAAATTTGACCAAATCCTTAAACTTGGTTAAATTTGGTTCCCAACCTTTGCTAGAAAGCCAAAATGGTCTAAAAAATACAAAAATAAGAGCTTATTACAAAATCAAAATATTTTCAAGCAAACGTGATTATGGTAATCTCCATAGGACTATGGATTCCTAAATGACAGTGAAGTAAGGCCTTGAGAGGATCCAAAGGTATCTCTATCAGGGCTATGGATGCTTGGCTAGTAGTAGAGCAATGCCCAAACCTTCTCAAACTAAAGCATGATTCTTAATGGATATCTAAATGTAATATAATTAAATGTTAATGGTTAAAGACATGAAACATGGAATTTTCTCCCTAAATCCCATGGTAAACACTAAGTGGAATCAAATCACACACACAACATGTCTATGTTTTGACGTTTGATCCTAATTCTATAGGTGTAAGGATTGTTTTAACCATAAATTGATCTTGATAAGGATATTGATCAAGTGGAAGAGATAATTTAGTTGTTGGTATGAACAAAAGTCTTTGAATTCTAACATATTACTATGTTTCCCCTAAAATTTACCATTTGTTAAGGTTAAAATACCCCCATTATTGAAAAATGAGGACCCTTGTGTTAAAATTATGCAAATTTATACTTTAAAATAGAAAATTCATTTGATCAGAACATCATTACCAGGTTTATGAATTTTTCATATTTAAAGATCATCCACACCATATTCTAGTTGGTCTACTTGTTCATGGCTTTGGTTTAACCTTGCCTAAAGTTCACTTACTTTGGATCTTCTTATTTTAGATTATAGGTCTAATAGATGTCCATTCAAGGCAAACAATAAGTTTCATAATTTTAATGATTTTATCTTAATCTAACTTTTTACTAGCTTTTGCTCTATTAAAAGTTAAATTGAATTTATGTTCAAGCTTCTTGAAACCCTCATTCAAAAACCCTAGCTTAAACCCATCATTCAAATTCAAATTTGGTAGGAATAAAATTACATGGGAACTTTTTAATATGCTATGGACTTAGTTGAATTTTTTATACCAATGCTTAGTCATGTTTTTCAACATGACAAAACCTTAGTCTAAAAATTATATACTAAATCTCTTTTATATCTTGAGCCTTTTGTCCCCTTTTATTTTAATATGGTCCAAACTTTTATATGTAGGGTCCTGTTCATATGTTATTAATTTAGATTAATGTCTTAGCCCTAAGGCCCCATTCATTTTTATTAACAAAAAAAAGACATTAGTTTTAAGACTTTATCCTAAGTCTTATATGTCTTCGAGCCCTAAGTTAAACCATGTGCTTATTTACAGGATCAACGATCTACGTTTAATCAGGTGAAGTTGATTGAATAGATCAAGATCATCATGGATTGAAATGGGTCCCTTTTTAATATAGCATAGACTTAGCCTAAGTTTTACCCTAAGGTTTTTTATGGTATTTATTAATAGAAATAAAACCTTAGGATAAATTTGAAGGGTCTTCATTTTATTATGTTTTAAGGACCTATGTTAAATACTTATGTTATATTTTGGTCTAAATGGTCTCGATCTCACTTAATCCCTTTATGACTATAGGAGCCAATAACATCCGAATGCCCAGATCATAATCGATGACCCACATTTACTTGGGCAAGATCAATAGAATGATGCATATTTATTCAAAATTCCTATGGGACATACTATTCATGAGACATAAATTTGATGTTCTCACACCTATCATTTGATGCCTAGGAGGCTATCATTGACGTCCATGAGACCATCAAAATTTATCCCCTAAGATTAAATATATGAGCTTAAATTTGATGTTCTCATGTGATTCATAAACTAACACTTATTTCTGTGCAAAATATATTTACCTTGGATACTTTTGTCAAATCACACAATTTCCTAAAACACTCAATGAAATAAAACTGAATTTGACCTTTTAGTTCATATTTATCTCAAACCTTGAAGTGCTCAATTTTCTATTAATATGTCATAGTTGAATAATTATGTATTTAATAATGATTAATAAATAAAATTAATCAAAATACAAAAAAAGAATGCACAAATAAAATCAACTCATGAAAATCATTTGATAATGGAGTTTGGCAATGACTATGTCTCTAGTTTTGCTTATAGTACAAACCAATCCATTTCTTTGAAAAGTGAGTACATGGTCAAATCCTCACAATTATCAAATGGACACTCTAAGACTGCATAGAAATCAACAATAGACCTTCATAAAGTCTTGGAACCCAAGAAAAGACCTTCCACCTTACTGTCGTCAATGCAATATTGTAATCCTATGGATTTTATCCAAAAAGTCTCAAAAAAATAATTAAAAAATGGATTTAATAAAATCATCATAGCTTTTTTAACATACCATTGAAATCATCTTGAAATCTAAAACATTTCATCAGTTCACTCTGAAGTCTAAAAAGCTCTCTAAATCCTTCAAAACTTAAGATATATGCAAACTAGTCTCTATATTGACCATTGCACGATATACAAAGATTCACTTTGAGGCATCAAACGACCTCAAATATAGACACTCAACATATGCCTAGAACCTCTAGCTCTGGATCTCAACTCCTGAGTCTGGCTCTTAGCTCTAACTTTGGCTCTGGATCTCGACTCTGGCTATGGATCTTCGGCTCTAACTCTTAGCTCTATTGATAGCCTTGAAACTTTTTAAATGAAATGAATTGATCATATGACCCCTTTATATATTTTTTATGGGTCCATTTTTTTTGATTGGGATGATTATCCATAATCTATTTTAATAAATATCATAATTATCCCATACCTAATTTTTATAGGATTTTAAATTATCCATCACATTTAAAAATATGGGCTAATAATTATTCCCCA